>CAWUFW010000138.1:5376808-5929962 GCA_963921515.1 Calotriton arnoldi
ACAGTGAATGCAAAGGAGGTGTAACTGGACAACTAGTGTACAGACTTAAGGCAACAATAATACCAACATCACATAATTTCAGCAATGTACATGAAAAACTAAAGAAGAACCAACAATGTTTGTTTTTCTTAACAAAGTAGAAATTATTTTTATTATTGATCAATTAAATACTAAAAAAATTATTTTTTCATTTCATACTAAAACAGCACCCCATTTGTACTCAATCATTCATCTTCATTCATACAACTCATAACTGACATACATAAAAATTTACAATTTTCTTTGTTTTTAACAAGGACAAGTATAACAATTAATATCTGATTTTCATAATTATAAAGAAACAATGTGGCACAATGATAGTGGACTGTTGTGTTCGACATGCGTTTCGGCACAGGGCAGTGCCTTCGTCAGGAAGAGGGGCCACAATTGATCAAAGTTGATTTCTGCGAAAGAAATATATCACATCAAATGCTTGGTTCTATCTTTTTGATACACTCTATACCGCCAGAAGAGCGTGTATTGCTTATTGTGTGCATTTAAATAAAAATACAAAGGCAGTGGGCGCATCCCGCATTGTTTACATTGCGGCGGGCGGTGCTGTAAGCAGCACCCGCCGCAATGTAAAAAATGCATGCGGTGCCTGCCACCTTGTGCATGCAAATGCAGGGAGGGTACCATAGGTACCCCCCATGTGCACCCCCCACACCCACAACATCCTGGGGGCCCGCAACGGGCCTCCAACAGCGAAAACCGCATGCCTTTCCATGGCGGCGTTAAGGCTGCTCTCCGCCTGCATGTTAATATGGATGGCGGTGTCTTGCAGACACAGCCACCATATTAAGCCCCTTTTCCGCCCGGTCGACTCGTCGACGGGCGGAAAAGCGGCGGACGGTCTTCCCGTCCGCCGCGGACTCCCCAGCCATCCTAATGTGGCGAGGGGGTCATTCAGGCGTGGATGGCGGGGAGATCGCCCCCACCGGGGGGGTACCATAGGTACCCCCCATGTGCACCCCCCACCCCCCCAACATCCTGGGGGCCCGCAACGGCCCCCAACAGCGAAACCGCATGCCTTTCCATGGCGGCGTTAAGGCTGCTCTCCGCCTGCATGTTAATATGGATGGCGGTGTCTTGCAGACACAGCCACCATATTAGCCCCTTTCCGCCCGGTCGACTCGTCGGCGGGCGGAGAGCGGCGGACGGTCTTCCCGTCCGCCGCGGACTCCCCAGCCATCCTAATGTGGCAGGGGGTCATTCAGGCATGGATGGCGGGCGGATCGCTCCCGCCGGGCCGGCGGTGGCTACCGCCGGCGGGGGCGATCCGCCCGCCATCCTAATAGGCCCCTAAGTCTCCAATTCGAGAAGTGTATAACACCACCGACCCAGAGTTGTGATAAAACTGGCGCCCAATTCGATATCAATCGTCCTTTTTATTTTACTGCAAGTCAAGTGGAGTAAATAGGTGGGTTACAACAGTCCACTATCATTGTGCCACATTGTTTCTTTATAATTATGAAAATCAGATATTAATTGTTATACTTGTCCTTGTTAAAAACAAAGAAAATTGTAAATTTTTATGTGTCAGTTATGAGTTGTATGAATGAAGATGAATGATTGAGTCCAAATGGGGTGCTGTTTTAGTATGAAATGAAAAAATAATTTTTTTAGTATTTAATTGATCAATAATAAAAATAATTTCTACTTTGTTAAGAAAAACAAACATTGTTGGTTCTTCTTTAGTTTTTCATGTATATTGCTGAAATTATGTGATGTTGGTATTATTGTTGCCTTAAGTCTGTACACTAGATTTATTTGCCCTGCCTTAAGGAACTGTACCCTATTAGCAGGGGGCCTCTGTCTTTACAATATATGTAACTGGACAACCGCAGGCAGACCCTGTTGGAGCTCCAAGAGCAAAATTATGACATCCACAGCCAACTGGAGGACCTGAAAAGCAGATTGAGGTGCTCAAACACTAGAATCAAAGGTGTCCCGCTTAACGCTGACAACAATGACCTTGAAAGCTACATTAAACACCTCTTTCAACAGTTACTTTCTAACCTGACGACTGCAGAACTTGTCCTCGACCACACACACAGAGCAGGTCACCCAGCGAAGGTTGTATGACGTGACAGCACATTCTGTTACAACGTATGCCTTTACCACGCATGCGTTACAACGCGAATGCCATTACCACACATAACCTTTACCACGAATATGCTTTTACCATGCATAGCTTTACAACGAATTTCGTTGTAAAACCATGCATGGTAAGGGCATAGTCATAGTAAAAGTTATCTCAGACCCCTGCCCCAAGTCCCAAAACTGGTCCCAGGCGCCCTCCCCGCTCCAGCCCTCAGATCTTTTTTATTTTAAAAAAATGCCCCTCCCCTGTACCCCTGCGCGACCCTCCCCCTCTCCGGCCCCCGATCCTTCTAAGAAATACCCCTCCCCTGAACCCTAAAAATGAACCCCTGCGCAATTCCCCCAAACCCTTCTAACAAATACCCCTCCAATGCCCTGAACCCTAAAAATGGACCCATGTGCGATTCCCTCACCCCCAAACCCTTCTAACAAATACCCCTCCCCTGAACCTTAGAAACAGCCCCCTGCGCGACCCAACCCCCCAGCCCTTTATTTACAAATATAAATTTTATTTATAAAGTAAAATCCACCTTACCTCTCCACGACGTCTCCTCTACAAGCTCTCCTGAGGCGCGATGCACGTCGTAAAAAGAAAGCGGAAGTGTCTTTCCCTTTCCTCTAACGACGCCGATAGCCTCCACCACCCTTACCACACACATACCTTTAACACACATGCCTTTACTACGTATCTCGTTGTAAAGGCATGCGTGATAAAGGATGTGTGTGGTAGCGGTGTTTACCCGTCACACACATACCTTTACCATACATACCTTTACAACTTAATTTGTTATAAAGGTATGCATGGTAAAGGCTATGCGTGGTAACCATGCATGCCTTCATGCGTGGTTAAGAGAATTAGTGGAAACAGCCGCGTTGTAGTGGCTGTTTCCCCCCAGCGATCTTTCCAGGCATGCCTCAAGATATGCTGACCTGCGTGCACTCCTACAGATCCAAAGAAGCTATAATGTCCCCAGCACAAAACCACAACCCCATCCTCTTTGAAGGCATCAAAATAGGGCTGTACCAGGACCTATCACCCATCACACACTCCAGCACTGGCATTCCCTCAGGGAGACAACTAACTTCCTACGTGAGAAGGGAGTCCAGTACAAGTGGGAGCATCCATTCTGGCTCATATTTGTGTGGGACAAAGAGGCAAGCATCATACGTACAATGGAATAAGCCTGACCACTCCTGAGCCTCAGTTGCAATGGAGGGGCAGGTGCAAACATTGGAAGATACCAACAAATGACGCACTTGCACCTACATAGCTTGCACAGAGCTGACCTGCCAGGAAACAGATCACAGCTCTCGATATAGACAGAGCAGAAAATGCACCTTTACGCATCAAAGAGAGATAATATAGCAGGAGTAGCTTTAAATGGCAGAGGAGATAACCTGGAACAAGCTCACACATATCTACAGAGAACCCACATTACCATCCTTCCCATAACAGTTGCACGGAACAGATATGCGAGAAGACGAGGTCCTTTCTGCAATAACAAAACTCCAGCCTGCTAAAGCCCACAGCCTTGATGGATTCACCCCACTATTTCATAAAACATTCAGCGCCCAACTAGCCCCTATTCTCACCACTTGTACATCTTCAGACGGGAGACAGGCTCATTGCCCACCACTATGTGTGAAGCAGTCATAACAGTGCTTCCCAAACCAGGAAATGACCCGGCCCAATACGCCTCATACAATCCCATATCTCTCCTCAACCTAGACACCAAGGGCCTGATTCCGATGTCATTCGGAAGGCCTCTGTATCGGATTTGAATTTATCGATTCGAAGCCCTTTTTTCTGACCGAATCATACACAGTTCCGAACGACCAAGTACGATGTGAAGATCTCGTTTGTGTCGACCGAATCGTTTCCGAACCCGATCCTGTCCGCATGACTCGTTCGTAGCCAAATCGCGCCGCGCAATGGAGCCGGATTCCGAACGAGCGAGTATGATGCACGATTCGGACAGCCGTATCGACTCGGTCTCAGCGAGATGAAACGGCGGTCAGAATCGGACTTCGGGGGGCCGTAGCAGGGCCCCCTTCAACTGGGCCCCTCCGAATCGGTCACAGGGGGTGGCCATGGGTCCCCCCGATCCAAGCATGCACAGTGAGGCTGGCACCATGAGGTGCCTGCCACATGGTGTACGCTTTTCCCCACCCACTCCCTTTTGCTATGGGAGCCTGTGTACGCGCTCAGTATACAGCCTCCCATAGAGTTCAATGGGCGTCCGAGCGAACCTAGTCCGTCAGCATACGGATGCATCGTACTCGCTCGATCAGAATCCAGCGCTCCGAGTCGTACGGAAAGCATCCCGGATCCGATTTGGTCGGGATGCTTTGCTTACGAGATCAGAATCGCCCCCTAAGTTGTTTACTGGAGGGCTGGCGACGTGCATTAACCCATACAAGCAACGCCTTGTACACCCTGATCAAACAGGGGTTATTCCCAAATGAAGCTGCAGCGATAATACAAAACGCCTTATCCACCCAATAGATAAAACCTCCAGAAACTGGGCCACAGCAATCCTTGTATCCATCAACGTGAAGAAGGCGGTCGACTGGATACGCTGGCCATTCATGCGCAGCATCCTAGGCAAATTAGGACTAGGGCCTCATTTTCAAGCATGAATATGAAGCAATTATAATAAACCTAATGCTCACGTGCGGGCCAATGGTGTCCTCTCAAAGGCCTTTACAATTGGTTTGGGAAGGAGACAGGGTTGCCCACTGTAGCCACTTCTATTTGCTTTTTCCATGGCACCTATGGTCGAAAGAATCCGGTCGAACCCTCACATCACTGGCATCACAATGGGCGGGCAGGAACATAAGATTGCCCTCTAGACGGATAATGTTATGGTCTCCCTCTACCAACCACACTCCTCTCTCCCAGCTTTAATGGGGGAACATGAAGCATTCCAGCAATCCTTGGGCTTTAAGGTAAACATACAAAAATCACACATCCTAAATCTGCCAGCCTCGAATAAGGTATACCTAGTGTGGGTCGCCAAGTGGGTGCTATACGTAGGGATAAAGTTATGCTCCTCTTTGGCCAAGACTGTAGAGCAAAATTATTCTGACCTCATAGATACCGTATGGGCAGAAGTACAGAACTGGAAGTCCAGAGGCCTCTCCTAGGTGGGTAGAATTCCAGCCGCCAAAATGACAGTGCTGTCCCAAATTCTCCATACCATGCAGAGCCTGCGCCTACAGCCACCCCCACTATACATATCCAAATTACAACACCTTATAAAAGCTTCATTTGGGAAGGGAAGAACGGATGCATGTCGAACAAGACAGCCTACTTGCCATTGGCAGCCGGTGGACTTGGAGTGCCCCATCTCTCTAATTACTACCTTGCCGCACAGCTGTAACACATGGTGGAATGGTCCTGACCCCCATCACCGAAAAACACTGGTGCTTCCTTGATCAAGAGGTGGCAGGAATTCACATATGGAAGGTGCCCTGGATTCCCAAAAGGCGCAGACCCGTGGACATCTACATTTCCCCAGTGGACAGTGACAGTGGACCCCTGGGATAAGGTCATTACCAATAAGAGGCTTTCCTCTTACCCCTTCCCGGTGCAGAGACAGAATATCGACGTCGAAATATCGAATTGCATGAATATCGAGTCAAGAATATCAATGGTGGAATATATCGAGGTAAGTTTTTTCGTTGTTTAAAATATCGTTTTTTGTGTAATGTAGAAATATCGATTTTGGGAATATCGATGGCAAATATGTTGTTGTAAATAATATCGAATGTTTGTATTTTTTTGTTTAATGTTGTTTTTTTTAATTAATTTGGTAGTAGTTATTTTATATTTTTCAATTTATTTGTTTATGTGAAAATGTTTGTTTTTATTGTATTTAAATTTGTTTTTAGGAGCGGGATGTTGGGTTTATAGGGGTTTAGGGTGGGGAGTTATTTAAAAATATTTATTTACATTTTTTTATATTTTTTAACTTTTTTAAAAATTTAGGAGCGGAATGTTGGGCTTATAGGGGATAAGGGTGGGGAGTAATTTAAGAATGTGGGTTAAAAATAAATTTTAATAAGAATATTATTGAAAGATATAAATAATTTAGAAAAAAATTGAAATTAAAATTTTCAAAAATTGTGATTTTTTTGGGGGTGTTAATATTTTGATGTAAATTGTGTGAAATACTTTATAAATATTTCTTTTAATTAAAACATAAATATATATATGATCGGTTTATTATTTTAAAAAAATATCATTTTTTATTGTTTTTGTTTTTTACTTTTTTTTTAGTTTCAATAAAGAATTTAGGGGCATATTAGCAAGAACGGCGTTAAAATTATCGCCGCTTTAGTGGCAGGAAACTGCCGCTAAAGCGGCGATAATGGGCTTGATAATATGCCCTTGAGAATACCAATAGAAGCCCAGGATCACAGCAGAACATGGGCTTCTATTGGTATTCTCAAGGGCATATTATCAAGCCCATTATCGCCGCTTTAGCGGCAGTTTCCTGCCGCTAAAGCGGCGATAATTTTAACGCCGTTCTTGCTAATATGCCCCAGAATGTGGATAATTTTGAATTTTAAAATGTTTACATTTTAATTGTGATTTAGGGGCCCGTTACGATGTCGGGCGGAAACACTACCGCCGTGCCGACGGAGGTAAAAACCGCCCATTACCGTCCGCCAGCAACTGCCCGCACTCCCACCAAATTAGGATGTGAAAAGTCAGGCTAATACCGCCCGCAAGCCTGCGACGCCGCCCGCCATCAAAGTGCGCCCGTTCACGTAGCGGCGCCAGCCAACGGAAGCACACCGTCCGACGAAATGACGTACCGCCCGGCGTACAAATTACGATGACACAACCAAACAGCCTCATCGGCAAAGAGACACCGCACGAGAACAGGAGGCGGAAACCACATTGCTGATCACAGAAACAACAACCCGGCCTACTCCGACAGTAATCCTGCACTCCAGGCCATCCCAATGCTGTACCTGATGCAGCACCTAGGAGTGAACGCGCAACGACGACGCAGGTAGGCAGACACACAACAAGGGCATGCAAAAACCGCACACCATGCAAGGGCGGAAAAACTGTACATGGGCCCCCTAGACACCCTCGTGGGGATAGGACACATCCAACACTGTACCCACACATATCCCACCTGCAAAACATGAGCAACCCGCAACATCCTGGGCACCCAATACCCCGGACCGGGACGTGACGTACCCGGCACGGCACTGCAGCGCCCCGGCGATGACGCACATGCGCACAACGCAGAGGCCAACGACAGCGCCACACATGGGCTGCACACAAACACCGCAGGGTCGCAACAACACACCACACACACCAGCCCCACCCTGAAGGCACAAGTCACGTGGTCCCCCTGGGTCAACCATGACCAGAACCGACAACTCACAGTTGCCAAAACGTAGTCACACAAGTGTGCCGAACAGGGGAGCAAAGTGACGTCGGAAGAGGACACACACCTGTGTGCAAAGCATGGAGAAGCACACGGCAGCTGCCACAGAACTGCACAAACAAAGGACATTGACCGCAAAAGGCACGCCAGTCACAACAAACAACAGCTATACCATCCTGCATGCAACAACAAGCCATGCCATGTCCAAAATAGAGGAACGCTGCTGCCTGCGAACAGGTGTTCACAATCATTGCGCCCACACACAAGTCCCAATGTACAGCAGGAAAGAAGTGACTCACCCACACATGGGAGAGAAGATAGCAGTGAATGTCCTTCCATTCCCACAGCCAAATCACATTGCAACATATCCCGCAGGAGAACGGAGCCATTGGAACAACCACAACCCAAACATAGCCATGCTGAGTCAACCATCCCCTGGCAGATAAAGCTGAACATGAAAGAAAGATAAAACCACAAAATACAATTATACCACTGCGCCTTGAGGCTCAAATGCAAGTAATCAGGAAGGAGTCAGACACCACTGGCCTTGACCATTCATAGGAGCATGTGGGATGAAGGCCTGTGGCCGCCTCCCAAGCCATACACAAAGTCCTGCCGCCTAACATCCATTCAAGTACACACAGCACCGTCCGAGGTCGCACACAGCAGACAGCCCAGGCACCCGGAGCAGGCCACCACAGCACCCAGCAGCAAAATGGACGGGGCACCAGTACTATACACCTACGCCAGACAGATGCAGCTGTACAGCAATAGCTTGATACAGACAGTGGGCTGTGCAAATCTGGCTATGCTGAATGTAAGTTATCGAGTAACTTACCGCATTGAAATGTTCAGCTGCGTCATCCCCGTTTTCTACTGTCGGAGGTGCCCGTACCACTGGCCTGTGGATTTATGTCTCTCCAACCCGGCATGTCCAATGGGGGACCTGGTACACCTGTTCTCACCCCTGGACGCCCACGACAGGAACTGTTCAGTGTATGGGGGCATGGCGTTTGTGGCCACAATAGGACACACACTGCAATGGAACCAGTGTGCCTCCGCACAACGTATGCTGGATCACAGTTTCATCGAATGTCACCCGACATGTCCCATCAGGATCCTACAAGGGACAACCTACGAGGAACACGTTGCAACCCACCATCCGCTTCATTGGATGTCAACCACAAATACCACCAATGCGAGGGATGCACTGCAGGAAGGTATCGCATACCTGACAACCTGTCAATTCATGGGTGGGGACCCACAATTGAACATACATGTGCATCACCCTACCCATGCTTGCCGTCCGCACGCAGAGGCCAAGCAGCTGTGCAACAACTAAACCATGCACACGGAAACAAACACCTGACCATCGACACCACCGTCATGACACCTGACATTAACGGGACATGCACCCTGTCCATCACCACATCCCGTGTCCCTGCATGAACACGGGGAGGCAGAGGAATGGGACCTGTGTACAGTGACCACATGGCCAACATTGCACGAACCACATCGCTACAATATGCATGCCGCGCACCTGAACACAGGCACCTGTAAGTGCACGCTGATCTGTCTGCTGAATAACTGGAGAACTGTCATCACACCTTCTCCTGAACTTCCGTGCATGGACATTTGCATGGACAACAAATGCAACACCCCACAACATGTCCCCGGGCATTGAGACATGTACAGCAGCCACCATATCGCAACAACATGTGAGACTATGCTGCATGCATGTAGGCACATGCTCTGATGCCACCACTGATGCAGGTGTGTCGGAGTCACAATTGCCGTAAATCTGTACCATGGGACTTAGATGTACTGTGCTCATGATGTCAAGCTGTCTGGTAGGGTAAAACAATACTGTCTGTGTCACAGCCTACCGCACCTCAGTAACGAGCTAATGTACTGTAGCATAGCAAGGGCAGGGCATTCTTAACTCTGAAGCCTTATTACTACAATTAACGACTTATCACATCTACCTGTACCCCCTTATGAATGTGTAACCATGCTAAGTATATCCTCCACATGCATTACGCTGCCAGTAGTGTCCACATCCTGCATCACAGAGGAAGTAAGCTTAAATACATGCCTTAAAGCCAATATCTGACTCTGGAGATTTATTGATCGTAGACAAGTACGATTGAGAGAGGATGAGAGTGTGAGAAGGACACGGGACTCGTGAGATTACCATGTAGTCAAGTGACATTGGATGTCCGCCCCTGAGAGAGAAGCACAACTGTGGAATACACACATGTGGCATGTGAAGCGGGAGGGCCACTTGGCACAGGTGGGTCTGTGGCACGGGTGGGTGCACACATGCAGTGTCGACACAGACTGTGTGGGGACGAACCCTGCGGGGTACATAACCACTGTTCTGGGTATGTGGAAAGACCAGCTGTCTGGGGATGAATGTGGACTAGTGTGTGTACAACAGGCGGGCACACGATCCATGCTGCATCAGGTGTGGACGTTGGCCCTCCCTCTGGGGACATGCTGGATACTGCTGGGCATCAGCCAGGCCCGTGCCGAGACATGTACACCCCTAGCCTTCAGGTGTACCCCCTACATCGTCCAACTGCACAGGCTACCCAGGGCATGGGATGGCAGTGGAGCTTGGTGGGTGGGAGGTCATGGCACCCTGCACCTGGTCACATCTCGCAGGCAATACATTCTCAGTGTGCAGCAGGGCACAAGTCCTGAGAGAAGAGGAGGTGGCACGCAGACGTCATGACAGGTAGTGACGTCACGGAAGATGGCCTGCACCATCAGACTCATTGCCTCCCCTCGCCCACCCCACTGATGCGATTGCATCATGGGGGCACGCGCGTGTGCAGCAGCTCCAATCTCTCCCCAGAGAGGCCAAATAGTGTATGTGTGGCTCCCATTCGCTCCAGTCACCGAGCTCACGGGACGAAAGGTGGGGGGACGCCATACACTCGCATGGTACCCGGACTCGAACCCTGGTGTGCAGGCAGAGCTACCTAATGTTCAAGGGAAGTGTGTGAGTCGCATGACACCCGTTGGCGGTGGATGGCTCGGAGGCACCTCACCAGGAGGCCCATATCACACACCATGGGTCCCTTGCCAATGGCAGCGGATGCTATGACATTGCGCGCCGGGGTGTGTCGACATGTCGTCTGGAATGGTGTATGCGGCATGGGCCGCTAGGGCAGCTACAGCTGCTGTGTGTTGCATGTGGTGTATCGGGACTCCGGAGTCAGCCATGCATTGTCACTGTTGTCCAGGGCACGAGTCGGGGTACCATGCGGCTGTACGGCGTCCCCCACCTATCGTCCCGTGAGCTCGGTGACTGGAGCGAATGGAGCCACACATACACTATTTGGCCTCTCTGGGGAGAGATTGGAGCTGCTGCACACGCGCGTGCCCCCATGATGCAATCGCATCAGTGGGGTGGGCGAGGGGAGGCAATGAGTCTGATGGTGCAGGCCATCTTCCGTGACGTCACTACCTGTCATGACGTCTGCGTGCCACCACCTCTTCTGTCAGGACTCGTGCCCTGCTGTTGTCAGATGCGCCACTGTCCGGGGGTGGGGGAAGGACAGGTATGTCAGCCTGACAGTGGCCCAGTTCAAGGACCACCATGACTGGGGGACAACTATTGGACATACTGGTGTAGCCCACCCACGCGCTAATGCAGGCCCTCCATGAAATATGTCAACTGCGGTAAGGTGTTGGCATGGGCAATGAAGTCATTGAGGGTGGCTGACTGACCCACGCACAGATGCCGCACATGCCCAACAGACCCGGCACTGAGTGCAGCAGGGGTCGCAGGGGCAGCTGTGCCTGGTGTGAAAGACACTCTATCTGTCATCCTTGTGCCGACACGTGTTGCACCAGTGGAAGTAGTTGGGAGGGCGGGCATTGGCCTCCGCGTGGCTGCAGAGGAGCTGGAGTGCACGTCCCCTGTGCCAGCAGACATGGACACATGACCTCTGTACTCAGATGACGCAGCAATTGTCGTATGGGCCTGTGAGTCATCCAGCACACGTCTGCCCCCTCCGATGCGCCGGTCACATTTGTCTCACCCAGCTCCTGTGCAGCTGCACCATCCAATGCCTCACCACTGTTGACCGTCCCCTGTCCCGCAGTACACATAGTAGGTGACACATGAGGGAGAGCGAGGGGGCCTCACTCATGTGGCAACAAATCCACAGACATGTGCAAGGGAGCCATCACAGAATATTCCCAAGTGCACATGTTGCATGATACCTGTGCAAATGTATACAGCAACCACAATCAACACGTAATGGCTGTCATACAGGTAATGTACCCGCCAATAAGTGACACATGTGTTGTGCACATGGAACAACACCCGGACTGTCACCCTGCGGCCATAGCCACTCATCGCTGTGTACACACCCACTCTCCTGATGCTGTTAAGGATGAATACTACATAATTAGGCCAAGGACAAACCTGCATGGAGCAGAATGTGTCACCACACACACTGACTGCAACATGACAGTCCACAATGGTTATGAGCCCATGCCTGACAACTGTCCATCGCACGTACACAACTACTGTTGCACAGTGTGCCGGATGTGTGAGTATCAGGAATATGAGGTGAGGCATCGCACACATGTGTTGAGGACAAAATCAGAGTATGCACAGTGCCACAAACATACATGTGACGTGCCACACCAGCTGACTACAGGCTGTCCCTGAGGCCTACGACTCTGAACGCATTGACTATGCAGAGTGCCCAAATTACATCTTGACCCTCAGGAATCGCATATGCATGTAGGATGCACCCAGCACAGAGTACACTCACAACCCACTGCATCACACAACTTCCATCACATGACCCAGAACATGGGTAGGCTGTGGACACATGCTGCCTCTCGCAGCAAAAGACACAATCCCACAGTACTGTACACCTGCCTGCAGCTGATGCGCCTACAAACGTGCATCCGCCATAGGCTGTGTGACTGTCAATTGCAGACCATTAGTGGTGAAATGCAGCGCCGTGCCAACCTGACAATACGAGGGAGCACCCCCCGATTAGTCGCCGCAACATGGTCACACATCCGGTAGATGACGTCACCCTCTTCGTGGGATTGGCTGCACTGTCAGTTACACATACACAGTAGCATCGACTTGGATGCAATGGCTCATCACAAGGCCCTGGGCTGGTGGACTCCCAACAGCAGGGATGGTACACATGAGGGTTGGAATATCACACATACTCCTCTCAGCATCACACACATCCACCAACAACAGTGGCATAATGCTGAGCCATCCTAACTGACCAGAGACGTGTAACAGAGCCAAGACGGTATGGGACATGGCCTGACAGCATGTGTACACCACACGTGAATGCATGCTGGTGGGAGTGTGTACACAGTGCCTGTCCATCCCATTCTATTCAGGATGCCAGCACTTCGAGCAATGTGTAGTCTGCCCACATCTACTGTCCATTGTCAGAAAGACCGACACATAGCTCACATGGCTACACATCTTTGTGGGTGGACTCACTGTGTCCTACACTGCGCAGCCCTCAACGTACTTGCACTGTGAATGGCTCACCCCGCAATGGAGGTCACATTCAGTGCCACCATCTCTCACACACATCCCCATCACAAGGCCTGGAGTGTTCAATCGACAGGGCTGAGTTAGAGCATTTCCTGGGAGTTGTGAGATGATGACACATGTAACCCACTGTACAGTCAGTGTAGTTTCCTACTAGGATTGGGCGGTCAATGTGCAGCCCAGGTCTGCCGAGACTGAGAAGGCCAGCAGGGAGCCAGCCAGCCATTCACACAAGCAATAGCTGCCCAGAATCATGCATTGCCAAGTGTCTGTGTCACTGGGTGTCTGACATGGAAATGCCATGTGCCACCACTCGGGAGGGACATGCA
Organism: Calotriton arnoldi; assembly: GCA_963921515.1. NCBI lineage: Eukaryota > Metazoa > Chordata > Amphibia > Caudata > Salamandridae > Calotriton > Calotriton arnoldi. The sequence goes on from CAWUFW010000138.1 coordinate 5,390,245, forward strand.
TGGGGAAACACCAGAGAGCCTACATGCCCCTTCCACCTGATGTTAGCATGGTAAGCGGTGCATGTTGGAACCCCACAGGCTCAGTCTCATTGTGCTGTGGATGAACGACATGTGTGTCCCCCACATGCACTCCCACACACTGTAGTTGTCTTACACACACATGACTTTTCCCGGTATTCGCCTTGGGCAGTGTGCGTGGAGCTCGGAATCCAGGGACTGCAGCTCCTCGCCGGTGTGTGGACATGGACATGTCATCAGAGTCGTCGACATTAAGGTGGACAGGTGGCAGCAGCAGCGGGTGTTGTCGTGGGGTGGCAGTCAGCAGTCCCTGGTAGCTGTGGTTAAGCCTGTCACCCTCCCACACTGATATAGCCCCCTTGGGGCTGTTTCTGCGTGACCAAGCTGCTGCGATTGGTGTACCGCTCAGCCTGTGTACGTTGTGTTGTTGGTGTGTGCCATACTCACCCAGCCTCGGAAGCGGTGTCAGGCACGGCAGCTAGGTATATTGCTGTGGTGTTGACGCTACTCACATATGCAGTCTGACTCCATCATCATGCCGGTCAAGCTGATATGGCCTCAATCCCCATGTGTATGCTCATAGCAATGGTATATGTCAGTGGTCCTTGCTACTGGTAAGGGGATCTGTGCAAGAGTGATGTTGCTGTGCTGTCCCTACTTGTCAGCTGTTCGTTGATACTATTGCTTTGACGGTGATCTTTGTGTTGTGTATGTGTAGATGCCATGATGTGTGTTGCATTGACATGTGTCCACTTCCATCTGTCCTAGGAGGAGACCAAACATACATCGCCCCTACCAATTGCTGTCAGCCATGGAGGATGTGGAGGTCATCAGGAAGTTCCGTCTGGACCGTCCCACCCTGCATCGCCTATGTGCCATGTTGGAACCCCACCTTCGTCCTCGCAGGGTGTATCCAACTGCATTCACCCCCATGGCCAAGGTGATGGCTGCACTGCATTTCTTCGCTACTGGTTCATTCCAACACACGGTGGGCAGTGGAGGTGGGATGTCCCAGCCCATGTTCAGCAAGGTGCTACGGGATGTCCTGTCGGCTATGATGCGGTACAGGAACCAGTACATCAGATTCCCCAGGGCCCGTGATTTGCCTGCGGTGAAGGGTGCTTTCTATGCACTCGGACGCATCCCCCAGGTTGTTGGTGCAATTGATTGCACCCATGTTGGCCTTGTTGCACCACAGGCCATTGAGCACATCTACAGGAACCGGAAACATTTCCACTCCCTGAATGTGCAAGTGGTGTGCCTGGCGGACATGATCATTACACACGTGTGCGAAGTTTCCCGGTTCCACCCATGACTCGCACATCATGCGCCACAGCATCCTCCCACGTCTGATGACCAATCTGCAACCGGACCGTGCGTGGATTGTTGGTGACTCTGCATATCCTAATGGGCCTTGGCTTTTGAGTCCACTACGCAATCCTCGTACACCAGCTGATGTCAGGTACAATGAGGCACATGGGAGGACCAGACGTGTGGTGGAGCGGACATTTGGACTCCTGAAATCCAGATTCAGGTGCCTGGACCGCACTGGGGGTGCACTGGCAAACTCCCCACAGAAGGTGTGCCAGATTGTTGTGGCATGCTGCATGCTGCACAACCTCGCTATTCGCAGACGGATCCCCCTGATAGTGGATGACGGTGATCAGCCAGGGCCCCCGCCTGCAGGCCAAGCCGTGTCCAGTGACGAGGACAGTGGAGAGGAGGAAGCAGTGAATGAGGGTCAGCAGCTCATCGCCCGCTACTTCACCTGACGGTGAGTGACCATGTACGACGGCTGATGTCGCTGTAGTTGTGTATGTGTATGTGTGCATTGTCATGGCGGCCTATTGTTGACTGAGTGCTGTGTGGCAATGGTCCATGTCCAGGGTAGTATGCCACTGAGAGTGGCTGTGACATTGTGCCCTGTTGCTCTGTGAGATGTGTGTACATTGCTTATGCCTGATGAGAAGTACTGTGTGATGAGTGTGTGACACACACAGTCAATGGACTCTTGTTCTGTTTGTCACCCCTAGGTTCCTACAGCCTCTCCTGGCCTATCGACAGAACACACTACAGATGAATTTCGTTACATGCTGACCATTGGTAATAAACATAGCAGATGACATAGGATGTGATTCAAGTGTATTTATTTAAAAGGTGACATGTTATTGTGGTACAGGTGATCAAGTAGGTGGTGCATGCTGTACAATGAGTTGACGGTCATGTCCGCGTGATGGTCAAGGTGTACCCATGTTGTCCTGGGTCCAACAGACATTAGCCACTTGACTGGCAGTGTGGGGTAGGATGGTAGTCCAAGTGAATGCAGGGGGGGGCCACCATGGCTGGCTGACTCACTGGCGTTTGGAGCGTGCAAAGTCCTCCCTGGACATCTGGCTCCTCTTCGGACGGCCCCTTCCACGTTTGGAGGGAGGGGGTCGTGGGTGTGGACTGCTGGTGGTGGCTGTGGATTGCCCACTCGCTGTGGACGCAGTGGAACTGGATGTGGCACGTCCCTGCGCCCCAGCAGGTGGTGGCGTAGGTGTTGTGGTTGGCCTTGTGTGGGCCCTCACCTCCACCACTAGCTGGCCCATGAGGTCCACAAGTTGGCCCATACGGGTCACGAATTGGCCCATACGGGCGTCCATGGACCTCAACACCCCGAGGACTTCCCTGGTGTTGGAAGCTGACCTGGCCCATTGTCCCTGGGCCTCTTCATAGGCCCCAAGAACTCTGGCTATTTGCGGCAGGGCTTGGCTCCCAGGCTCTGTTGGCGTTGGCCTGACCCTGCTCCTCCCACCTGGACTGCTGCCACCGACCTGCCCACTCGCCACATTGGTCACCCGGGGCCTCCTCCTGGCTCCCAGGGTAGATGTTGTGGTTCGTGCCACCTCTTGGGATGGCTGCGTGGTCAGGGAGGCCGTGGTGGTGGTGATGGTGGTGGTGGTTGCGGCGGTGGTGGTGGTTGCGGCGGTGGTGTTGGCCGCAATGACCGTGGCAGCAGGGGCCTGGGACTGGTCACCAGCCCTGGGAGATGGGTTGGGGGGTAGGAGGGGTGCTGGTGTGCTGTTGCGCCCTGCCGCGCCCGATGTGCCAGGTAGGGGGTCCTCGTCCGTGGAGGTGTCCAGCCTTTCCACATCCGTGAGTCCGTGTGGGGGGCTTGTGGACTGGCTGTGATGGCTGGTATCTCCATCCTCAGCATCCTGCTGGTCGTCACCTGTGGGGCGGAGACGAAAAGTTATTGTGTTGCACCTTGCAGGGTTTGTGTTAGATGTCTGACATGCACAGTTTGTGCACTGATTTGCCGGATGCATGTGTATGTCTCTACAATGTGTGTGCATGATCAAGGCACTGGAATAGTGTGATGGGTGCATCTGGCATGGGACGGATTTGAATTGCCAATTGGTGTGTGTTGCAGTGCCCCTACATTTTGTGGCTTTGGTGGGAACGGGGTACAGCCCCATGGACGGTTTAGTGTTGGAATATGGTACTGTGGTACATACAGTGACATATGGGTGCAGAAGGGGACATGTGTTTTGGCCACACGACACTACAGGGACAAAGGTGTGTGTATGTCTGACTTAGCCAGCATATCTGCTCACTGTTGTCATTTATGGGCATTCCACAGCAGGCATTGTAGTGGGTGAGTAATGGTTGTATGCCACACGACGTATTGCAGATGGTACAATTACTTGGTGTGCGTGCTACTCTCACCCATGTGCAGCAGTGCAGTGCTCTTGGGGTGTTGACTGCATTCTGTATGTTGTTACTCACAGTGTGACGAGCGCTTCAGACACTGCAGATACATTATTGGTCATCGGCAGGACTCTTTGCTGTACTACCGTCTATGGGGCAACTGTTTGGATGATATACCTTTCATGACACTGGGGCTGGATGATGGGATGGATGGGATTTTAAATGTGCATTGTGTAGCTGTGTGGTTCATGGGTCCAGTGGTGTATGTGACATTACTGGGGTTCCACTATGTTTCATTTGGCCGAGAAAGACTTACATGGGTGATGTTGTACTATATCAAGGGTAGTAGCAGACACGACTACATGGACAAGACTTGGATGGTGTTGCTGATGTGTGTGATGACTGACACAGTGCACGCCATGTGGGTCAGTACTCCAGTTAGACTTGTGCATGCTGACGTGACTCGTTACGTGTTGCTGCATTTGAGATGACTCATGTGGGATATGACTCTGTGATTGATGTCCGGGTGCACATTGGTCACACGTTTGTGACAGGGAGCAGTGCTACCTGTCGCTCTGCTAGGTGACATGTCCCACATGTTGATCGTAGTACAGTCCTCATGCCTACAGACACCCCGCCCTGTACAGTAGTCTACCCAATTGTTGGTTCTGAGGGTGAGATGCAATGGCTACCACATGGTTGTGGGAGGGAGGGGTGCTCCATCTTGCTGGTCTGTGGCTGTGGGGGCCGTGTTGTGAGTCGTGGTGGTGGTTTTCTATCCACAGACAGCCCTCCATGTAGGGTGACATATCTACTTGTCGGGTGTGGGTGTGCACTGCTATGGCTGTGACATGGGTGTGGGGAGTGCTCCATCTTGCTGCGCTGTAGGGGTGGGGGCCTGGGTGGGGGGGACTTCGGCAGTCCCCCCTCCGATACTCGGAGATTGTGGTACGGCTCCTTACCTGTTACTTGTTGGTTAGTGCAGCTATGGCTGACACATGGGTGTGGGTGTGGGGAGTGCTCCTTCCCGCACTTCTGGGGTACAGAGGGACCTGGTGGGAGTTGTGGTGCTGGCTGACTGTGCACATGCCCCCATGGTTTTGTTTGTTGGTACCTTTGGGCTGCGTGTGTGGGTGTGTCTGTTGCATGTGTGAGAGATGTCTGGTGTGTTGTGTGCTGGACATGGGGGTGTTTGGCCCTCGGTGCTATGGCGTTCTGGAAGTGCATGACAGTACATAGCGGTGTGCTGGTATACATTTGTTTGTACTCACCAGCCTCCACTCCCCCTGGTATTCCGATGAGACTCTCCGGATGTAGTATGCCTCGCACCTTCTCCTCCCACACCTTGAAGGTCTTGAATGGCGCGGGTGGTCCGCTGCCAGTCCTGTCAGCCAGCTCCCTGTTCTTGGCCTCCTTCTTCCTGACTATGCTTTTCATGTCCTGCCACCTCTTGGTGATTTCCCCCCGGTTGCGTGGCACATTCCCGACTGCATTCACCTGGTCTATGATCCTTTTCCACATCTTGTTTCTGGTGGATATTGGTGTCTGTTGGACCTGGTTCCCATAGATTTGTGGGTACACCTTGATGACCTCGTCGACCATGACCGTCAACTCTGTGGCAGTGAACTTGGGCATTCGTTTTGTTGCCATGGTGCGTAGTGTGGTTATTGTGGTGCTGGTGTGGTGTGTTTGGTGTGTGATGTGCGTGGGGTTTTTGGTGCCGGTGTTTAGGTGGTGGTTGTGGTGATTGTGGTGATGGATGTGATGTGTGTGTGCATGTGGTATGCTGCTTTCCTCTGTGTCTCTCCGTGTTCTCTGCTGTGGTATTGGCTTTGTCGTGGTGCAAGGGTTTGTGGTCTGTGAGGGGGCAGCTTTTGTACTCACCTATGTGGGTGTGTCATGATAGTCTATCGTTTTCAGGTGTGTTGGGCGTGGTGTCCTGGGATTTATGCTAAATCCATATTTTGACAGGGGGATGTGTCTTTGGAATGGGTTCTGTGTCTGTGTATTTTGGCATCGTTTACTGTGTGTACTTGTTGGCTGTGTTGTGTGTATTTGTTTGTGCCGCCACTGATTTCCGTGCACGGACGTGGCCGCCAGGCCTTCCGCCATGTCAGTTCTTCATTTCTGTTGTTCGTCGTAGCGGGCGGGATTTGTGTTGGTTTCCCGCCCTCATGTCGGGGGGATCATAATTTGACGTGCGGTGTGTGGTCCGTCCGCGCGGTCGTGTTTTGCTTTTTCGGGCGGTATTGCGTCCGTTGCGGACGGATTGTCTTGGACTCTGTCATGGACGGGCGGTATTCTGTTATTTTTTTCCGCTGCGGGCGGTGGTTGTTTGGCGTCATCATAATTGATGGTTCGGTATTTCGATGTTGCAGGCGGGCGGTATTCTCAGGCTATGGCAGTTGGCGGTATTTTTACCGCCGGTTATCGTAATGGACCCCTAAGAATTAAATATTTATATATTTTTATTTTTGTGAGAAGGGGGTGTATCAAATTTTTAATAATAATGTTTTTAATAATTGTATTTTTTAATTAATCATCTGTTATAAAAAAAAGTATTTAATTTTTTGGGGGGCAAATATAACAAGCATTTGCAATGCAATAGGTCTCGCATTTATGAAAGTTTGAGCTATCGGCGTTGTAAATGACAATGCCTTACACCTATGTATTTTGGTTTGGAGTGGAGTGGAATTATGTGTGTTGGATTTGAATTGTTAGTTGTGGAATTGAGTGTGATGGAATTGTGTTGTGAGTAGTGGATTTGTGTAGTGGAATTATGTGGCATGGTGAATAGATAGGGGTGAGAGCTGCACAGAATAGTTAGAAAGGAAGATAGAGAGGGATAGGTAGTTTGCGCATGAAGTGGTGAATGAACTGCAGATGGAGGCGCAGAAAGAGTGTAAGAAAGAAATAAAGAGGTGGAGAGCAGGCCACAGACGCATAAAGAGGAGCGCCTGTGAATGCAGTAGACACCACAAGAAGAGGAGGAGAGGGCGGGTTTCAAGGAGGTAAACCTTGAAAAGGCACAGGAAAGAAGCTGTGCTCGAAGACCTGAAGTGAACCACATGAGAGGTGGAAAGTGTGTGTGAGAGAGCGAGAGAAGGTGTAAGATATGGTACGAGAGAGAGGGGCGAGTGGGAAGAGCACCTGGGGGAGTGGGGGGTGGTAGAGGTGGACCAGTGCATAGCGTGAGGAGGAACAGGAAGGTAACAGTTCATAGAAGCCAAAAGTGTGAAACATTTAAAAGACTGTTGTGAATTTCACACCAACAGCTAACCAATTACCGAAATATGTAATTATTCAGGGCAACCTTGTGAAAAGTTTGCTTCACACACCTGTCTGCAGAACGTGTGCTTTAAAGGTAGTACGATGTTTGAGAGCTAAGATTGAGAAAGCAAGTGATTACTGGTGGGCTGGCACCAACCCCGGCACCCCTCTCGCCTGCTATGGGAAGCTGCAGTGAGCTGACTGGGAAGGAGCAAAGAAACATGGACTAGCAAATGCCTGGGAGGAGTTTCACACAGCTAGAAAATGGCTTATTTCTTTATAGCACTTCAAGCTGGCAGCCCAGCATGTCCCTAAACACTGGCACTTAACCACAACCCGTACCTCTCCTGCGGCAGCTTAGTGCCCTAAAGTGTCCCTAAAGGTCACAAATGAGCGCTCTCTAAAGCTCCAGAAACAATCAAAGAACGCTGGATGGTGTCCGGAAGTACACTTGAAAATGCGCAAGCCACATTAATCCCTTTATATCTTTGACTACGGCGCAGGGCAGTCTTTTAGGAAGCAGCAAGAAAGTTCTAGTTCGGAGCAGTGCCAACTGTGCCCTTTTAATTAAAAAAAAATATTTAAAAAAAAAAAAGAAAAAAGATACTTAGCTTCCTAGAGAGAGCTTCGTGTTGATGTACTCATGCTATGCTTTAGTAAACGTGAGGAGAAATAGGCATTTTCTAAGATCGTTTCCTTGTAATATAAAAAAATATATTTACCATGTTGAAAATCTCATTGGATTGTCACAGCCATCCGATCCGAATTTCATTTTGTTTGGCCATACTGACCTCTTAAAAAAAAAAAAAATCTCTAATGCTCAACCAAAGTTATCTTCATCCCGATTTGAAGACGTCCTTTTAATTATTCTACGCGCTGCCTAAACAGAACATAGTGTACACTCCCTGTTCCAAACATTATTTTTAGGGGGGCACATAACATTAGGCGAGTGCCCTACATTAACCCTTTTGGCCACTTCTCAAGTGCAGGAAACTGATGTGGTACTGTTGTGGGCTTGTGCCTTTTACCCTGATAGAACGATTGTTCAGATGTATTATTCTTTCAGAGAATCAAAGCCATAATTTGGGCACTGTTCCGCCTTTTGTATATAATGCCTGACACTTTCCTTTCCACCAACGTGTTGCATAAAAATACTCAGGCAATGCTGCGAATGTCCATTACTGTGCAATATGCCTCGTAAAAGCACACTACTTTACTCTCAAAATATCGTAACACCTGCACACCTCTTTCAACAAACCGATTGCTGGCACCAGAAAACCACGTATTTTTTTATTTTTATTGCATATTTATATAGCGCGAACTCGACCCGAAGGTATTGGAGCGCTTTACATGAGCACCGTATTTACATTACACATTCAGGCACGGGGAGATTAAGTGATTTGCCCAGAATCACAGGATGTGGATGCAACCCCGACTTTAAGCCATGGTAGCCGGGTGGGGATGCGCACTGCGCACATGCTCCGCAAAAAAAAACAATTAAGAAAATTGAAACAAACTCACCGCCGGATGTCCCAGCGTGGCCACAGTCCTGCCGCAGGTATGTGTCCCCGTGAGCTATCTCTGTTGCTGTGGCTTGCACGCGTGTCTCTTGGCACAAGACGCCGTACGCGTGCACATCTCCTGTCCGGGTGTGCACATCTCCTGGGCCGCAAGATGCCTGTGAGGAGCGGGCGCCATCAGAAAGCACAGTCCCGCTAGTGGTGCGCACACAAGCCCGCGAGTGGTGCGCGCGCTACAAGACCGCGAAATCCCTGCGAGGAGCATGCGCCATGAAAAGAGCCGGCCTCTGTGTTTCTGTTTCCCGCCCACTGTGCGATAGGAGGAGCCACAGAAAGTGCTGGAAGTCTGCGCTACTCCTGGGTGACAGCAAACGGGGAGCCCAGAGAGGAACTCCGGCAGCACCCGGTGCGAGGCAGGACTGGCCTGCCCCGCTGCCACCTCGGCCGCCCGACAGTCTCACTTGGAAGGAGGCAGCAGCGGGCAAGGGTGGACACTGACTGGAGCAGGAGCGGAGGGCTGGCTGAAAGTTAGCACTGGAGAAGCCTGGGAGAGGAGGAACGGACCGACGCTTGAGGAACATGCTTCTGCTCCGGGGTAGCCAGGAAGCCGGCCGGGGCTCCTGCTTGGTGCTGGGCGTGCTGCCTCTGCACTGCGTGCTGGCTGACACCCTAGGTGAGTCCGTCCATGGTCTCGTGACAGTGGGGGTGCAGTACGGGTAGTGCCGCTGGAGCAAAGTGCGATAGAGCGCGCAGTGCTGTAAAGTGCCTACTGGGAATACAGTGCTAAGGGGCGCTGGAGGAGGTGAGTATGCACACGCGCTGTTGTAAGTGCAGTGCATTACGTGCCGGGTGCAAGGGGGTAGAGTGAATGCACCCTGTGCAGCATGTGTGCAGCATGTGTCTGCCCCAGACGCGCTTAGAAGGCACGCGGACATCGGGAGGAGGGCGAGAACTGGACGTCAACACATGACGGGAGAGAAAGCGAGCGGGCCATGGGAGCATTCTGCTTAAACGCCGCGATGCAGTGCATTACGTGCCGGGTGCAAGGGGGTAGAGTGAATGCACCCTGTGTGCAGCATGTGTCTGCCCCAGACGCGCTTAGAAGGAAACGCCGTGACCTGTACGCGTGCACATCTCATGTCCTTGGAGTTGTGCTAACGCCGCCGTACGCGTGCACAACTGCAGTCCTTTGTGCGCGTGCACATGTCCTGTCCCGCTTCCGACCAAAAGTCGGCAACAATAGATCTCGCATAGCGAGCAGCGCTTTGCGCTGCATCGCTAAGCGAGACCTAAAAAAGTGTGTTAAATTTTTACTTTTTTATAAAGAAAATTAAAAATTAAAAATTTTTTTTTCATAGTTTTGAAATATTTTACATTTTTACATATTTGTAATTTTTAAAATATGTAACATTTTCCTTTAGTTTTTTTGTTTTGGAGTTAGGAATAGTAATTTTTTTGGGTTTATTATCCAGCACTTTCTTTTAGTTTATTGGGTTTTGGAGTTGGAATAGTAATATAATATGGTTTATTATCCAGCACTTTCTTTGTGTTTAGTTGGTTTTGGAATTGGAATAGTAATTTATTATGGTTTATTATCCAGCACTTTCCCTGAGTTTAGTTGGTTTTGGAGTTGGAATAGTTATTTTTTTGGGTTTATTATCCAGCACTTTCCCTGAGTTTAGTTGGTTTTGGAGTTGGAATAGTAATTTATTATGGTTTATTATCCAGCACTTTCCCTGAGTTTCGTTGGTTTTGGAGTTGGAATAGTAATTTTTTGGGGTTTATTATCCAGCACTTTCCTTGAGTTTAGTTGGTTTTGGAGTTGGAATATTAATTTATTATGGTTTATTATCCAGCACTTTCCCTGAGTCTAGTTGTTTTTGGAGTTGGAATAGTAATGTTTTAAGGTTTATTATCCAGCACCTTCCCTGAGTTTAGTAGGTTTTGGAGTTGGTATAGTAATTTATTATGGTTTATTATCCAGCACTTTCCCTGAGTTTAGTTGGTTTTGGAGTTGGAATAGTACATTTTTATTGTTTATTATGTAGTTTTTTAAAGAGTTTATATGTACATTCAAATACAAAAAAAGGAGACGTATGTTAGTTTTTATTGTTAACCTTTTTATTTGCAAACACGTATTTTTTTATTCACAATTAAATTGTTTTTATTTAGTTTTGTTATACAAATTTTGACAATATTAAAAACATGATTCAGAAATTTTGATATTATTCAGAATTTATTATAAAGTATAATATATTTGTAACATATTTTTCATGTACATTTGTGAAATTAAAAATATATTTTTACACACATATTTGTTTTAACAGTTTTGAAAAATTGTAAATTTTCTGAAGTATAGTCATGTAATAGTAAAGTACAAATATTTTTAGTTCTTTAATTATAAACACTTTCATTATTTATAATTTTTTATGAGAAAAAGTAAACATTTTAGTACATTTTTTAATACATTTTATATAATGTTATTTGTGTTGTAAAATGATATATGTATTTTACAAATTTATATTTTGTACATTTTTGTTTTTATTATTTAGGATAATAAATATTATTATTAAGAAAATAATATTTAATATATTAAATAATTGACGATTTATTTTACAAATAAATTTTTGTATCATATATTTTTTATAAAACATTGTTATATTGGTTGCACATTTACAATAGTTTTATTGTAATTTTATATTTTGAAGGTGAGTACATGAAAAACATACATTTTAATATATATTAAATATAATATTTTTTGTTTTTTGATAATATAATATTTGATGTCCATTTAAAACAATTTTTACATTTTTTAACATTTGTAAAACTTTTTACAATAAATAAAAATATACATTGAATTTTTTTATTTTTATTATTTCTCCATTCTTGTCTATGGGGAGTCAGTCTTTTTTCATTTTTATGACGCGGCCATTTTGTTTCCTTTTTCTCACTTTTCTGTCTATCTGTTTTGTTTTTAAGTCATTTTGCAAGACGGAACCTCGCAGTTGGGAGCTGTGTTTCGTCGGTTAAGGTAAGTTTGATTTATTTTACTTTTAAGGTAGTTTTAGGGTAGGGGCGAAGTAGTAGTAGTGTAGTTAGATTTGTTAGGACGTTAATTGTTCATTTTTGGTGTAGTTAGGTGTTGTTTTGGTAGTTTAGTGTTTTATGTGTTTGACGTAGTTTTGGATAGACGTAGAGTGTAATGTAGTGTTAGTTATGTGTTGTTTAATTATATTATGTTGTATTTAATGTTGATATTAATGCTTGTCGGTTTGTACATGTTATTGTGGGAGGGTGTTCTTTTTTTTCTTTACAGGTTTGCCGTTTGGTGAAAGGATGGTGCTGACGACGCGTTTATTTAAAAAAAAAAGGAAAATGTATTTTGTTTCATTGAAACAAGTTCATTTTTTACATTTCCTTTTATTTTTCAGGTTTGTTGGAGCGGTTTTTTAAAGCTAATTTTCGGATTTTTGAGGGTTTCGTTATTGAGAGGATTGCGTAGTTGGAGCCTTTTTTCTACAGTTCTATTTTTGTGTTTTTTGTTAGCTAATTTTCGGGTTTTTTAGGGTTTTGTTATTGAGAGAATTGCGTCTTTGGAGCCTTTTTCTACAGTTGTATTTTTGCATATTTTTTGGGGGGGGCTTTCTTTTCGAATGGATTTGTCTTTCGATTTATCTACTATGGATTTGTTCATTTTCGAGGACCGTCTACTGCAACATAACTGTAAGTTATTTTTTATTATTAAGGGTGGGAAATATTTTTGGTTACATTTTGTTTGTTTGTTTGTTTTTTATTTTAATAATTATATTATGTCATATATTTATATGTACGTTTTTACTTTTTAAATGACATAATTATAATTATTAATTTAAAAAGAGTAGAATTCTGTAGCTTAAATGTTTTGCGATTTTAAAATGCTTATGATGTGTAGGATTGTTTTTTGTTTATAGTATCGATTTAGCAATCATGTCTAGGTATTCTAGCCCTTTAGTGTTTGGAAATAGTCGAGTTTTATGTTGTAGGTAATCATACATTGTTTTTGTTTGTTTACTGAGTTTAGGGCCGATTTTAGTTAGGGATTGCTCTAGCCTTAGCTCTTGATAGCTCTGTTCTTTTTTTATGTCTTCTATTAGTTTGTGTAAGGTTGGTTGTCCTCTTCCTATTGTGGCTTGGAAGTCATTGTGCCATCCTTCCACCATGTTATTAGTTTTAGCTTTTTGAGCTAGAGTGCTATCGTAAACGTTCCACCAGGGGATTTGGAACTTTGGTTGTCTACTTTGCCCTGACCTATGTAGCATTCCCACCCAAGTGTCTTCAAAGTAGTCTAGGAAGGGAGTTTTGTTTCGTTTGCTTGGTAGAAAGGGCTTTCAAGAAGTATGTTGTGGTTGGCTACTTCAGTTGTTGGTACATAGGCCAGGGCTATTAATTTTTTTATTTGATAGGCAAAGTTGCTATTGATGGCGTAATCTATACTTAGAGTAGATTTTTGTAGGTGCCTCCAGATACTTTGGTTGAAGTGATAAAAGCAACCTTGTATTGCAGTGTGTGGGTATATTTTTAAAATTGACTGAATCACTGCTTGTTCAAAGTCAATGATTATTTTTTGTGGAAAGTAGTTGTCGGTGTGTTGTTTTATTATTGTAAAGAGTTCTATGTAGGTGGTATTTTGCTTATTAGGGAGTAGTGCGTATATGAGGGGGATGTTAGTGTTTCCATATTCGCCGTGGATGGTATATAGTTGATAAAAAGGCTTGGGGCAAACTTTGAATGTGCCATCCATCATCCACGTTTCGCAGTTTTTTTAGTTTTTGTATATTGTTGTTGGTGGCAAAGATGATAATTCGTTTTTCATGACTGTTATTGTCATGAAGAATGAATTTCTCATCATTGTGGGTGACAGTGTATTCCGGTAAGATTTCTATTTCTGCAAAAGTTTGGTGTGTGGGTGATTTTAGTTCTGGCTATTAATATTTTTAGAGTGGGGATGGATGGTAGGTGTCCTGTGACTTGTTCAAGGACCCTAGTTAATATGTTTTTTAGTATTTGGGTACTGGTCTGTTGGGAGCTGGTGCTTGCTTCTCTGATTGTTTCTAGAGCATCTCTGACCTCGATTTCTGTCACAATGGGGGGATGGTTGTGTTACCTGACATTAACTACATTTGTTTCTACTGTTGTGGCTCTCCCATAGCAAGAATTGGAGTAGTATTTACTACATTTCAAATGGGTTTTGTTTCCAGTTATTTTTTCTTGCGTATAAGTGTAGCCCAGGTAGCACAGAAGTAGTTTTCCCTTTTGTGATGTGATGAATTTTGCTCCTTCTGTCATTTTTTGTCTATTTGTGAATATATGTATATATATACATTTAATTATAAGGTCTTGAATAGTAAACATGTTTGTATAATTATTATATTTGAAAATAAACTTACATTTGTCTTCCTTTAATTTTCTTGTTGGATGTTTTATCGATGGTCGTGGTTGGTTCACTGGTTTATTTTTTTCTGTTGGTTTAAAAGCAAAATGTTATTTTTATTAACCGCTTAACCGCGGCGGCAATTTTGCCGCGGTGCGGCGGTTTAGCGGAGTGGGCGGGGCCGCGTCGGCCAACGGACGTTCGCAGCACTACAGAGGTAGTGCTCGCGACGGCCGTTGGCCGACGGGCGCACGCAACGGGTTAAAGTGTTACATTTAATTTGATTATTTCGTTTATTTAATTTCTATTTTTGTTTAGTTGAGAGAAAAAATACTTACTATTTTTAGTTGATGAAGTTTATTTCGTTGATGTTGTTGTATGTTGAAGTTTGTGGAAGCTGTGAAGAGAAAAGTATTTGTTAGTTATATTTTGCTTTTTTTAATTTAATTTATTGTTTTTTATTAGTTTGCTTTATTTGTTGGTTAATTTATATACTTAGGGGGTCATTACGATGTAGGGCGGATCGCCACCGCCCGCATTTCCCTCCGCCCGCAACCCACCGTCCGCCAGTCGACCGGGCGGAAAAGGGGCTACATATGGTGGCGGTGTCTGCTAGACACAACCATCCATATTAGCATGGGTGCGGGAAGCACCCATGCTTCCCGCACCCATGCTAATATGGATTGCATATGTCGATGCCGCCATGAAAAGGCATGCAGAGTTTGCTGTTGGGGGCCCATTGCGGGCCCCCAGGGTATTGGGGGGTGGGGGTGCACATGGGGGGTACCTATGGTACCCCCCTACATTGTCATGGACAAGGTGGCAGGCACCGCGCGGTGCCTGTCACCTTGTGAATGACAATGCACACAGTGCATTCCCAGCATTGTGGCGGGCGGTGCTGTGTGCACCCCCCGCCCCAAAGCTGGGAATGGAGGATGCCACCGCCACGGTGGCGGTGGCATCCTAATCGCTGGTGCGGGACCGCCGCACCACTGGCGGCCGGTCCCAGCACCGCTAGGGTGGCGGGCGGACGAAAGTCCGCCCGCCATCCTAATATGCCCCTTAGTTTTATATTTGTTTAATGTTGATTTTGTCCTCTTTTTTGAAGTTAATCCTTGTTTTGAGTTTTTTAGGTGGAGTTTTAGTGAAGTGTAATCTGTGAAGCATAAAAGAAAATGTTATAGTTTTAGTTAATTTGATTATTTTGATTATTTAGACTCTATTTTTATTTTGTTATTAAAAAAATACTTACTATTTTTAGTTGATGAAGTTTCTTTCGTTGATGTTGTGGTTTTGTTGACTTCTGTAGAAGCTGTTAAAAGAAAAGTATTTGTTAGCTATGTTTTGCTTTTTTATTAAATTTATTAGTTTTAAATCCTTTACTTTATTTGTAGTTTAAGTCATATACTTACTTTGTTATATATTTTTTGTAATGTTGATTTTATTGTTGGTGTGGACGTAAATCTTTGTATTGAATTTTCTAGGTGGATGATTTTTAGTGAAGTTTAATCTGTGACATATAAAAACATGTTATAGTTTTAGTTAATTGTTTTTTTAAGCTAATTATATTTATTTAGTTACATAGGGGCCGATTACGATGGCGGTCGGAAAACCATTCCGCCCGCCGTGGCAATGGGAAAAGACCGCCCGCATGGCCTGCGGCACCACCGCCGATCACATTATGATGCACCGCCGGAAAAATCTGACCGCCGCGGTCGGAACCCAAGAAACACCGGCGGCGCACGTGCAGAAAATGCGAAATACCCTCCACGGCGGTCGGATTCACTGCGGAAAGCTCACAACCCGCCGATACACAAGCGGAATTTCCATGAGTGCAATTATGATCTTACCGCAGTGCCAGCGGTACGACCGCTTGTTTCCGACCGCCGCGATTGACAGTAATGATGAATGGGAGAGCTGGAGGAATGACCATTGCAGTCCGACCGCGGTGTCCGCGCGGAAATAGTAATGGCGGTCGAAAGCAACTACACCACAAAACCACCAAATGTGGCTGTGTATCTGGCTCAGCAATGAAAACAGCCAACACACCCCATTGACACATGCCCCTGGCAAATAAGAACTACAAATCCCAGCCCAACACAGACAACACACCTGACATGAATACTCAGTTTGGACCCACCCACATAGCAGACCATAAAACCAGCCCCTGCATGACCACAATTCTTTGCACAACTCCAGAACTGAAGGGCCCAACAACATCACACAAAGGATAGGCAACCCTGCACACATCACACCATCACAAACACACACACACCACACACATCACCACCACCACCACCACCTGCACACCTGCACTCTTAACCACTCAGCACATCACACACCATGGCACATAAGATGCCCAAATTCACTGATGGTGAGTTGTCAGTCATGGTTGATGAGATAATAAGAGTTGAGCCATATATTTTAGGAAGCAGGGTCCAACAGACCCCATCAGCCAGGCAAAATCAAATGTGGCAAAGGATAGTTGACAGAGTCAATGCTGTAGGGCAAGTTCCACGCAACAGGAAGGAGATCAGGAAGAGGTTGACTGACCTCAAGAGCAAGGTCAAGGAGAAGAACAGCAAGAACCGTGAGCTGGCAAACCGGACTGGCAGTGGCCCTCCCATTCCACCAAGAACATTCAACGCATGGGAGGAGAAGGTGCTTGGCATACTGCACCCAGAGAGTTGCACTGGAATTGAGGGGGGAATGGAGGCTGGTAAGTACCAACAAAAGTCTGTCATAACACTGCTATGTAGCAGCTTGCACAACTAAAAAGCAACACCTCCTAGGCCCAAATGTACTCATGTCCACCACACTCCCCCCAAACAGGTCTCACAGATCCCACAATAACTCCCTCTCATTCACCACAAAGGTACATAACAATATTTACATGGGGGCACATGTACAGGCAGCCAGCACTACAACTCCCAACAGGCCCCCTTGTCCCACAGCTCAGCAGGATGGAGCATCCCCCACACCCCCAAGCATGGGGCAGCCATTTCCCTCCAATGTGTAACTTTACAGGTAGGTAGCCATCTCAACAGGGAAGGGTCTCTGTGGCTGTGAAGTCTGCACTACAACTCCCAACAGGCCCCCTTGTCCCACAGCTGAGCAAGATGGAGCACTCCCCACACCCACAACCATGTGGCAGCCATTTCATTCTTCTCATCAAACTTACAGGTAGGTAGCCATCTTAACAGGGAGGGGGGTATGTGGGTAGGAAGCCAGCACTACAACTCCCACCAGGCACCCTTGTCCCACAGCTGAGCAGGATGGAGCACTCCCCCCCACCCAGAACCATGTTGCAGCCATTTCATTGCTCTCCTCAGACTTACCGGTAGGTAGCCTTCTCATGCTCTACTGTCCCACTGCTGAGCAGGATGGAGCACCCCCAACACCCCCAAGCATGGGGCAGCCATTTCCCTCCAATGTGTAACTTTACAGGTAGGTAGCCATCTCAACAGGGAGGGGTCTTTGTGGCTGTGAAGTCTGCACTACAACTCCCAACAGGCCCCCTTGTCCCACAGCTCAGCAGGATGGAGCATTCCCCACACCCACAAGCATGGGGCAGCCATCGCATTGCTCTCCCAAAACTTACACGTAGGTAGTGACTGCATGTACCCCGCCATCCTTATCTAAATGCATGTAGCCACATAACCACATCAGCACTAACATGTCAGCCAACTTGGCATAGTTTTCAATGCCACATCCAGTGTGCAGACATCTAAGTGCACGTAACTGTCACATATTTTGAACTCATACTCACCAAGTCACAAGTGAAACAAATGCATCCCACAATTGTGCACAGCAGAGAATGCAATGTGGAAGTGCAATGGTGTCTGAGCATGAACGCCCATCTCAACACCAAACATGCATGGTCTACATGGAAAAAAAGGAAAGTACATGTGATTCCAAAGCTATGTATAACATGACAATGGTTCCTTCTAGCTCTGTTGAAATAGATAACATGAACAGCTAAATGAAAAGACGCACAACAGAAAATTGATGTCACGCAATTAGGTAGATGAGGACATGTCCGTGTATTTACAATATCTGTACACTGCACCAAGTTTCAATTCCCAACGGACACCATGGACTAATAAGGTATGTACCTCAACGTCATGTCATGGCGCACAGCATATAGCAGGCATACAAAGTCATTGCATTGTAAAGTGTGTGTTGTATCAAATGTCTCAAACAATTGTCTAACATCAAGCTTGTTGCGTGCAACTCAATTACCATATCACCTCTGTTCAACAGGAGATCAACAACTAACTGCAGAGGATGACACCAACATGCGGAGCCAGTCTCCCCCCCTGGAACGTGGACTCTCGGATGCAGATTCCCCAACATTCTCGGACGAGGATTCTCAAGCTGGCCCCTCTGGTGTGGCAGGGACTAACATGTCTCAAGCCCTCATTGTCCCCACCACCACCACCACCACCACGGCAAGAACAACCGTGCTGCCCCCATCCACTACAAGCTGTGTGGCCTCCACCACCACCACCACGGCAAGAACAACCGTGCTGCCCCCTGCCACTACGACCTGTGTGGCCTCCACCACCACCATCACCACTGCTTCCTGTAACACACGCCCTGCCACGGTGGTTACCAACACCACCACACAATCACAGCATGCCAGGGAGAGTGTGCCAGTGCGTCGGGGGACTATGCCACAGGTCCGTGTCAGGAGGGCAGGTGGGAGTACAACTGGGGCAGAGACACAGGAGGACAATGACCCTGAATCCCTGGCCACCATTGCAAGAGTCCTTGGTGCCTACCAAGAGAACCATGGAGTAATGGGCCAGCTTGCTGAAGACATGCATGAGATCCGCCTGCTGCAGCAGTCCATGGACACACGGATGGGCCAACTTGTCGACCTTGTTGGCCAGCTAGTGGGTGTTCTGAGGGACAGACTCCCAGCCCCAAGTGCCGCTCCACCCCCCTCCAGTGGATTGCCTGCTGTGCAGCCCAACATTCCAGCTGCAGCCACAGAGAGGGGTGTGCACGAGGAGAGTGAGTTCTCAGACACCACTGACTCTGCAGCAGATGCCCCCCTCCCAAACGCACCAGGGGCCGTCCGAGAATCCACAGGGGAGGATTTGGTGGCAGGCCACCATACCAACGCCACTCACAGAGCCAGCCATGATGGTATCTTGTTGTTCCCCTTTGCATTGACTATGTTGACTATTCTTGCCCACATTGCCATGTTGATGGCCTGAGTCTGTTGGACTGTGTGACTTCAGCTTTGTGGTGACTACACTATTTGTCTCAACTACCATGACTGACAACTCATTTATTCACTGTTCACATTTATGTACATATCCCGTCACTTGCACAAAAACTAATTCCAAATAAACACTCTTCACATACCTATGTCTGTGTGAGCTACATGTTTATTCCAGTATGTCCAATGACAAATCAGATTTCAATGTTCCAACAGCTGTGAAGCAGAGGAGGCATTCAGAGGGTGAATCAACCTAGAAAGACACAAGAGAATGACATTTACTTATCAGGTGACGCCTTCACAGCAGAAATACAACACTAGGCATCAAGGTACAAAAACAAGCACCCATAGCAATGGTCAACAACCTCAACATACACATGATGTACCTGGATACACATACCCTGTGCCACACACATCATCCCTCATCACACACACAACAACAGCCAGCAGTTAAAGTTATCTATGCCTTGATAGTAACATCCAAGCAAACACACAATGTCACTTGTCTACAAAGTCACTTACATTCAAGG
Source organism: Calotriton arnoldi (assembly GCA_963921515.1). Lineage (NCBI taxonomy): Eukaryota > Metazoa > Chordata > Amphibia > Caudata > Salamandridae > Calotriton > Calotriton arnoldi. The sequence continues at coordinate 5,409,916 of CAWUFW010000138.1, forward strand.
GAAGTAGTTGGCAATGAGCTGTTGACGCAGGTCAACACCTTCCTCTTCACCACTATCGTCCGCACTGGAAGTGTGTGGGTTTGCAGGAGGGGGCATCTGCTGCTCTTCGTCATCCATGATCAGCGGAACGGCTTTGCGCAAGGCAAGGTTGTGTAGCATGCAGCATGCTACAACTATCCGGCTCACCTTTCGTGGGGAATACAACAGTGCACCTCCGCTCTTGTCCAGGCACCGGAATCGGGACTTCAGTAGGCCAAAGGTGCGCTCCACCACACGTCGTGTCCTACCATGTGCCTCGTTGTAGCTGACTTCACCCGGGGTACTTGGATTCTGCAGTGGGCTCAGCAACCACGGCCTGTTGGGATACGCTGTCACCTAGGTGTGACATACACCGAGAAATGTTGTGATACAAACAGTTGATGAGAACAGCATGTCACACACAGCACACTACTTGACTCAGTGTACTCACCTACAAGCCATGCACGCTCTGGATGTAGATTTTCCATCAGCCGGGGTACAATGCTGTTCCGCAGGATGTAGGAGTCATGGGCGGAGCCAGCAAATCGTGCACAAACATGGCTGATGATCATATCAGCTTGGCATACCACCTGCACATTTATGGAATGGTAGTGCTTCCTGTTCCTATACACCTGCTCACGTGCCTGTGGTGGGACAAGGGCAATGTGTGTGCCGTCAATGGAACCAACTACATGAGGAATGTGGCCAAGGGCATAAAAACCAGCCTTCACAGCAGGCAAATCTGCTGTATTTGGGAATCGTATGTATTGGTCCTTGTATAGCATCATTGCGGACACCACATCCCAGAGCACCATGCTGAATGTTGGTTGCGACATCCCACCGGCGGTGGCCACCGTGTATTGGAAAGAGCCCGTAGCGAAAAAATGCAGCGCTGCCATGATCTTCACTGTTGGGGATAGGGCAGTTGGATATATGCGTTGAGGCCTCAGATGGGGCTCCAACTGAGCACACAGCTCTTGCAGTGTAACGCGATCCAGACGAAATTTCCTGATGATGTCCACATCCTCCATGTCCGCCAGGACTGTGAAAGTCCGGTGCACATTTGGTCGTCGCCTACATGAAATGGGAGAGGACTAATGTTATTCAAATTACACAATGAGATGTGTCCGACTTCTCACATCTTGACTCATGCAGCAGAAACAATGAACGTACTCCAACAATTGCTGAATCCACAACTCAGATGCAGAGAGACATTCACCACATGTGTGTTTACAAGGGGTCATGTTGTACATACTGACTACCAGAAAAACATATTCAGAGGTTGTGAATGGTACACCAATACATCTGGTGGCCCCAGGCCTAGGAGTAGGTGACACAGCAGAGGTATGAGACAGCAACACTGCTGACTCATATGTAGCTGCTTTACCTGCCACACCTTCTTGCTTAAGTTACACAGACCACTAGTTATCATCACAATGTGCACAGTGTGTGTAAGCTGATCACATATCCTACTTAAATCAGCTATGGGCACAGTAACATACCACCATTATGTGTTCAGGCAAACATTACTGTTGTTTGATTAGCCATCTCACACATTAAGTTGATTCCAAAGATGAGACAACATCATACAACCAATAGATGTACATCCACACACCTATCATAGGTGACGTGAGTAAGTGCATGTCACATTTTCCACAGACATGGCATGTGTAGGCATCAGTGAGTTTAATGTCACACCAGCATTCATTGTACAAAACAAGTGCATAAAGACACTATGGAGGCATAGTGTTCAATTGTTAAATTAGACCATTGCCATTGCTAGTGCATAATGTGTCCATAACCGCGGTAGGCGTGCACCACCACCGCGGGGCCGCTCATTGGCCACACTTGAAAGATGCAGCATAGCGGTAGCGACCGCCTGTCCCCCGCGGTGTGACACCACCAATGCCATTGCAGCCAATGGGACCCGCGGTTGCGGTAGTGAAATGCTACTTTGGAAACTGCGGTAGGCGTGCACCGCAACCGCGGAGCCGCTCATTGGCCACACTTGAAAGATGCAGCATAGCGGTAGCGACCGCCTGTCCTCCGCAGTGTGACACCACCAATGCCATTGCAGCCAATGGGAGCCGCGATCGCGGTAGTGAAATGCCAATTTGGAAACCGCTGTAGGTGTGCACCGCCACCGCGGGGCCGCTCATTGGCCACACTTGAAAGATCCAGCATAGCGGTAGCGACCTTTTACTGTGCCATGTTATGTGACTGTCCACTCACTCTTCACAACCTCATATGTGACTGTTGAAATGTATATTGGAATGGAGCACTAACTTATGTGTGTTGAATATTTCTTAAGTGCACTATGTTGATGTGAGCATCATGCACAATAGTCCAATGCATGAGTGGAACCCACTTGATGTTAATGCAACAATGACACTTCACATCAATGTAAGTAGTAGATGTCATCCTTACATTGATTTGAACATGTGTTCAGTCTCGCATGTGTTGGCACTTTTCACCCTCTCATGCTGTACATCCATGTGATTTATCTGAGGGACCATGTTGAGCCGCACTGTGAGTTCCTCTGGCCTGCACAGACACTGTCCAATGTTACTCTGAGCCATGCCTAACTGGACTGAGTCAAACATGTGTTTAGTCCACACACCTAATACTCACTGAGCCATCATAGTCCTGAGAATTGCACAATCGAGGACTTAACATTGTGAGAAGTGCGTGATAAATCAGATTATGTCCCAATATGTTTCCTGAAAAATGCATTGAGCCATTCACAGGCCAAGGGCATCGTGGGGTGTGTAGTGGTGGACACAGTGAGTCTGCCACTACACTTCATTATTACTGTATTGCATGTCATGCTCACTCACATACTGCATCACAGATGGGGGCCTTCTGCACATGGCTGTCTGTGCTGCCATTGTGCATGTGTATGAGATGGCCATGTACTGTGTGCCAAGCCATACATGCATTCATTTCTGTGTAGTATTGTAATGAACATGTACTATGTGTCATGCTGTATGGCCTCTGATGAAGATGTAGCGATTTGTGTGCCATGCATTTATGTTCTCCTGTGCTGACACACAGTGTGAATGACACAGGGTCTCTGATACTTCCTTTTCTTGTCTCCTATGCCTGCAGCTGAAGGTCCACCAGCGTAAGGCCACATGGAAGAACATTGCACGGAAGGTGCGGACTCTGGGTGTATCCAACAGACGGCACACACACTGCCACAAGAGGTGGGACGACATCTCCCGTCTGAGCAGGACCGTGGCAGAGATGACGGTGGGGCTGGTCCCTCGCAGTGGCAGGTTGGCGTGCCGAACCATGACTCCACTAATGTCCCGCATCTTGTCTGTGACACAGCCAGAGCTGTATGAACATTTGAGGGACCATCAGCAGGGAGTAAGTGGTGAGTATTCTGCGTAGGCTGACTTTGGGTGTGAGTGACTGCATGAATGGCGACCGTGAGACATTGCTGATCTTGCTGCTGTGTAAATTTTTAGGAACTACTTCTCAGTGGCCTATGTGTTCAGTGCAGGTGTCATGTATTTTCCCATAGATGGACTTGATCATGTGTTTCATACAATGGCCCTTGCCATTGCATGATGAGATGTGGCCTTATGACATCTTCTGCATTCTGGGTGTCATGGACATCACCAGGCAGTGTACAGCAGTGTGCATCATGTCAGTGTGCATTTAACAATGTGTGCACTGCAGGACTTGTAAATGGTGTGAAGTACACATCTGACACCAACGTGCATCAGTTTGCAAGATGAATTGCTCACCTTGTCAGACATCAGTAGCTCATGGACATTATTAAGTAGAAATTTGAATCTGTATCTGTGTTGTCCCCTTACAGTGACTCCATATGTGACAGAGGCAACATGCTGAGATGTATGCCTCTCTCACATACAGGCACGTGGGTATGCTTGCAGAGATGTTTAGGTTACATTACAAGGAGGCAGGGAGCTGCTATTTGCCGGTGTGAACCTCACATGGCTCATTGATGTAAACAATGCATATTTCCATGCATCTTCTGTGTTCAGCATGATTGTTGCACATGCAGACTGCACAGGGTGTTGTGCAACTTGGGGTTGTCATTATCTAGTCTAGTTCTGTGCTTGCATTTGATGTTTGTGTGTATGGCACTGTACTGCACCTATGTCTCTGTCCATTGCAGCATCTACCGAGTGCACGGAAGGCCATGATACGGACACCAGTGCTGAAGCATGTGGCACGCATGATAGCCATGAGATCACTGACACTGATGTGACCAGCGCCTCGGAGGGGGACAGGAGTGTCCTTGAGGACTCACGCGCAGAAAGCACAACCTCAACTTCATCGGACTCCAGTGGGGAGTCAGCGACAATGGTGGTCACAGGGAGTGACAATGCTGCCTCTTCCTCCACCACACATCGGCCAGTGCCCACCATCCCGGCTACTACCACTAGTGCTGTCCGTGCCCGCAGGGCTGTTAAGGGTAGAGTCGCCTTCACCCCAGGCACCGCTGCCCCTGCCCCTGTCTCCCCTGCTGCCCTCAGTGTTGAGGCGGTAGAACTCTTGCGCCAGCTGTGTGTGGGTCAGACAGCTCTCCTAAATGCTTTCCAGGATCAGGACAAGAAGTTGGGACAGGTTCTGGCATTTATGGAGGGTATTCATTCGGACGTGGGTGAGCTACACAGGACTGTCCAGGGTTTGTCCTCCACCGTGACGGCAGCCATTCAGCTATCACAGCATCCAAGTCCAGCCCCAATGCCTTCACCAACCACCCTGCCAGTGGCAACCCCTGAGGGGAGTGACCACACAACTGAGCCCTCAGGCCCCGAGTTGTCGACACCCAGCACACGACAGCAGCGCTCCAAGCGTGCAAGACCACAGACACCATCCCCAAAAAGTGACACAGGCACACAGGGACGCAAAGAAAAAAGCCCTTCACATGACACTCAGGGGCATCAGGCAAAGAAGCAGGCCTCTAGCTCACAGTCCACAAGATTGCACCCATCACAAGTGACTCCCATCCACACAACTGCTCCAAGTGACAGACAAACAGTTGGCATGCCTGCTGTGGTGCTGGTGCCGCTGAAGGGAAAGCCCACAAAGCAACCAAAGACTGCTTCACCCAGGACCTCCACTCCCACCCACACCCCTGTGAAGCGTGGTCAGGAGAGCAATGTGAGTCGTTCACCAGGGCCACAGGGGATGGAGGGCAAAAGGCAAGCAAAAAGCAAGGCTAAGTCCATATCCTGAAAATCCCCACAAGGAGGGCCACCTGCACCTGTCACACCTTTAGTGGAGAGGGACTCTGTTGTGCCAGCCACACTTCCCACTACTCCCAAGACACTTTTGCAATATCGGATACCCAAGAAGTATAGAGGCAGCCCTCAACATTCACCCTCACCCACTGTGTCTCACGGCAGCATCTCTCTGCCTCCACGTGCCACCATGCCACCCGGTCCGAGCAGCCCTACACCTGCCACAGCCACTACTGCCTCTGTGTCTCACAGGAGCATCTCTCCGCCTTCACGTGCCACCATGCCACCCGGTACAAGCAGGCCTACACCTGCCACAGCCACTACTGCCTCTGTGTCTCACGGCAGCATCTCTACGCCTCCACGTGCCACCATGCCACTAGGTCCAAGCAAGCAGGCCTACACCTGCCACAGCCACTACTGCCTCTGTGTCTCATGGCAGCATCTCTCCGCCTCCACGTGCCACCATGCCACCCAGTACAAGCAGGCCTACACCAGCCACAGCCACTACTGCCTCTGTGTCTCACGGCAGCATCTCTCTGCCTCCACGTGCCACCATGCCACCCGGTCCAAGCAGCCCTACGCCTGCCACAGCCACTGCTGACTCTGACTCTGACGATCCTCTCTCTCCCAGGTCCAGTTCCGCCAGTGGCCACGACAATCAGCCACCTCCCAGTCCAACTGACAGGCAAGTCTGAGGTACAGACCCCCTCCCATACCCATCTCTCCCACAGCGGTGCTTGGACTGCGCTTTGATAGCCCCGGTGCTTTGTTCATTCACGTGGCAGTGTACGGTGTTCCACATTCACTGTAAACATTTTCATGCACACATGTGCATTGTTTGGACTGTGGACTGGCCAATGGCCTTTTATTTGTTTGAAATTTTGTGACTATCAGGATATTTTGCAATAAACACTGTTACTCCTGTTGTATCGTTTGTTACTGCCCTTGCTTAATTAAACATTTTGATGTGTGGGTATGGATGAATGTGCCACATGCTCTGCATGGCACTTCCACATTGCCATTTACTTCATTCACTTTGTCATTGTTTGGCAAACGTAACACACACTTTTGGTCTGCTTGACTCTGAGGTTTGGGGGTGCAATTATGTTTGTGGGTGTTGATGTACTCTTGCAATCATCATTTGCTGTTGATTTCAGTATGATTGTACACATGTCATGTTAGGGGGCTATACCACAACAGAGGTGAATTCTACACACAGTCTAACTTGTGGGGTGTCCAAGGTTGGTGATGTCTGTGTGATGTGTTTGGATGTGTGAACAGCAGTGTGTGTGTGGTAATCTTGTGAAGGCCTGTCTTCGTACTCACATGGGTATATTTGGATGTGTGCAGTTGAGTGGTCACACAGTGTGCTTTGCCTGTCCTTGTCAGTGGTGTTGAGGTGTATGTGGCCCTGTACATGCCAACTACAAACGTGTATGTTCCAGGTGGGGTTTGCACCTCATACTCATATTGGCAGTGGCAGGAAGGGGGTTTCAAACCACATGCACCTTTTTGGCATTACTTTGCAGGTGGGGTTTGCCCCCTAATACTCATCTTGGCAGTGGCAGGAAGGGGGTTTCACACCACAGGCTGCTTTTTGGCATTACTTTGCAGGTGGGGTTTGCCCCTAATACTCATCTTGGCAGTGGCAGGAAGGGGGTTTCACACCACAAGCACCTTTTGGCATTACTTTGCAGGTGGGGTTTGCCCCCTAATACTCATCTTGGCAGTGGCAGGAAGGGGGTTTCACAACACAAGCACCTTTTGGCATTACTTTGCAGGTGGGGTTTGCCCCTAATACTCATCTTGGCAGTGGCAGGAAGGGGTTTCACACCACAAGCACCTTTTGGCATTACTTTGCAGGTGGGGTTTGCCCCTAATACTCATCTTGGCAGTGGCATGAAGGGGGTTTCACACCACAGGCAGCTTTTGGTATTACCTTGCAGGTGTTGTTTTGCCACCTATTACTCATCTTGGCAGTGGCAGGAAGGGGGTTTCACATCACAGGCACCTATTTGGCATTACTATGCAGGTGTTGTTTTGCCACAATACACCTATGAACTTGTTCACATACATCACTATCCCTGAATATCAGATGGGCACACATTTTGATGTTGAACAGGGTGGGATGGTAGGAGCTGTGATGGTATCAGGTAATGTCGGCTGCTATCAACAGAGGCACACAATGTACATTTGGGCCAGGGCCAACACAATCCTTACACGTCCCTGTGACTGCCCATGCGTGCCGCTGGCCCTGCCTACTGGATTGTGCGGAACTTTTCCCGCGTCTTCACCGCTGCGGTGACGTGACCGGGAGGATGCGGTGATGACCTTGTTGATGGATGACCCCGATGCGGAGGTGTGGCATTGACGTACCTGCGGTGTTGTCGACGGCGGCGGCGTCTTTGTTGATCGCAGATCAGGAACAGCAGCGGTAGGGCTTGTAGAGCAGTATCCATTGCGGTAGCGAACGCGTGGAGATGTGTGTTATTGCCGTTTTCCTCCGCAGTATTGCTTCCGCCGTGTTTCAATGGGTGGTTTCTCCGTTGCGGTCCGATTGCCTATTTGAGGCATTGTGATTCGGACGGCAGTCTACACGTCATTCCGCACGGCGGTCTCCCGCTATTGGCTACGTCCGCCGTCGTCGCGGAACCAAGGTACTGGCGGTACTAAAAACACCGCAGAGGTAGGGATTTGGCCTATGTCTGCCCATCATAATATGGCAGTCGGGGATTCGCGACCGTGGTTGGCAAAACAGCACCCGCCAGGCCGGCGGAAGCCACCGCAGCCACGGCGGTGCCGATCCGCCCGCCATCGTAATCGGCCCCATAGTTTTGTTCTTACCTTTATTGAGCGATTTTCAGAATAGTTGTTTGTGTAGTTCTTTTTCGTTCTGTTCTCTGTCTCGTAAAGGTTCGTTCTTCCTCCGTGTTTGTCCGCCATACGGTAAATTTTGTGTTAATTAATTGATTGTTTTTATAGTGTTTATTTAATTAGTTAGCGTTTTCTATTGGTTTGTGTTGATGTAGTTTAAATTTATTGGTCGAGATAGCTTTTTTGAATTTTTTAGCAGTTATCTTTTAATTTGTTTAATATTTATTGTGTTCATTTAATGTTTGTTTTTATTTTGCTTATTATTATTTAAATGTATATCTAGATAAATGTGATATATTTTTTTATATATGATATATATTTATGTTTGCCTATTTTTGTTAGTTGTGATATTTTTGTTTATGTTGTATTGTTTGTTTATTTATTTGTTTTTGGAGTTTTAGTGTATTTGTTTTATTTAATGTTATTAATTTTGTAATTGTTTTTAGTGTATGTTTAAAATGTTTGGAATATGTTATTTTATTACATTACTGAAAATACTTTATTTTTATGTTTAAATGTTATTTTTGGTATAGTTTATATGTATTTTATCGATGTTTGTGTAGTCGATATTATTTATATTGATGTTTTTGTTGTGTTTCATTTTATTTTAATGTTATCGATATTTCTGTGTTCTTTATTTTTGTTGTCGATATTTTTGTCATTGAGATTTTTTTAAACGATAGTTTTTTATCAATGTTTGTGTTATTTCTGTTTTGTGTATTGGGTGTCGATATTTTTGTATACGATATTGTTGACTCTATATTTTTGTAGTTCGATGTTATAGGAGTCGATGTTGTATCAGTGATCCCCCTTCCCACTCACACCCATTTTGAGCAACTTCGACTTCCCGCCAGCCACTTGGCAAACGCCAAATTGCAAGTGGGTGGGAGACCTCTTTGACACTAATGGTCTGATGTCCTTCACACAACTGGAATCACGACACGTGATCCCCGATCAAAAGAGATGGAGGCATACCACCATCACACACTGGGTTACCCAATCACACATTAAGCTTCATGCTGGTAGTCAATTAACACTCTTTGAGAAATGGCTCATAACTAAAACGGATGATAAACCCCTCCTGTACACCATCTTAAATTTTCTGATCACAGCACCCAACTCCAGCAAATCCCCAGCACAAAAATTATGGGGAACAGACCTACAACACCAGTTCACCCCTAATGATTGGAAGGACATATTCCACAGGACAGCACATCCGCCAGGAGTGCAGCAGGATTGGAAACGCTGCTCAAAATAACACACTACTGATACTACACCCCAGTGTGAGTGGAAGCTTGGAAATCTAGCACTTCCAACCGATGCTGATACACACGCAGTGGAACAGGTACACTGACACATCTTCTCTGGCAATACCCTAAGCTACAACGATACTAGTATGACATACTAAAGGACATCAACGCCATCTTTAACATGGAGATTCCCCATTTGCCCAGCTACATCTTATTGGGACTCCTCAATGTGCTCACCTATTCCATAAAGGAAAAGCAATAACAATGGCCCTCTATGCTGCTAAACAAGTCATCACCGCTAAGTGGGGAACTGATTTCACACCGACCCACACAGAATCGCTACATAAATTATGGCATCTGATTGGTGTGGAAACGTTGGCAGTGACCTAGAAAACACACACCTGCACCTTGGTAAAACATGAGCTCCCTGCGTGCAGTTCTTAGCAGGTGAATTCAGAGATCTCACTTGCCCTTGATATTTTAAAGTCCTACAGCTCGCCTCCAACAATACCTCACCAGACGAATAACGGCAAAGCCGGTCTAGGCAAACTTAGACACATATTCCAAAATCATCCACCATCTTGATTGCTTAACACAAAGTGACCCCATGGATGAGATATACTCTCCCTACGCCCCAGTGGTTTTCTCCCAGTCATTCTACCCTTGTTTGGTCTTTCACTCCTCCTCACCAGCCTATGGATGTAGGTGAGTGTATGTGTTCAAAGAACAAATTAATAAATTCGTTTTTTTAATCTACCTTCTGTCCCTGACTTTCCAACCTGGTTATTGAGTATTCGTGAACAAATTACTTGGGTCCAATTCACAAAATGTTTTGCTAAGTCAAATGGAACGTACATAATTAAAACTCAGATCCGTGTTTAAGAAGGCCCTGATCCTCATTGACAGAAAAGGATTGGGGGAAATTTCCTCTTGGAGATCAGACTTATGAAATAACCAGTATGAAGGGTTGTCCCCAGTCATTATTGTAAATGCAGGGGAGGGAAATATGGAGTACAGGGGGTTGGCCATGTAGAAAGTGGGGTACACCAACAAACACATAACGTTTTGGGATTCTCAGTTTGCAGGTCGTTTCCCGCTCCAGAAATATTTGAAAGTTTACTCCTTTAAAAAGTAGGAATATAAAGCGTACACACCCCTAATGTCCCAAAGATTTTTTTCCAATGGAAAAATATTTTCCTCCTGGAATGAAAAGTAAAACATTGCTTTTGCACATTTCCATCACACCTACTCCACTGGATTATTCCCTGCACGACTAACAGGGTCACATATATAATCCATGATTTACTTAGATTTGCATGCATATTATTGGATTTTGTACTTCAGGAAAAATGTGCAATCTAAAGTAATCATTTACTCAGTTCTACAGTTCATAATTTTTCACATTTTATGTGAATCAGTACCTTTATGTTCCTGTCAATGCCACAGTTCTGTCAAATTTAGGAGCGCTTGGAAACAGTGTTAGCAGTGGACAGATCTGAGATACAAGGCAGAGATTCTGCTATGCGCTCTCTTGCAAGTGCCCTACTGCAGTGGCGGCTCCGGAGCATCACCCCACTGCTCAACAGGAAAAATAAAATGATAATAATGCAACGTTATTATCACTTTATTTTTCCCTTTTGCAGTCAGTGGCGGGCGGCCAGAGCTGGGGGAGAGTGGTTTGCACTCCCTATGTGCTCATGACTGTTTGGCCAGCCCTCTTGGGCCGGCCAAACAGTCATACGCACTTTGCATGTTTCCCAGCAGGCTGCATTACACAACCTGGTGAGGAACATGCACAGGCTCCATGTCCCCGTCTGAGCGCCGAACCACGGCACTCAGACCAATCACAACGCTGCATTGCAGCACTGTGATTGGCTCAGGGGATCTGTGTGCCCAGGTACTTCCTGTTGCCGACCAGGACTGGAGACAGAAAGAAGGAAGAGGACGGAGGAGAGGCGGCGGCCGGCCGTTCCAGGTAAGTTCTTTTTTTCATTCCCTCGATTTCCCCTCCACCCTCGCTGCCCCACCACCCCCATCCGGTAGCAGCCGCTACTGCCCTACTGGTTATGTTATGTTGAAATATCTCTTATTTTCATTAGTGCTTAAATACTATACACATTCAAGAGTCAATTAAGTCAGTTTATTTGATTAATAACACTCCTGTTATTTAAAGCTCAAAAACTGTATGTTCATTATTGGGATTCATACATTAGTATGGGGTTCATGCACCACCCCACCAGTACAGTGGTTTAAATCTTTACTCAGTGCATTTTGCGTATTGGCTGCCCTTCTTCAGGAGTATATGTATGAGGTTTTGGAATCTATGACAAGAGAAGCCCATGAAAACATTCATGTGTAGACTTGGGCCCTCATTACAAGTGGCCCAGAAAATGGGCCCGACTTCCCCCATCCTCTGAGTTACAGATACCATGGGTAAGATCCAGGGGGTACTCAATAATTCTGGATGCTATTCCCCTAGTAATTTCAAATTTTTCCCCACATTTTCACATGCAGATTTCGGCTGCAAACAGATCTACAAAAACATTGCAGATCGCATATTTCATATGGGGTCAGAAACATGCTGATATTCAAAGGGTTCTCTTCTTTTTACTAGAACACGATTGTATGCATATTGGTAACACTATAGGCGAAATAATTTCCTATGTGGTCAATATAGAAAAATAAAGGTCTTATTATAATGAATTAACAATCCTCTTAAAAAAAAATAATTTCTTTTGTTCACTGTCAAGGACTAGCTGAGTAGGTTCAATTATTATAATCATGGCTCTCTGATATCACTCCTGTATGGATTCCAAAGTGAATAAAAAGTCCTAAAGCTTTAAAAGATCTAGTTGGTGAGAAACATACAACATTTTTTTGATCCCTTAGTGTTATTAAGAAAAACAAGAGACAGTCATAGGCACTCTGGCATCCATAACTTGTTATTTATAAGATGGCACAGCATCCCTGCAGCTTGCTCACAAAAACATTTCAATTCAAGTTTATCCTTCAGCCCAAAAGGATGTAACATGTTCAACTTAGAAAATTTCAAGTATCTTCTACTAGACAACTTAATTTCCACATCACCTCCCCGATCTGGTTTCTGGGCAATTTTTAATATCTGAAACCTGATTTGGTTAATTATGTTCATTGTTCATCCAGTTTCCTGCCACTGGTGCTTTCTTATTTTTAGTGTGCATGCTGCTCTTATGTTCATTGGACTCCAATTTCCCTTGATGTGAGATCTTTCTTACATATGCTTCCCCACAAGAGCATTTGATCAAGTACACAATTGGTAGACTCACATAACGTTTGTCACTTCAACTTAATACGTTCTCCTGTTTTGGGGTGATGTAAAAAGGGCCCTTTGTTAACTTTTAGTAATAGGTATACTATCGTTTTTCTGGTGCTGATTGAGTAAGGTATTGTGCTCTGTTTCTATAATCTAGCCTTGTAACTGTACTCTGCCCTGAAGGTTCTGTAAAGTGTATGCAAATTCTCCTGTAGGATTATGATCAAATAGTAAATAGGTTGTAGTGTCTTCTATGTTTTTCATAATTTTCATTTCACAGAAATATGTGTTCATATTGAGATATATAACTGATGTGTTATAATAACTTTGGTTGGGTAATTTAATTGTGAATTTCTTATTTTATGCCAAATTGTGTAAACACACCACTCCTTTCCTAGACATTTTTGTGACTCAGCCACTCCGTCCTCCTGCCAGTGCCTCAGTTCTACCAAATTCATGAGTGCTTGGAAACAACCACACAACCAGTATCCAGCACCACATTAAAATACACTTACTGGAACGAAAAGGAGAACATGGTGACACTGAACTAACTCTTTTTTATCTATGCCTGTTATTTTCCCTCGTAAATTTCCTTTTGCATATGCAAGTGAAATGGAGAGAATCATGCACAGGCTGATCACTGTTATTAGTGAACGTAGGAGATTCACAAAGTCATTTGCGCACTCCGTTTAATTGTGATAAGCAAACTACTTAATTTATAGGTGCTAATTTGCTTTTGCAGTTCCCAAAATGTAATTTACACATGAAATCAATTTACTCACATGAAATATTAGACCAGTCTGATGTAATGTTAAGTTGGAGTAACTCTACTCCCATGAACAGGGAGTTAGTGTTTCAGGGCAGGACTCTCTGGAAAATTGTTCACACTTAAACTTGTCAAAATCTGTTTCCAATGTGGGAATAGGCAAGGAGCATCCTCAAAACTATTCTGGGTGTATGGAAATGGATTTCTCCACAGGCAAATATAATCCTGTCTTGTAGGAAAAAAAGGTTATAAAGTGCAAATGCACTTTTAATATGGATTTTCTCATCTGTAAATGTTTAGATTGTGAGTACTCCTGGAAAGTCGTCACTCTTGATCTCTCTTTCACTCACAAAGAGCACAACATGCATAAACAAAGGTTCTGCAGTAATAAATAAGGGCCCTTTAGGCGATCTCACTGATAATGTCAATGGTGATGTGATATGTGATGGTAACTATGAATAGATAAATTATGTCAATTATGATGTCACCTGTAAAATTAAGCATGAGATGATGAACCAGAAATTATTTTCAACAATGTAAAAATGTGTGTACATATCATATGCCTCATATGTGTGTGTGTATATATATATATATATATATATATATATATATATATCCTATATTGTCTCCTATCTCCCTCCAACCTCAAGCTTAGTGCAATAGAGATAAACCTTTGTTTACTTTCCAAGAAAGCACAGAGCACTTTGTCTATGGATTAGTGCAATAAAATGGGTAGAAAGGAATTAGCAATGGAATTTTCCTTTCCGTAAACTCTTTAATGAGAGCATGTGCATATAAATGACATATGAGATTATCATTTCCCCTCTCACACTGCCTCAAAATCCCCCCTTACATTGCAGTAGCGAGTGATCAATAACCGTTGAACTGTCAACACTACAATTGATTGACCCAGGTGAATGCACTTTAAGTCTAAAATGCTAAAACAGAAGATCCTTCTTGACCCCATTAATTCTAATCAGAATAATGTTACGAATTACAATGTAAAGACATAAATCAAGTTTCAAACTATAATTTTATGTGTCCAGAAAAATGCAAAATCACTAAAGGGAAATACTGAACTGTGATATATAATGATTATTATAGTATCACTTTATTTTTCTAATAGAAGGATTGTTGAAATAATAATATATTCATGTGCATTGTGAAGGTGGAGTTGGAAAAGGGATACCAAAACTCCAGTTTGTTTAGCGCTCTAGTCGTCTTGTGACTTTTATGCATTGAAATGATCAGGTTGGAAAATGGATGCTAAAAAACTCCATAATGGAAAGAACGTTAATGTTCTAGTTGCTGAGGGGCTGTTGAAAGCCAGGATAGACACAAACTCAACATTTGTATATATAACAAGCATTGGCATAGTCAATAGGTCTTGCCAATGGGACTTTATAAGTGTCTAACTATGCAGTAGAATAGGGTTTGGGTGAATGCAGCCCTTTTTTTAGCTAGGCAGTTATGTCTATGCGGGTCACGGATGAGCATGGGAGGGGGCGGAAAGAACATCACCACAAAGTACCAATAGAGTTGAGATTTCAGCAGATACTCGCCGATGTTGTTATGCTGTCACTGTAAATCGAGGGGATCAAGTATCTTTCACCATCTCACCTAAGGCGCTGTGTGACTGGGGCCACGGTTCGTTAGACGCGCTGCCCACTGATCCTTATGTCCTGCACGCCGCTGTTCTTGTCTGAAGATAGCTCTGCGCTCTATCAGTGCCTGGTGGGACGCCTTCAAGTCTCTGCGAGACAGCGGGATGCGCCGCTCTTTTTAAGCGACAGCAACAAAGTGTATGACTTCAGTGAGGAGTACTTGCTCGTTTTAGCGAACTCCGAGTGGTGGCGGCAGCGTCGCCCGGGCAGGGAAGCGCACTCTCTTCTGATGACGACTCTTTGCTGGACCGGGTCCAACAAAAAGCCTGCAGACCTTCACTAAACAGTTTTTGGGGCTTACTTTCAAGTTCCAGACCCAACACCTTGGAAGCAATTAACTGTTTGGTTGTCTCACCAGCAAACTACCTCTTCCACCCACCCTGCAACAGCGATTAAATAAACTCTTCTATCGTAAAACAAACGGGACTGGCATTGTACGTTTGTAAATTATGGCACCTTGTAACAATGGTGTGACCTTAAAGACGCAATCCAGAAAAAAAAGCCAGCGAGTGGTGCACGTGCACTGCAAACAATTTAAGGAATGCAGCAGGCACAGTGCGGGGCCGCTGCTCGCTCCCGAGCTCCCTAGGCCTGGGGAGAGAGAAGGCGGGACATGCACCCGTCTTTGGCCAATTGCATGCTGTCTTTCTTAGAAAGACGCAAGCAAAGGCCAATAGCGTGTGAGCAAAAAAAAAACCACACGCACAAGCGTGTGGTCCGAGCTGGAAGTCCTTACTAGAAGCCTCGCAGGGCAGCGCATGCGCGCTGGCTCAGGCGAGACCTAAAATCTGCCACCTTGAATGTAAGATAGTCCCAGTGGAAGGCGTTCTGCCGAAATGCGTCAGACGTAATTTTTATCTTTAATTGCACCTTCTATATATATTTTTTCACTAATATGTAATAAATTCTTCATTTTGCATCACGCACCCGGTCTCCTGTCTTGCGATCTATGCTGCAGTAGCCACTGGAGGAAGGAAGCTGTAGTGAGAAATGTAATGCGTTCTTTCCTAGAACGCACAACGGCAGGCACACGGACATGAGGTGCGCGAACACAGGATACGGGGAGCCGTATTGAAAAGAAGGATATTACTGCTGCCCTCAATCATTGGAATAAAGGAAAACAAGACCCACAGTGTGCGGGTTTCAAAGGGGGACTGCTACTCTGAGCACCAAAGGACGCACAGGGAGTTGGCAGCTCCCGCCCAGCTAGCCTGCCAAATCTGCAATCCCCTGGACAAAAATGGTGTAGTCTGTTCCATGCAGCAGGAAATTAGGACAGCGAAGCAGGATTTGACCTGGGAATAATTTAGTTAAACAGCTTGACAACAGTGAAACTAAAACATATAATGAGAATGGACTTTAACTCTCAACATTCAAGGGTACAGGATAGTAAAGGAAACAAATAAATTTTTTCATAAGTGGCTTGATACTTGAAATAGCAGAATCAGGAGAGTTTGAATTGATATCAAATTTCAACAAGTGGCACATGGATGTTATTACTATTTGTACTATAACTGAGGAGCATATAAAAACGTAGACCATGAGCATGAAGGATAGGCAAATGAGTTGGAAATTAGCTGCCGAATGCACATTTTGTGATACAACAAACGCTGAATCTGAAGGGGAGACACATGGGCAAATGAATAAAACACCAAGTCAGATAATTAAAGAACTGGAAAAAGCAAGGCTTATGGAATCAAAGCAAAGGTGGGAGATGACCTCCCTCTCAAAATACCCAGAGTGTGAAAGGATACCTAGAGGATTAAACATTATGCTGTTACCCAAATATGAAGACATGGATTAGGATCTGGTTAAGGAATGGTGCACAAATACTGAGGAGTGCTCTCTGAGGCTCATGAATAGGCTCATCAAGCATGGCAGACGTAAGATGGAACAGTACAAAAGTGGAATCCTTAATGAAGAATTTGGAAACGAACAAGGAAAATGAGGAATTCAAGGAGTCACTGTCAAAGATGGAGAAAACATTGCAAACATGTGATGATGAAATCATGGAAAGAAAATCAAGAAAATTTACTAGGGAGAAATTGGATTGACAATATGGGAGAATTTACACCTTTGCAAAGAGATTTGACAACTTGACAATGAAGGAGAAAATGGAGAAACCTGTAGTTGATGCAGGCAGTGAAACAGAATTAAGTTTGGAGGCTGTATCAAGTGTGGATGAATGTCCCTCAGAAAGGGTGGATTTTTTCAGGAACAATGCCTCCTATGGATGACAATGAGACAGGGAGGAAGAGGCAAACATAAAAAAATCGAAAAAGGAAATGCAGGACAAGGAGGGACAAGAGGAAGACGAAAGAACAGAGTGAAGAAATAACAGCTTTAATGGGGAAGAACATAAACTCACAGCAAAGGCAATTGGTAATAAATATCTCCTCAACCAAATTAACCACAAATCAGGAAAGAATACTGAATTTGGGATTAACATTCTGCCCCCTATCAACCCCTGACTTCTCAAATGCCAGGCTTGAGATATGCAAATTTATTAGAAAGTTGAAATTACACAAACACTTTGAGATAAAACCGAGAAGGATAACTGAGGAATCTAAACCAATTGGTAAAACATCAGAGTTGCAATTTGGCGATATACCTGAGCTAATGGAGATCCATGACCTAACTGAAGAAAAATCACAGACATCTGATGGAGATGCACCTCAACTTTAAGAAAAATGGGATTTAGTACTGATATGTCAATGCAGTGTGGATGTAAATCAAAAAGAAAATTTTGCCCCCAATTACCAGCAGGTAACAAGATTGATCCATTCCATGAAATGGTAGTAGAAGATCTGCATGACCTTAGGAAAAGGAGTAAATGTAGGGATAAAGGAAACTTCAAGCCCAAAGACTGGAAAGATATTGCAATGCTGAAAAGAAACAGCTCTTTGAACACAGAACATCCGATAAGGGGGGCAACATTGTGCTAATGGACAAGCTGACATACTTAACCGAATCGAGAGAAAAGCTGGGGAACACAAACACTATCAGCATTTATCACAAAATCCCATGAAACAAATTGAGACTGAATATCATTCACTATTGAAAGAATGGCATGACAAGATCTCTTGGATTGGGAGGAATACCAAGATCTCCACACCGAGTCCGCAAAAATGGCTACTATTTACTTCCTCCCAAAAATATACAAGGACACTAAAACACCACCAGAAAGACCAATAGTAAGCTCGATAGGATCCTTCCTAGAAAACACCTTGAGATATTTTGATCAATACCTACAACCATATGTTACAAGTCTATCATCGTATCTAAAGGACTCCACTGATATCTTAAAGAAAAAATGGTATACCATATGCCATGGAGATCAGAATACATCATGGTCACAATGGATTCTATACATTCTATACATTAACCATGAGAATGCGTTGTCTGCATGTCACTATTTCATAAGGAACAGACCAATTGAATTTCTGGAACAGACACAGATGATACTTGAAATGCTACAATATTGTCTTACACATAATGTGTTCATCTTTGATGGTAAAATCTACCTACAACGACAGGGCACAGCCATGGGTACCTCCTTCACCCCCTCATATGCAAATTTATTCATGCGTCAGTGGAAGAAGGAGGTGGCCTGGACAGAAGAAAATGAGCCATACATAAGGAATGTTGTACTCTGGACTCATTTCATCGATGATCGGTTCATCTTGTGGGAAGGTGAAGAGTTTAAACTGGAGGAATTTATTTTAAGATTGAACAACAGTAACCTCAATATCAGGTTCTCTACAACATACAGTAGACAATACAGTGCGTTCCTGGATATTGAACTGAATGTCAGCAATAACAACTTGACAACCACCATTCATAGGAAAGCAACAGCAGCAAAATTATTGCTACATGCTAATAGTCGGCCCCCAAGTATGTTAAAATGGAGTATACTACATGGGCAGATGTTAGGAGCAAGAAGAATCTGTTCTAAAGAAAAATAATATGAGATGTAGGTGATCAAAATGATTAAAAGATTTATCCAATGTGGTTACCACCTTAGTGTTTTTAACAATGCCTGAGAGAAACAGAGGGATTCTCAGCTTTATGAATATATAGAAGGATTGCGGAAAAAGGAGGTGACAAAACATGCAGGCTATTTCTGGAATAAATTCAGGCACAATTCTCCAACATATGAGAGCAATTAAAAATGGTGACAAGAGCTACCCAAAGGCCAACCACTTCATGCAGTACCATCAAATTTGGGTTCAAGTATTATGAGATCAGGCATAAAAAAGTGCAACCCTGAGGAAGTGATAGAAAAAAGGAACTGAGTAGAGGAGAACCCAAACTGAATCTTATCTTGGGAACTGAGTTGCCTGGGGCCATAATACGGATAAAGAGCATCATGTACATCTGTAGATTTTGGACTGAAATGTTTTTTTATGTTTTATATGTCAAGATGAACCTACCAAGTGATTTCATTTAGTCATCATGCCTGATATATGAAATGAGGTGTAATGACTCACAAGATATGTATAAATTCACATGGAGCACTGGGAAGAGGAATACTGCATGGCTTAAATGGGAGGAAGTAACGTGGATGACTTAAAACATTAACACCCTTACTCCAAATATTTAGAGAAAAGAGGCTCGGATGAAGGAAAATTAGGGGGACATTTACAAAAAATGTTTAGATTATTATTAAGCACATTGCACTTTCCTTATGAATAGGGAAAGCACTCAGCACTTTTTCTGGGGATCTGTGCAATAGGATACAACATAAGAATTGGACTTAAGCTCCCAAGAATGTATGCAATAGAAATGAATTTGTTTTTTATGTCAATTTGCTCACATCTAAAAATTTCTTATCATCTTAGAGAAGCACGTTGCACTTTTTTTGATAAATTGAAGGAAAGCATTCAGCACTTTACCTGTAGATTAGGGTGATACAATGGAAAAGTTAGTCCTTGGCTTCCTCAAATATGTGCACTAGGGATTAGTATAATCACTCTGCTTCTTTTTAGGAAAGCATGAGGCACTTTGAATAAAGGCTTCTGGGATTCTCTGAAATACATGCAATAGAAATTTATCTCTCCTCTTTTCAATTTCTCAGCTTCCCAATCTCAAACTTTATTTCTCCTTTTCTATAATATAGTGCAACAAGAGTAAATACTCTCTTTGCCGTTCAGGGTAACATGGTGCACCTTTTTGGATCAATGAAATAAAGCACAATGTTGTTTCTTATCTCCCTCCACCCTCAAGCTTAGTGCAATAGAGATAAACCTTTGTTCGCTTCTCAAGAAAGCACAGAGCACTTTGCCTAAGGATTAGTGCTATAAAATGGGTAGAGAGGAATTAGCAATGACATTTTCCTTCCCCTAAATTCTATAATGAGAGCATGTGCATATAGAGTACATGTGAGATTATCATTTCCCTCTCACACTGCCTCAAAATCCTCCAGTTACATTGTAGTAAGAAGCGATCAATAACCGTTGAACTGCCAACACTACAAATGATTGACACAGCACAATGCATTTTAAGTCTAAAATACTAAAACAGAAGATCCTTCTTGACACCATTAATTCTAAGTAGAACAATGTTATGAATTACAATGTAAAAACATGAATGTAGTTACAAACTATAATTTTATGTGTGTAGAAAAATGCACAATTATTAAGGATAATACTGAACTGTAATATATAATGGGTATAGTATCACTTTATTGTTCTAATAGAATGATTTTTGACTTAATAATATATTCATGTACATTGTGATGGTGGAGTTTGAAAAAAGATACCAAAATGTGTTTAGCTCTCTAGTTGTCATGGGACTTACATTCATTGTAATGATCGGGTTGGAAAATGAATGCTAAACAACTGCATAATGGAGAGAATGTCAATGTTTAGTTGCTGAGGGGCAGTTAAAAGCAAGGATGGACACAAACTCGACATTTGTATATATAAAAACACCAACCATGAATGTAAGGTAAGCCCAGTGGAAGGCGTTCTGCCAAAACGCGTTAGATGCAATTTTTATCTTTAATTGCACTCTTGTATATATATATTTTCACTAATATGTAATAAACTTTTCATTTTGCATCACGCACCGGGTCTCCTGTCTCTCAGTCTGTGCCGCCGTAGCTGCTGGAAGAAGGAAGCTGTAGCTTGTGTGTAGATATACATATATAAATATATATGCCTAATAAAAGAACTTTAAACTGCGCACTGACTGGTGGTCCTGTTTTGCGTCACGGAAGGTGGCGGATGCGTTCTCGTGCGGATATTATGGGATTGACGTTCCCTACAGGCCCCGACCCGACAGGATGGGCATCTTATTTCGTCACACAGCATTTGGAACATTTAATAAGAGATGCCCTCCGGCTACATTCTACTGATGGACGGAGTGTTTCAAGGAAGGGCTGCGCAGCCCGCCTGGCATGATGGAAAGATTTGGAAACAGCCAGAGTTTGCAAAGGCAACTGTGCCTTGCACGCAGTGTTCATTGGAAAATCTGCGATGGCACCAGCACGAAAGAACTGTAAGTAACCTCAGCCGTTCGAAAGGAGTGGTGTGACCTTGGTAAATGTAATAATTTTCTACTTTATGCCACAAATAAAATTTGATCCTTTAAAGGCAAAGAAGAAGTATTAAGTGATGCCGTGCACCAAAGGTCACATTAATGAAAAATCAGTGACTGTGAAAGGACATGTCTTACATTATGAACAACAAGGCATTATGGACAATGTGGTCCTTTGAATTCTACGAAGTATGAACAGTGACTCACAAATGAGGATGCAAGCAAAAGCGAACTTTAACTGATTTACAGAGCATCAAATTGTTTTAAAATATCACTGTTTTCATTGCAAATTCTGGAAAAACATCGTTAAACAGAATTTGTTTTTCAAATTTTGAAGGTACTATACCTTACTTGTTGTCCTTCCTCACTGTTGTTGAAAACACATTCAAATACCTAACGAGTAACCACCCCCTTAGGAGCATATGATTAAGACTCATCTAGAGTTGAAACGCGCTATGCTGTTGCGGTGCCTAATAAAAGAACGTTAAACTGCGCATTGACTGGTGGGCCTGTTTCGCATCACGGAAGGTGGCGGATGCGTTCTTGTGTGGATATTATGGGATTGACATTCCCTACAGGCCCCGAACCGACAGGATGGGCATCTTATTTCGTCACACAGCATTTGGAACATTTAATAAGAGATGCCCTCCGGCTGCATTCTACTGATGGACGGAGTGTTTCAAGCAAGGGCTGCGCAGCCCGCCTGGCATGATGGAAAGATGGAAGGTGGCGGATGCGTTCTTGTGTGGATATATATATATATAGATATATATATATCTATATATATATATATTACCTACTGGCGATCGGCAGTAGGTAGTTATAGTTAGGACCTAGTTTCCATAGGAAAAGCGTTTTTTGATTTGCCAATATCTTTGGCGCCGGTTGACGAATCTTCGCGAAATTTTCAAAACTAATGGGGCGCTCCGGTCAGCTCCTGTCTTGAAAGTTTCGGGGTGATTCGGCAAGGGGGGGGCTGAGAAAAAAGGGGGGTCCCAAGACCCGTTTTCTCCATGTTAATTTACATAGGAAACTTTAGACAAAGCTACAGCCTGAACTGCTGAACGGAATTACACCAAATTTGGCAAAAAGTTAGGTCTTGGTCTAGAAAGCATGCTTTTTTTTTAAAATGGTGTAAATCCGTTCAGTAGTTCCTGAGACATTAAAAAAATAAAAATATCGATATCTGAGCACCGAGGAGGGTTCGCGAACCCTCCCGGGCACGAGCTTCACTTTGATTGGCTGTCAACACTCCAAACCAGGAAGTGTTGGCAGCCATCTTGTGACTCGGTAACCGAGTCACAAAAAAAGGGTGAAAAAAGATGAAAAACAAGAAAAGGGGGCAGGGTAGAAACACCCTGACACCCTAGGCCTGCTCAGGGGGTCCCACAAGGACGCCCAGGCCCAAAACGGCTGGGTGCGCGAATCCGGCCGAAAAAACACGAAGCGCGGGCTTCTGTGCTTTGTTTTCTATAAGTCCCAGGGTGGGCCAGGTCCTGGGGGTAATGCCTAATTAATTAGTGGGGGCTCAACCCCCCCCATGCTGCCCCGGGGACCGCCACCTCACCGGGGCTTTATTATAATTGAGGTGGGGGCCTCGTGGGCCCCCCCCAAGCCCCGGGGACCACCACCTCCCCGTGGCTTCCTTGATTAATGAGGGGGGCCTCGCAGGCCCCCCCAAGCTCCGGGGACCACCACCTCCCCGGGGCTTTGAAAATGTAGGGAGCCCTTGATGGCCCTGGGGACCGCCACCCCCCAGGGCAGGCTCCTGCAATGTCCCGGGGTGCCCACCCCAGGGACACTGCTGTTTGCTATGGCAGGGAGGGAGCACGACTCCCGCCCTGTCATAGCAAACTCTGCTTTGCTTCGTTGAAGCGGGAGCAGGAAACCTGCTCCCCAAAGCAAAGCAGAATTGCTTTGGGCAAGGGGAGCTGCATGTTAGCAGCTCCCCTTGCCCAAAAGCAATGCCGGCTCCCGCAGGAGGCGGGGACCCAACTGGGGCCATGTAGGCATTGGGACTCCCCCCACGGTCCCCAACGCTAAGGGCCGGCCATGGGCGATGGGGTCCCCGGGGCCAGAAGTGGCTCGGGAGGGGGGCCCCCTCCCTTTATTTAAAAAAAAAGAATGGCCAGGCCCTGGGGGGTGGGGTCCCCGGGGCCGAAATTGGCCTGGGGAGAGGGGCCGGGCGGCCCCCCTCCTCATATAAAAATAATTAAAAAAATTACCAAGCCCCGGGGGATGGGGTCCCCGGGGCCAATAGTGGCCCAGGGAAGGGGGTCACGTGGCCCCCTTTCCCTATAAATATTTTTTTTAAAAAGAGGCCATGCCCCAGGAGATGGGGTCCCCGGGGCCAAAAGTGGCCCAGGGAAGGGGGGCCACGTGGCCCCCCTTCCCTATAAATATATTTTTAAAATGGAGGCCATGCCCCGGGGGATGGAGTCCCCGGGGCCGAAATCGGCCTCAGGAGGGGGGCCGCGCGGCCCTCTTCCCGTTTTTTAATTTTTTTTTAAAAGGGTCAGGCCCTGGGGTCCCCAGGGCCCCAAAAATACTAAAAGAAGGGGGGCCACACAGCCCCCTTCTAAAAAAATATTTTTTTAAAAAGCCGGCATCTTGCCGGAGGCCCCGCCCCCTCCCTGCACCACTCTGCAAACGTGCCTACTGGCGCGTTCTAAGTTGGGGAATTAAGTCCCTTTGATTACTGAGGGTCCCTGGGGGCCAACTAGCCCACCAGGTACCTCCAGTAAGCACCACACAGCTGTATTGCAGAGAGGTGGTCCGAGGCCATGCCCCTTTTTACACCACTCTGCAAACACGCCTCTTGGTGCACTGCTGGTGGGGCAATGAGGTCCTCTTGTGTCCTGAGGATCTCAGGACACAAGTGGACTTCATCCCCCGAGCAGCAGTGCGCCAGGAGCCGCGTTTGCAGAGTGGTGTAAAAAGGGAGCGTGGCCTCGGATCACTCTCAGCAATCCAGGTGTGTGGTGCTTACTGGAGGTACCTGGTAGGCTAGTTGGCCCCAGGGACCCTCAGGAATGAAGGGGACTTAATACCCCAACTTCGAACGCGCCAGGAGGCTCGTTTGCAGAGTGGTGGGGAAAGGGGGCGTGGCCTTTGTCCACCTCTCAACAATCCCACTCTGTGGGGCTTACTGGAGGTAAGAGGTAGGCTAGTTGGCCCCTAAAGGACCCCCAGGAGCGAAGCGGACTTCAATCCCCATTCAAGAGCGCACCAGGGAGCGCGTTTGCAGAGTGGTGGGCAAAGGGGGCGTGGCCTGCTATGAGAACTTAGCAATCCTGCTGTGTGGGACTTACTGGAGGTAATAGGAGGGGTAGTTGGCCCCCAAGGATGTCCTTGGGGGTCAACTACCCCTCTTGTTACCTCCAGTAAGTCCCACACAGTGGGATTGCTAAGACGTCTTCGGAGGCCATCCCCCCTTTCTCCACCACTCTGCAAACGCGCCTTCTGGCAGACTACAGGATGGGGATGAAGTCCAATTTACTCCTGAGGGACTTTGGGGGCCAAGAAGCCCTCCTGGTACCTCCTGTAAGTCCTACGCAGCGGAATTCCTGAGCGCTGGTCGGAGGCCCAGCACCCTTTCTCCACCACTCTGCAAACGTGACTACTAGTTAAAGAAGTGTTTGCAATGTAATAGGTTTCGCATTTGCGAGAATTAGAGCTATTGGCATTGTAAATGTAAAAGTTTTTTACTAATGTTTTTTTGAGTGGAGTGGATGTACGTTGTGTGTAGTGGAATTATGTGGTATGTTGTGCAGTGAAATTATGTGGATAGAAAGTATGTGGTATTTAGTGTATAGGAATTATGTAGAGTGGGATTATGTGTTATGGAGAGTAATTATGTGGTATGGTAGTCTGTGTTGTGGAGTGGTAACGTCAGGTTTAGTCTTCCTCGTTTCCATAGAAGCTCAACTATGAACTCAGTGAGACAAAAAAAGAAGGAATCACTAAGGAGCACTTGTGGACCTAGTCAGAGGTATGAGCAGGGCCACTGGAATTATGCGACTGTTTGGCTGCACCATTTTCGCACAATTATACATTTTCTGCTTTAGCCACATAATTAATCCTCTGCACCCTAATCTGCAGATTTGAACATAAAAAGCCTTTATTCTAGCTCAAACGGCTCAAACGTTACCAAAAATGCAGCGGCAAGTGTTACAGCGTGGTGGAAGGCCCTTTGCAAAGCTAGAATGGTGACCTGTTCCTTATTGCTAAATGTGGGTGTTAAATTGGTACTAATGGTGTGCAAGCCACTCTTGCTTCCTTCTGCACCTCTCTTGCCTCTTTCTGCATTTCTATTGCTTCTTTCTGCACATTTCTTTCTTTTTCTG
The DNA here is from genome assembly GCA_963921515.1 of Calotriton arnoldi. Taxonomy (NCBI): domain Eukaryota; kingdom Metazoa; phylum Chordata; class Amphibia; order Caudata; family Salamandridae; genus Calotriton; species Calotriton arnoldi. The sequence continues at coordinate 5,435,888 of CAWUFW010000138.1, forward strand.
CACTTCTCTTGCCTCTTTCTGCAAATCTCTTCTACTTTCTGCACCTATCTTCCCTCTTTCTGCACGTCTGTTGCCTCTTTCTGCACCTCATTTGCTTCTTTCTGTACCCCTCTTGCCTCTTTCTGCACCCTTCTTCCCTCTTTCTGCACCTCTCTTGCCTTTTTCTGTACCCCTCTTATGTCTTTCTGTAACCTTTTTGCCTCTTTCTGCACCCCTCTTGCCTCTCTCTCCACCCCTCTTCCCTCTTATTGCACTTCTATTGCTTCTTTCTGCACTTATCTTGCTTCTTTCTGCACCTCACTTGTCTCTTTCTGCACCGCTATTGCCTCTTTCTGCAGTTCTCTTGCCTCCTTCTGCACTTAACTTGCCTCTTTCTGTAACTCTCTTGCTTCTTTCTGCACCTCTCTTGCCTCTTTCTGCACCTCACTTGCTTCTTTCTGCACCCCTTTTGCCTGTTTCTGCACCCCTCTTCCCTCTTTGTGTAACTCTCTTGCCTCTTTCTACACCTCTCTTTCCTCTTTCTGCATCACTCTTGCCTCTTTCTGTACCTCTGTTCCTTCTTTCTTCACCTGTCTTGTCTCTTTCTGCACCCTTCGTGCCTCTTTCAGCACCTCTGTTGCTTCTTTCTGCAGTTCTCTTCTTCTTTCTGCACCCCTCCTGCCTCTTTCTGTACCCCTCTTGCCTCTTTGTGCACCTCTTCTACCCCTTTCTGCACCCCTCTTGCCTCTTTTTCCACCTCTGTTGGTTCTTTCTGCACCTCTTTTGCTTCGCTCTGCACTTCACTTGCCTCTTTCTGTATCCCTCTTGCCTCTTTCTGCACCTCTGTTGGTTCTTTCTGCACTGCTCTGGCTTCTTCCTGCACCTCTGTTCCAAATTTCTGCATCCCTCTTGCCTTTTTCTGCACCCCTCTTCCCTCTTTCTGCACCTCTCTTGCCTCAGTCTGCCCACCTGTTCCCTCTTTCTGCACCCCTTTTGCCTGTTTCTGCAACTCTCTTTCCTCTTTCTGCAGTTCTCTTGCCTCCTTCTGCACCTTTGTTGCTTCTTTCTGCACTTCTCTTGCCTCCTTCTGCACCTCACTTGCCTCTTTTTGAACCTCTGTTGGTTCTTTTGCCCTGCTCTTGCTTCTTTCTGCACCTCTCTTGCTTCTTTCTGCACCCCTCTTGCCTCTTTCTGCACCCCTTTTACCTGTTTCTGCACCTCTCTTGCCTCTGTCTGCACCTCTGTTCCCTCTTTCTGTACCTCTTTTGCCTGTTTCTGCAACACTATTGCCTCTTTCTGCAGTTCTCTTGCCTCCTTCTGCACCTTTGTTGCTTCTTTCTGCACCTCTCTTGCCTCTTTCTGCACCTCTGTTGCTTCATTCTGCACTTTCCATGCTTATTTCTGCACCTGTCTTGCTTCTTTCTGCACCCCTGTTGTCTCTTTCTGCACTCGTCTTCCCTCTTTCTGTACCTTTCTTGCCTGTTTCTGCATCTTACGTGCCTCTTACTGCACTTTTCTTGCCTCTTTCTGCACCTCACTTGCTTCTTTCTGCACCCCTCCTGCCTCTTTCTGTACCTCTCTTGCCTCTTTGTGCACCACTCCTACCTCTTTCTGCACCCCTCTTGCCTCTTTTTGCACCTCTGTTGGTTCTTTCTGCACTGCTTTTGCTTCTTTCTGCATTTCACTTGCCTCTTTTTGCACTTCTCTTGGTTCTTTCTAAACCTCTGTTGCTTCTTTCAGCAATTCTCTTACCTCTTTCTGCACTTCTCTTGCTTGTTTCTGCACCTCTCTTGCGTCTTTCTGCACCTCTGTTGCCTCTTTCTGCACTTCACTTGCTTCTTTCTGCACCTCTCTCACCTCTTTCGGCACCTCTGTTGCTTCTTTCTGTACCTCTCCTGCCTCTTTCTGCACCCCTCTTCCCTCTTTGTGCAACTCTCTTGCCTCTTTCTACACCTCTCTTCCCTCTTTCTGCACCACTCTTGCCTCTTTCTGTACCTCTGTTGCTTCTTTCTGCACTTCTCTTGCCTCTTTCTACACCTCTGAGTTAGAGGTAGTTTTAATCCCCCTGCCCTATTATGTACTAGACTAGGGCCTTACAAGGGAGGTCATGCCAATCACAGGGGTACCCCAACTCATAGTGTACCCTATTGTATGTAGGTGTTTTCACTGTATTCTAAGTGTCTTTCAGCATAGCACTGGCTCCGGGCCCGGTTAGTCAGAGTCAGTTACCACCAGTACTAGTCAGCAAAAAGTTGGGGGCACAGGATGATTTTGCAACAAGGCCTCTTTCTGCACCTCTGTTGGTTCTTTCTGCATATCTCTTGCTTCTTTCTGCACTTTTCTTTGTCTTTCTGGACTTCTGTTGCCTCTTTCTGCATTTCTCTTGCTTCTTTCAGCGCCTTTCTTCCTCATTCGGCACATGTCCTACCTCTGTTGGCATAGTTAGAAATTAGAATTTAAAAAACCTTTGAAATTCACTGGAAAAACCATAGGTTTCAGGGACGTTATAGTTAGAAATTAGCATTTAAAAAACCTTTGAAATTCACAGAAAAAACCATAGGTTTCAGGGACGTTATAGTTAGAAATGAGCATTTAAAAAACCTTAGAAATTCACTGAAAAAACCATAGGTTTCAGGGACGTTATAGTTAGAAATTATCATTTAAAAAACCTTAGACAGTCACTGAAAAAACCACAGGTTTCAGGGACGTTATAGTTAGTTGGACATTTGACTTGTAGAAAACCAGAGAAATTTGGCCGTTATAGTTAGTTGAGCTAACTATAACTCGCGCCCCTGCAATGCACTGCTGATGACGTCACATATTACATCATTCATGACATGGTCAGTGACATCACTGATGACATCACTGATTACATCACTGATGGCATCATCCACGTGATAATCTGATGCACCTCCTCACACCCTAATATAACCTTTGATACACCCACTCTAAAATACAGACTACCATTTTCGAAACCATAGACACACCAATACCAGTTATTACATACCCACTCACTGATTCCTAGGTCTACACACACATCCACTCATTCACCCATACAGCCACTCATACATGCAGTCACTCATCAATACAGCACTATCATATGCACTCATACACCTATACAGGCACTCACACACCGCCACTCATCCATAGAGTTACTCACACACCTAGTCAGTCATGCAAAGAATTAATCACACTCCCATTGACTCACCTATACAGGTATACACACACCATCTCACTTATTCATACAGATACTAACACATACTTACTCTCTTATACAATCACTGATACAAGCTCACAATCATCCATACAGCCTCTCTCACAATCACTCACTCTCACATATAGTCATTTATATACTCCAACACTCATATATACTGCCTTTCACATATGTAGTTACTCACACATGTACCACTGAGACATCCATTCACTCACCAACACACCCATACTCACACTCACCCACCCATACAGCCCTTCACAGATGCACTCTTGAACCTATACACCCAGTGAATCACCCACTCACACATCTATGCACAGTCACACACCCCCACCCACCCACACAGACACTCAGACACCCATACAGATACTCAAACAACCAATCCATAACCCATATAGACACTCATGTGGCTACTCACCAACCCATGCAGCCGCTTACACACCAACTGACAGACTGATACAGACATTCACACAGTTTAGTCACTAACCCATGCATTCAGTAAGACACGTTTAATCACTCACTTATACAGTCAGTCACGCACCTACTAAATCATCCATTCAGACACTCATACACCCACTCATTCTTCAATACACCTTGGCATATATATATATAAAACATATTTAAACTTTACAGAAACACACAGTCACTCGATGATGTCATCAGTGATGCCATCAGTGATATCATTTGAGATGTCATCAGTGATGTCACTGACCATGTCATGAATGATGTAATATGTGACGTCATCAGCAGTGCATTGCGGGGGCGCGAGTTATAGTTAGCTCAACAAACTATAACGTGCCTGAAACCTGTGGTTTATTCAGTGAATATATATATATATATATATATATATATATATCAAGAGTTTGCCTGCTGAATCGCACTCGCCTGACCTTCAAGCTGAAATGCCGTGTGGCACCTCAGCAGGACTGCGCTGGGCGCAGCGGGGTCACTCTCGCGGCTCAGGCGGGGCCGCACAAATCACAACAAGAGTTTGCCGGCTGAGAGAGGACACCACACAGGTGAGTTCTTTATCCTGACACCATTTATTCAACGAAGGCAGTCACAGTAGGCAGACATCGCGGCAACTTCATACTCCCTCCCGACGCGTTTCGTGCTTTGGAGAGCACTTCTTCATGGGGTGCTGGGATTGTGGTGTTTGAAACCGGCAATTTTCGCGCACTACATTTAAACAATTACTCCCCGCCCAGGTGGGCGTGGCCACCCTGTGGCCTGATGGTCAATGTAGTGCTGCTGTGCTACTTCAGTGAGTTGCCAATTTCCAAACAGCGTATTGTCAATAAAATCCCCAGTGGGTGTGCACACAGCATGCCAGGCTCTGCACTGCCGCTCAAATCGCTGAATCGCACTCGCCTGACCTTCAAGCTGAAATGCCGTGTGGCACCTCAGCAGGATTGCGCTGGGCGCAGCGGGGTCACTCTCGCGGCTCAGGCGGGGCCGCACAAATCACAACAAGAGTTTGCCTGCTGAGAGAGGACACCCCACAGGTGAGTTCTTTATCCTGACACCATTTATTCAACGAAGGCAGTCACAGTAGGCAGACATCGCGGCAACTTCATACTCCCTCCCGACGCGTTTCGTGCTTTGGAGAGCACTTCTTCATGGGGTGCTGGGATTGTGGTGTTTGAAACCGGCAATTTTCGAGCACTACATTTAAACAATTACTCCCCGCCCAGGTGGGCGTGGCCACCCCTGTGGCCTGATGGTCAATGTAGTGCTGCTGTGCTACTTCAGTGAGTTGCCAATTTCCAAACAGCGTATTGTCAATAAAATCCCCAGTGGGTGTGCACACAGCATGCCGCGATGTCTGCCTACTGTGACTGCCTTCGTTGAATAAATGGTGTCAGGATAAAGAACTCACCTGTGTGGTGTCCTCTCTCAGCAGGCAAACTCTTGTTGTGATTTGTGCGGCCCCGCCTGAGCCGCGAGAGTGACCCCGCTGCGCCCAGCGCAGTCCTGCTGAGGTGCCACACAGCATTTCAGCTTGAAGGTCAGGCGAGTGCGATTCAGCGATTTGAGCGGCAGTGCAGAGCCTGGCATGCTGTGTGCACACCCACTGGGGATTTTATTGACAATACGCTGTTTGGAAATTGGCAACTCACTGAAGTAGCACAGCAGCACTACATTGACCATCAGGCCACAGGGGTGGCCACGCCCACCTGGGCGGGGAGTAATTGTTTAAATGTAGTGCACGAAAATTGCCGGTTTCAAACACCACAATCCCAGCACCCCATGAAGAAGTGCTCTCCAAAGCACGAAACGCGTCGGGAGGGAGTATGAAGTTGCCGCGATGTCTGCCCACTGTGACTGCCTTCGTTGAATAAATGGTGTCAGGATAAAGAACTCACCTGTGTGGTGTCCTCTCTCAGCAGGCAAACTCTTGTTGTGATTTGTGCGGCCCCGCCTGAGCCGCGAGAGTGACCCCGCTGTGCCCAGCGCAGTCCTGCTGAGGTGCCACACGGCATTTCAGCTTGAAGGTCAGGCGAGTGCGATTCAGCGATTTGTTCGGCAGTGCAGAGCCTGGCATGCTGTGTGCACACCCACTGGGGATTTTATTGACAATACGCTGTTTGGAAATTGGCAACTCACTGAAGTAGCACAGCAGCACTACATTGACCATCAGGCCACAGGGGTGGCCACGCCCACCTGGGCGGGGAGTAATTGTTTAAATGTAGTGCGCGAAAATTGCCGGTTTCAAACACCACAATCCCAGCACCCCATGAAGAAGTGCTCTCCAAAGCACGAAACGCGTCGGGAGGGAGTATGAAGTTGCCGCGATGTCTGCCTACTGTGACTGCCTTCGTTGAATAAATGGTGTCAGGATAAAGAACTCACCTGTGTGGTGTCCTCTCTCAGCAGGCAAACTCTTGTTGTGATTTGTGCGGCCCCGCCTGAGCCGCGAGAGTGACCCCGCTGCGCCCAGCGCAGTCCTGCTGAGGTGCCACACGGCATTTCAGCTTGAAGGTCAGGCGAGTGCGATTCAGTGATTTGAGCGGCAGTGCAGAGCCTGGCATGCTGTGTGCACACCCACTGGGAATTTTATTGACAATACGCTGTTTGGAAATTGGCAACTCACTGAAGTAGCACAGCAGCACTACATTGACCATCAGGCCACAGGGGTGGCCAGGCCCACCTGGGCGGGGAGTAATTGTTTAAATGTAGTGCGCGAAAATTGCCGGTTTCAAACACCACAATCCCAGCACCCCATGAAGAAGTGCTCTCCAAAGCACGAAACGCGTCGGGAGGGAGTAAGAAGTTGCCGCGATGTCTGCCTACTGTGACTGCCTTCGTTGAATAAATGGTGTCAGGATAAAGAACTCACCTGTGTGGTGTCCTCTCTCAACAGGCAAACTCTTGTTGTGATTTGTGCGGCCCCGCCTGAGCCGCGAGAGTGACCCCGCTGCGCCCAGCGCAGTCCTGCTGAGGTGCCACACGGCATTTCAGCTTGAAGGTCAGGCGAGTGCGATTCAGCGATTTGAGCGGCAGTGCAGAGCCTGGCATGCTGTGTGCACACCCACTGGGGATTTTATTGACAATACGCTGTTTGGAAATTGGCAACTCACTGAAGTAGCACAGCAGCACTACATTGACCATCAGGCCACAGGGGTGGCCACGCCCACCTGGGCGGGGAGTAATTGTTTAAATGTAGTGCGCGAAAATTGCCGGTTTCAAACACCACAATCCCAGCACCCCATGAAGAAGTGCTCTCCAAAGCACGAAACGCATCGGGAGGGAGTATGAAGTTGCCGCGATGTCTGCCCACTGTGACTGCCTTCGTTGAATAAATGGTGTCAGGATAAAGAACTCACCTGTGTGGTGTCCTCTCTCAGCAGGGAAACTCTTGTTGTGATTTGTGCGGCCCCGCCTGAGCCGCGAGAGTGACCCCGCTGTGCCCAGCGCAGTCCTGCTGAGGTGCCACACGGCATTTCAGCTTGAAGGTCAGGCGAGAGCGATTCAGCGATTTGAGCGGCAGTGCAGAGCCTGGCATGCTGTGTGCACACCCACTGGGGATTTTATTGACAATACGCTGTTTGGAAATTGGCAATTCACTGAAGTAGCACAGCAGCACTACATTGACCATCAGGCCACAGGGGTGGCCACGCCCACCTGGGCGGGGAGTAATTGTTTAAATGTAGTGCGCGAAAATTGCCGGTTTCAAACACTACAATCCCAGCACCCCGTAGAATAAGTGCTCTCCAAAGCACGAAACGCGTCGGGAGGGAGTATGAAGTTGCCGCGATGTCTGCCTACTCTGACTGCCTTCGTTGAATAAATGGTGTCAGGATAAAGAACTCACCTGTGTGGTGTCCTCTCTCAGCAGGCAAACTCTTGTTGTGATTTGTGCGGCCCCGCCTGAGCCGCGAGAGTGACCCCGCTGCGCCCAGCGCAGTCCTGCTGAGGTGCCACACGGCATTTCAGCTTGAAGGTCAGGCAAGTGCGATTCAGCGATTTGAGCGGCAGTGCAGAGCCTGGCATGCTGTGTGCACACCCACTGGGGATTTTATTGACAATACGCTGTTTGGAAATTGGCAACTCACTGAAGTAGCACAGCAGCACTACATTGACCATCAGGCCACAGGGGTGGCCACGCCCACCTGGGCGGGGAGTAATTGTTTAAATGTAGTGCGCGAAAATTGCCGGTTTCAAACACCACAATCCCAGCACCCCATGAAGAAGTGCTCTCCAAAGCACGAAACGCGTCGGGAGGGAGTATGAAGTTCCCGCGATGTCTGCCCACTGTGACTGCCTTCGTTGAATAAATGGTGTCAGGATAAAGAACTCACCTGTGTGGTGTCCTCTCTCAGCAGGCAAACTCTTGTTGTGATTTGTGCGGCCCCGCCTGAGCCGCGAGAGTGACCCCGCTGTGCCCAGCGCAGTCCTGCTGAGGTGCCACACAGCATTTCAGCTTGAAGGTCAGGCGAGTGCGATTCAGCGATTTGAGCGGCAGTGCAGAGCCTGGCATGCTGTGTGCACACCCACTGGGGATTTTATTGACAATACGCTGTTTGGAAATTGGCAACTCACTGAAGTAGCACAGCAGCACTACATTGACCACCAGGCCACAGGGGTGGCCACGCCCACCTGGGCGGGGAGTAATTGTTTAAATGTAGTGCGCGAAAATTGCCGGTTTCAAACACCACAATCCCAGCACCCCATGAAGAAGTGCTCTCCAAAGCACGAAACGCGTCGGGAGGGAGTATGAAGTTGCCGCGATGTCTGCCTACTGTGACTGCCTTCGTTGAATAAATGGTGTCAGGATAAAGAACTCACCTGTGTGGTGTCCTCTCTCAGCAGGCAAACTCTTGTTGTGATATATATATATATATTCACTGAAAAAACCATAGGTTTCAGGCACGTGGTTTTTTCAGTGAATATATATATATATATATATTCACTGAAAAAACCATAGGTTTCAGGCACGTTATAGTTAGCAATTAGCATTTAAAAAACCTTAGAAATTCACTGAAAAAACCATAGGTTTTAGGGAAAGTTATAGTTAGTTGGACATTTCACTCGTACAAAACCATAGAAATTCCCCCGTTATAGTTAGTTCAGCTAACTATAACTCGTGCCCCCGCAATGCACTGCTGATGACGTCACATATTACATCACTCATGACATGGTCAGTGACATCACTGATGACATCATCCAGTGGCTGTGTGTTTCTGTAAAGTTTAAATATGTTTAATATATATAGGGAAAGGCGTATTGAAGAATGAGTGGGTGTATAAGTGTCTGAATGGATGATTTAGTAGGTGCGTGACTGACTCTATAAGTGAGCCATTAAACATATCTTACTGAATGCATGGGTTAGTGACTAAACTGGGTGAATGTCTGTATCCGTCTGTCTGTTGCTGTGTAAGCGGCTGCATGGGTTTCTGAATAGCTACATGAGTGTCTATATGAGTTATTGATTGGTTGTCTGAGTATCTGTATGGGTGTCTGAGTGTTTGTGTGGGTGGGGTGTGTGTGACTCTGTGCATAGATGTGTGAGTGGGTGATTCACTGGGTGCATGGTTTCAAGAGTGCATCTGTGATGGACTGTATGGGTGGGTGAGTGTGTGTATGGGTGTGTTAGTGAGTGAATGTATATCTCAGTGGTACATGTGTGAGTAACTACAGATGTGAAAGGCAGTATATATGTGTGTTGGAGTATATAAATGGCTATAAGTGAGAGTGTGTGATTGTGAGAGTGGCTGTATGGATGAGTGTGTACTTGTATCAGTGATTGTATAAGAGCGTAAGAATGTGCTAGTATTTGTATGAGTAAGTGAGCTGGTGTGTGTATAACTGTATAGGTGAGTAAATGGCAGTGTGATTAATTATTTGCATGACTGACTAGGTGTGTGAGTACCTCTATGGATGAGTGGCGGTGTGTGAGTGTCTATATAGGTGTATGAGTGCATATGATAGTCCTGTACTGAGTGACCATAAGCATGACTGACTGTACGGGTGAGTGAGTGGATGTGTGTGTAGACCTAAGAATCAGTGAGTGGGATTGTAGTTTTTGGTGTTGGAGTGTCTATGGTTTTGAGAATGGCACTCTGTAATTTAGAGTGGGTGTATCAAAGGTTATATTAGGGTGTGAGAAGATGCATCAAATTATCACATGGATGATGTCATCAGTGATGTCATCAGTGATGTCACTGACCATGTCATGAGTGATGTAATATGTGACGTCATCAGCAGTGCATTGTGGGGCGCGAGTTATAGTTAGCTGAACTAACTATAACGGGGGAATTTCTATGGTTTTGTACGAGTGAAATGTCCAACTAACTATAACTTTCCCTAAAACCTATGGTTTTTTCAGTGAATTTCTAAGGTTTTTTAAATGCTAATTTCTAATTAAACGTGCCTGAAACCTATGGTTTTTTCAGTGAATTTCAAAGGTTTTTTAAATGCTAATTCCTAACTATAACATGTCTGAAACCTATGGTTTTTTCAGTGAATTTCAAAGGTTTTTAAATGACAATTTTTAAATATAATAAATCTTATATTTACTATTTTGATACTGATTTTCTACATTTTTTTAACTATTTATTTTTACATATTTTATTTTTTAATTACATTATATATTTTTAATGTAAATGGATTTATTTATTTTTTAAATATTGTAACTGTAATATTTTTTATTTGTTTTATAATTTTTTTTAATATATTTATATTATTTACTTTATTGTTTTTTTCAATATTTTTTGGGAGTCGCGCACCCAAAGCGTACCTTTCTCGATCACTGCGCGGAACCTAGCCGCCATTTTAGCATTGTTATGTAGGATCCGCGTAGGATGTGCGATGGGTGCGTATTTTCCTGCGCGATCGCTATGTGACCGGTACGCGACTCCAGGCGCATACGCGACACATACGAATTACTTTACGGTCGCTCGCTCACTTGCACGTGACGTCATATACATGTTCGACGCGGTGGGTGCGCGACTTCCGTGACATTTTTTAATGTCTAAAATGATATATATATGTATTTAATATACATATTAGGGCAAGACATTATCTAAGCTAATCATAAAAATAATATACTTTTACTTTTAATAAACATAGTTTCAAATGCAATTTTGCGAAGTCGCGTTGGGTGCGTGCTGCCTGTGCGCACGGTGCGCGGACCCCATGTGACCTGAAAAAAAAGATTTGATTGGTTCATAACATTTTCTATTGTAACTATTGAAGGACCCCACCCATTTCAATCATTCTTCTTAGACCTTCTTTGGAGGAACATCTCTGAGCTGAGAAGAACTTTTTTTTGCTGATTTCCACAGCTGCTATTTATTTCCATCTGAAGACAATGGCTTCTGGACAGCAGCCATCATCCAACTCAGAACACTCTTCAGATGATGGATTTCTACCTGAACCTCCACGCCCTGAGAGATACACCTCAGTGGTTTGGAAAAAAAATTCAATTCCTGAAGGACAAAAAAAAGTGAACGCAGTCAAAGTCACTTGCAAAATCTGCCAAAGGGTCCTGTCTCGAGGTGATCCAACAAAAAAGTACTCTTGCGGGACCGCAAGTATGATGAAGCCCCTCAAGACTCTGCACCCCGTGAACCTGGCGAACGAGGAGTGCAGAAGGCTTTGTGAGAACCCTCCGCCAGCAGTGGCAAGCACATCTGCGGTGTCGTCATCTCCTGGCCACCCTGACATACGTCCAGATTTCGGACAACTTAAAATTAGTTGCATTAAATGCAACAAACTGCTCTGCTATGGAGAGCAGTCCATTGACCTCATCTGCAGAGCACAGAAAAATCACTGGTGCTTAACTTTTGTTTATTTTTTTTTCTGAAGTTCACTGTTTGTTTTTTCTTTTTAAAAAAATACAAAAAAATAACAAAATCATTCAGAAAACTACAAAAAAATATAAAACAAAAAAAAGTTCTTTTCAGAACTAACTTCTCTGGTTAAAAAAAGAGCTATATTTGTATGATAGTGTGTGAAAGTTTGGTTGAATGTATGCGTAGTGCATAATTGACTGAAAGAATGCATTAGTAGTGTATGGTGAATGTATAAGTGCAGAACTATAAGGAAGTGCTGCAGCATGACACTGTAACCTCTTTAGCTGCAGTGTGCTGTGGTACTTCCGAAGCACAGGGATGCAACATATGTCCATAAATATGTTGCAAGTATATGCTTCCTCTGCACTGCTGCTTAAACTGCAGCCATGTAGTGACACAGGTACCCTTGCACCATGGTGCAAGGATATCTGTGTTGTGTGGAGTTTGTTTTTGTGCAGGAAGACACACCTTCCTGCACAAAAACAATCAGTGAAGGCATTTTTCTCCTTCAATGTATGATGTGCAATGCAGCATATATTGAAAGAGAAAAAATGAGGAGAAATGAAAACAATTCTCCTTGTTGAGCCTTGCTACACCAATTGGAGAATGGTGCAGCATTCACACACATGTCCAGATTTATGTTTTCTGATAAATCTGGAGATGTGTCTTCTTCTATGAGTGTTCTGTGCAAACACGCACAGCAACACCTATAGAACGCCCCTTCAACGCAAAGTGGTGTGTATGATTAGGTCGTATTTACATGGAAAAGAAAAGATACACAGAGTGCCTTTTCCTTTCCTTGTAAATATGAAAGAGTGTCATGCGCCATCACTATGTTACAAAAAGTGAAATATTGTTGGCACAGGATGCTTTTAAATTTGCCCCATAAGTGCTTAGGTATTGGCAGACTATTATAATAAGAACATATTGCTAATTCATTGTTTGAATCTACAGTCATCACTTCAAGATGCTTTCAGTGTGGATTGTTGGGCACAGCTATGTTTTCTGGTGCAAAAGGTATGCTGAACGCAAAGGTATTGACAAAGACCTACCTTTGCAAAATGTAGACATTAAATGGATTGGACAGAGAGGATTAAAGTGGCACCAATTGATGCCATTGGTTAAATCCTTTTTGCATCTCCAACACCCTGACCTCATAATTGTGCACTGTGGTGGCAATGACCTAGGCACATTGACTGGGGTAGGTCTGGAAATGCTTATGAAAGACACCTTTGGAGAATTGATGTCACTTTTCCCCCAAACTGCCTTTGTCTATTCTAACATATGCCAAAGACAGAAATGGAACTGGTCCAATCAATTTTGTCCACAGATTGAGAAAGCTAGGAAACATGTCAATAAAGCTGTTTCTGCTTATCTCAGAGATTATAGGATGGGGTCCATTTACAACAACAATCTGCGTTTTAATATGGATGGCATCTATAGGAGAGATGGTGTACATTTTACAGATGAGGGTAACAGAGTCTTTCTCAACAACTTTAGACTCTGCATAGGTACTTACTTGTAGGTACCAAAAATCTCTCAATAAACACAAGGGCTCTTTTAGAGCCACCCAAAATATAAACATATAAGCTTGATGTATATTTAAAAAATATATATATTTTTTTGCTTGGAGTCGCGCACCCAACGCGTTTTGAAGTCGCGCACCCAACGCGTGCACACCAGGGGGCCGCGCTGGATGCGCGACTCCTAATTTTACCGTAATTTTTTTTTAGCACCTACCACTAATTTTTATTCTCCCCGGGGACCCCATCCCCCGGGGCCTATATACAACGTTGGGGACCGTGGGGGGAGCCCCAATGCCCCCACGGTCCCAGCCGGCTCCCCGCGTCCCTCGGGAGCCGGCATTGCTTTTCCACATGGGGAGCTGCTAAGATGCAGCTCCCCGTGTGGAAAAGCAATTTGCTTTGAATTTTGGAAGAGAGAGCAGGTTTCCTGCTCTCTCTTCCAAAATTCAAAGCAAGTTTGCTATGACAGGACGGGAGCCGCGCGGCTCCCGCCCTGTCATAGCAAACAGCAGTGTCCCGGGGGTGGGCACCCCGGGACACTGCAGGAGCCGGCCCTGGGGGGTGGTGGTCCCAAGTGCCATCACAGGCTCCAGGAGGGGGCCGCGCGGCCCCCTCCCAACATGTTCAAAGCCCCGGGGAGGTGGTGGTCCCCGGGCTTCGGGGTCCGAAACGGACCCCCATTTTAGAACTCTTAGTGCCCCGGGGAGGTGGAGGTCCCCGGGGCATGTGGGGGGCTTGAGCCCCCCACACAGGTCATTAAATTTAAAAAAAGAAGCCCCGGGGGTGGCGGTCCCGGGGCTGCGGGAGGGCAGAGTGCCCTCCCGCACCATTTTTATTTGAAAGGCCCGGGGGGTGGCGGTCCCCGGGGCTTGGGGGGGCCTTAGAGGCCCCCCTTAAAATATATTTATTAACCCCCGCATGCCCCCGGGACTTGGCCCACCCGGGGGCCAAATAACAACGAAACGCGGGACCCAGCGATTCGTTTTTTTTTTTTCACGGCGGGATCAGCGCATCCCGCCAATTAAAAAAAATTTTTTTAAACATTTTTTGGGCCCTGAGCAGGCCTAGGGGGTCAGGGTGTTTCTACCCTGCCCCCTTTTTGTGTTTTGCGCACTTGTTTCTCTGATTTCTTGTGCCTCGGTTCTACCGAGGAACAAGAAGGCTGCCAACACTTCCTGGTTTGGCGTGTTGACAGCCAATTAGCATGCAGCTCATGATCGGGAGGGTGCGCGCAGGGTGCTCTCAGGGTGCGCGGATCCACCGCGGCCATAGATATATATGTGATTTTACTTTTGATTTTCTCAGGAACTACTGAACGGATTTACACCATTTAACCAAAAGGCACGACTCTGAACCAAGGGCTACCTTTTTGCCAAATTTGGTGTAATTCCGTTCAGCAGTTCGGGCTGTAGCTGCGACTAAAGGTTCCTATGGAAAATTGCATGGGGAAAACATGTTTTGGGACCCCCCTTTTTTCTCAGCCCCCACTTGACGAATCACCCCGAGACTTTCAGGATAGGAGCGGACCGGAGCGCCCCACGAGTTTTGAAAATTTCGTGAAGATTCGTCAACCGGCGCCAAAGTTATTGGGAATAGAATGTTGCGGATTTCCTATGGAAAATAGGTCCTAACTATAACTATCTACTGGCGACCGCCAGTAGATAATATATATATATATATATATATATATATTTATAAGTGCAACAAGTCCCACCGGTGCCTCCGTCCCGGGGGCCTGTGGCACGTATGCGGGTATGGGATACCGATACATCCAATCCAAGACTTTGTCGATAGCAAAGTAAACCAGGAGCACTCCAGGGAAATCAATCCAGTGAATATTTAATGTACTGGCAAGCACACACCCAACGCATTCCGAGAACCACTGTTCTCTTCATCACGAGTAATCCACTCATAAGTGAAGAAGGACAGTTCAACATACATATTGTCGTGAAAATAATCAAAGGACCACAGATATTAGACATTCACATCAGCGCCATCTTTAAAGGTTTCGTGATATGTAGAAACTGCAAAGCGTGTAGATCGAGTAAGAATGTACGCTCTTTTATTAAACCCAATAGCACTCAGGAATTCGTGATCACTAAGGGCTTATCATGCAACTTTGAATCTTGCATATATGCCCTGAAATGTCTGTGCAACCTGTACTATATTGGCAGTACTGTTCACAAAGTGAAGAAACGTATTAGAACACATAAGGATGATTGTGCACTGTGATAAACAGTACCCGGTTGCGAGACATTTCACGGAAAGCCATTCGTGCAATGCTGATTTATTGCATTTCTTTGCATTTGATGAGATCCCGGCTAATATCCGGGGTTGTGAGAGGGTGCTGTCACTTAGAAGGCTGGAATCCCGGTATATAATTTGCTTTATCGCGCTGCACCCTTAAGGGCTTAATTTGGACGAAGAATTAGCCGTATATCTAGGCTAATACTTCTGCGTGACTGCTTCACTGACTACTTTTATAGCTTTTTCGGCAGACCTCTCTTCTAGATCTTTTGCCTTTTTATAATGAAGGTTTTAACTTGTTTTTTTCTTTCTTTCATTCACATAGGTGTCTATGGGGAAGACTACGGAGTCAAATAGGCATCTGCTTATGTTAAGTAAGAATTTATCTTGTTTATAGTCTCCTATTTTCTGAAACTTCTTGAACTTTACCTCATGCTTGATTATGCGGGATGTTGTCACGCCCACTTAGCATTATCAATGATATGCTGAGTATATAATGTAGATGCACTGGTCCGATTGTGACTTCCTAAGCAAATATTAGTTGAAGTTATGATTAGCCCTGAGATGTACTGGGAGCCCTAATGTTAGGGCAAATGAGGTTGTACTAGCATTTTCTATTGAGGATGGAATGTTTATTTATTTACAGATGTACAAGCCCACCTGGGCATTATGGAGTATGTATATCCCTACTGATGATGCAATGTTGTCTTATATGCAGATGAGCTAGGCCTTGGCCATGTATTTCAACATTGTTTATAATCATGTCGCACAGCATTTATATCCACAAACATACATATATATATATATTACACAATGCAAAAAGTAGGGTATCAAGGATCTGCCTGGCGCTAATTCCTAGAGCACTGGTACCCAACCAGTGTAAGTGAAAACTTAATATATAAACAAGAATAGTCTGAGAATTGATTCCATCACAAGTGCTTGTTCCAAATACTTCTTCATATTCTTTGAATTATGATATCACAGTCAAACAGTCAACAAGCGTTTTGAGCCACAGGCTCTTCTTCAGGGCTGTTTAAACACAAAGTAAAATAGTGTATACACACTGGTACACAAAACCATCCAACATAAATCATTTACAAGTAAGTACATGAACCATTCACAACCGATGAGTACTCTTCTTTAACAATTTAAAAAAAACACTGTGTCATAGAACAAATTAAAGTATTGCAGATGACAAGAGATGCTCTTTCCATCTAGTTTCAGTTTATGCATAGTAGATACAATATACTGTTTACCACAGACACATACCATCATATAAATACTGTTGGAGGTGTTACAGTTAATGAATGAAGCAACATGATATTTATACTGTCCAGTTATTTCCACAATTGCCGTAACATTAGACACATATTTACAGCATATACAATTGCCACATTTATACGACTCATTGGTAATTGCAGAAGTCAGCCTGTCTTAGTACTTCTAGAGCTATACTGACTAGTATAGCTCGGGCTAAGTAATGTCCGTAGTGTAGGTACTTTTCTATATACTAAGCTCTTCAAATCAAGATCTAGATTTAGAACAGCCCAGTGTTTGTTTAAGTTATTGTAAATTCTCCTATTACTGTTGCTGTAAGTTATAATGAAAATAATCTCATTGTGGTTTTTCATTTGCTTTCGGACGATCTTTTAATAGTTCCTCTAGAGTGATTTTGCTTTCTCTATTCCTAGAAATCTGAAGAATATTATGGTCATAACCTCTTTTAAGGAATCTTGCAGTAATATCTGTGGCTTGTTTTTCATATTCTACTTGTAAGCTACAGGCTACAGTTCCTTTTGGCCCTCAAATACTCGCCAAATGGATTATTATTAATCTGCTTTTTGAGATGTCCTGACACTGCATGCAAGTCTGTTCACTAAAAAGTCTTGATACCGGTTGTTGTTACCAACATACATTTCTAGATCAAGAAAACAAATAGAGGTTTTACTGTATTCAAGACTTAATTAAATTTTGAAACAATTGTAATTTAAAAAAACATGATATGCCTTGAGATCTTTAACATCACATTTTCAGATTATAAAAATATAATTGATGTAATGCCCCCAAAATATGAGTTTGTTACTCTCATGCCATTGTCCAGTCCAGACATGCTCCCTCTCATACCAACCCATAAATAGGTTGGCACAAGAGGGAGAAAAGCTGGACCCCATTGCCGTACCTCTTTGCTGGTGATACAGATTGTTTTGGTATAGGTAAAAGTTGTTTGTTAGTCCAGTGTCCACCAGGTCAAGTTGCATATGTGAATGTGGTAGAAAACTGGCTGACTTCGTGTACAGAAAATATCTAATGGCTTCCAGTCCAAATTGGTGTTCTATGCTGGTGTACAAGCTGTTTGCATCCATGGTCACCAGATAGTAATCTGGATCCCATGTGATGTCATTCATTTGTTTAAGAAAGTATTTTGTGTCCCTAATGTATGATGGCAACGTTCTAACAAAGGGAGCTAGGAACATGTCAATATATTCAGGGATATGCTCTGTCAATCAACCAGTGCCAGCAATGATCTGGTGCCATAGAGGAATAGTGCCACCTTTGTGGATTTTAGGCAACACATATATCACTGGAGTTTTGCCATTCTCAACCCATAGGTAGTTGTATTCCTCAGTATCAATAAGTTGTTGATCAACATAGCTTCTCAGTTTACTTTTAATCAAAGCTTTCGACTTGTCCAGCTCTACTGCTTCTACCCTGGCATAGTTGGATCTGTCTCTTAACTCCTTAACCGCGGCGCGAATTCCGCCGCAGTGCGGGAGTTTTAATGAGTGGGCGGGGCTGCGTCGGCCAACGGACGTGCGCAGCACTAGCCAGGTAGTGCTCGCGACGGCCGTTGGCCGACGCGCGCACGGAATGGGTTAATGGTCAGTGTGTCTCATGATCAGCTTCTGTGATAATAATAGATTTGTCACTCCATAAATCATACAAGGCTTTCAACTCATGTGTATTTAAATTGGAATTTCCAACAGTCATTTTATGCATGTCATAGTCATTAATAACAAGATTCTGAAAGACATCCATCCCATTGTCAACCTTTGCTGGAGGGATAAAAGTAGATTTGGGCTTTGGGCCACTACAACAATCAGTATCAATTTGCAATTGCAACACCAAATCCTTAATATCATATTGCTGTTTTTCTTCTAAACTCATAACAAGTGCAATATCAAACAACTGGTTTATAGAAATAGGTCTAACATCCTTTTAAATAAGTACAGCCTCCTATTTGTTTGTTTTTTCAAGAAAAAAAATTCAGCTTAAGTTGACAAACAAATTTGACTAAATCCACCTTAGCCAAGAGATCATAATATTTATTAGTTGGAGCAAAGCTTTTTTGGGCCCTGGTCCTGACTCCCTCTTTGCCCCTGTTTTCTACGTTGGTTTCTTGTTCTTCCACCCTTCTGTCCTCTAGTTCTTTTCTCTAAGTTTCTTTTTCTAGAACACTCCCTCCCATTTGAATTTGAAGCATCCTTATTCTTCTTAGTTCCTGGAAAAAAGAGGATGATCTAGACTCATTAGGTTGTCTGAAAGTGGATAGGTAATCCGAGTCTGATTTACAACTACTAAGAACTACGCTGGAAGCACCACTCACTCTAGTAATATCCTCCCTAATACTACTATTGTTAGAGAAGTCCTTACACATAGTGTCATCAAATTTCTTGGTGTATGTGAATAATCTATTGTATCTATAATCTCTCTCATCCCTGATGAATTTGACCCTCTTTTTTGTCCTGTTGTTTATCTGAAATATGTCCATTATTTTATCTAGAATTTCATAGTTTTTGACTGTATTGTCTACACAGTTGAGACCTTCTATTTCTTTTCTAATATCCTCTATCTCCATAAGTGATACTTTCCTTTGCGCATCAGAGAATTCTATTAACATCTCCATTACATCTATAGAGCTTAGATTTAACTTGTTGTCCCATCTAAACTTTAAACTTTTAAACTTTAGACGCTGTCTCAGCAACATCTCTACCTGGATGTCACTCAACACTCTCAGGCTTAACTCGGATAAAACCGAGGTGTTGTTTTTTAATAAAAAAAATCCCCCTCTACCCCTTCTTTGGTGGCCACCTGAATTGAATCCCCCTCCAGCACCGGTGGTTTCTGCCAGGAATTTGGGATTCTTATTTGATAATGAGTTATCTTGCAAGGCTCAAATAAATAGGGTTACATCTGCTTATTTCGGTAAACTCCGCATGATCCGGAAAATTCTCCCTTTCCTTCCTTTGGATGCTCGCCGAACCATTATTCACGCCCTTATAACATCACACCTGGATTACGCAAACAGCCTATATGCCGGAGCACCAGCCTATCTGATCAAACGTCTGCAGATTGTGCAGAATGCGGCGGCAAGGATGATCTGTAACATCCCATATCGTCACTCAATCTCTCCTCACTTAAAAAAGTTACACTGGCTGCCCGTGACTAGCCGCATTCAGTTTAAATCTCTGGTCCTGGCATATAGAGCAATGCAGGGTCAGGGGCCGGCCTATCTTAGAGCCAGACTGAAGCATGCTCAGTCCAACCGTTCTCTCAGATCAAATCATCTTTTCCTCTTACGTGCTCCCCGATTTCGCCACTCTAGAATGGGGGGCAGAGCATTCGCAGTTATCACGGCTCAATCCTGGAACAACTTGCCACTGTCCCTCCGTTTGACAGAATCGGAATGCTTATTTCGACGCAATTTAAAAACCTGGCTGTTTACCATCCCCTAGTTGCACAGAGACACTCACAACTGCTTGCTGTTTCGTAGCGCCGGGACACCCCCATTGGGGGTAGCTGCGCGCTTTATAAGTTTCTAAATAAATAAATCTATCAGCTCTCTCCTCATCAAGATCTTCAACAGTGGGAAATATATTCATTCTAAGTCCCCTTGGTATACGGTTAACTTCAAGGTATTTCTTTTGTGTTATAAAGTCCCACCATTTGACGCACTCTTTTTTTTAAATGCTTTGCCTAGCTGTCCCCAAATCACCTTTCCAAGTTGCTTGCTCCTAACCGCGAAGACCTCTCGATGCACAGCACCCGCCTGACCTATCTGCTCTGCACCCGGCCCGACCAGCCCTGGCAACGACAATCCAGCTGTGCTCCCGTAGTCCTGAGACCCTTGCGACCTCCCCCCTCAAGTGGGACCAACCTGACTATAGCCTTATAGCCCGCGGGCTATACCGGTCATTAAAGGCCCGCTCCAGCGTTAAAGGCCCGAGCCGAAGGCGAGGGCCTTTAACAAGGGAGCAGGACTTTAATGGACGGTATTGCCCAGCTACGGAGGGCTATAAGGCTATTAGAACATTCTGCCACTAGAGGGCAAAATGTTCTAACAAATAAAACAAACGCCTCACAGAGCCCGAGGGGCTTGAAATCCCCTCTGGCTCCGTAAGGCCTTTCTTCACAGCAACTGCTGTGAACTACAACATTAGAATGTTGGAGCTCCGGGCTTCTACCTGCCATTAGAAGCCAAGAGCACTCCATTGTTTTCACTGGAGCTCCCAACATTCCAATGTTCTAATTACCTTTTAAGTACTCCTGTGCAGTGCCTTTTCAAGTGGCCCCCTTCGTCGTAGTGCACCAGCTACCAACACCCTCAGCACCCTCCTCCCGGCCGAATGCGGGATGCTCCTGATCCTTTGCTGCTGGAACATTGGACCTGGTCCTGCTATCGACCTAAAACAAGAAGGTGAACTTTGTGAAAGCATTGCCAGATTTTATGTGCATTTTTCTGGTTTTCTCCATTGACTTCAATGGTGCATAATTGCACACAAAAGTGATATATTTTGTGAACTCTGAAAAATCGTATTTTGAAAGGACTTATTTTTTTATTTATTATAAAAGTTTTATAAAGCACAAACAAGACCTGATAGGGTATCAGAGCTCTGTACATATAGGCAAAACCACAAAGGTAGGGTGATCATATTTGTTATAAAGAATCAAAGCATTGCATAGTTGAAAGGTAGATCCATGCAGTATACATGAAGCAAAAGATAGTTTGGTGACTTGAAGTCTATGGCTGCAGGAAGTTTTTCAGGAATAGACCTTTGACTTCTTTTTTGAATGTGGCGGTTGAAGGGTTAGCTCTGATTTCGGGCAGAAGAGCGTTTCAAATTCCTGGAGCCAGACCGGAGAAGGCGCGGTTGTAAGTTTTCTTCTTCTTGAATTTTTGTGGTTTCAATAATAAAGTGTTAGAGCTTCTTAGGGTCCGGTTCAGACCAGATAGTTCGAGTTTTTTTGCCAAGTAAGTTGGAGTGTTGTAATGAAGTGCTTTGTGCGTCAGGCAGGCTATCTTGAACTGGATCCTAGCTTCAAGAGAGAGGCAATTTAGTTGAGTTAGATCTGGTGTGATGTGATCACGTTTTCTTGACCCCGTTATGAATCTGGTGGCTGAGTTCAGCGTAGCCCTTAGGGGTGCAGTCGGACTTTCGGTAGCCCAGCCAGGGTCACAATTCTGTAGTCTAGGCGGGAAATGACTAGGGATTGGACTGCCAGCTGCATGTCATCAGGTATTTGATTTTCCTTAAAGTGTTGAATTGGTGATTGGCTCCTCTGGTGGTTGCACTAATGTGGTCTGGCATATATAGGTGTGTGTCCAAAGTCAAGCCTAATGATTTAGTGGAGTCCACAATGCGAGGAGTGCAGTTGAGCGCTGTTAGTTGGAGCCGGTCTTGAATGGCGGCAGAGTGATTTTGGGGAGCAATCAGGAGGAATTCCGTCTTGAGCGCATTTAGCATCAGGTGATTGTGAGTTAGCCAGTGTTGAGTTTTCAAAAGAGCAGAGTTAAGAGTTTTGATATCATCCGGTGAAGAGACTTTCAAGTATAGTTGAGTATCGTCGGTGTACAAGTGATATTATATGTTAGAGTAGTTCAGAATTTCAATGAGGGGTTCCATAAATAAGTTAAAAAGCGTGGGCGAGAGTGCGTATCCTTGAGGCACTCCCATTGATACCGGCGTACTTTTAGACAGGGAATTGTTGACTTTGATTCTTTGCGTTCTGGTATGTAGGAACGAGGTAAACCAAGCTAAAAGTGGACCGGATAGCCCCATCCTTTTTTCAAGGAGATAAATTAAGTTGTCATGTCATGGTTGACTGTATCGAATGCCGAGGAGAGAAGTACGAGTCAGCAGGGTTCATTCTGGTCAAGTAATCTCAAGGCGTCATCGGCAATGTGTGTTGAGGCGGTTTCAATACTATGACCAGATCTAAATCCCGATTGGAATTGGTCCAGGAGTTGAAACTGTTCTATATGGTTACAGAGTTGTGTGTGAACGCATTTTTCTAGCAGTTTGGTTAAAGTGATGCTATTAGAAATTGGGAAGAAGTTGTTAGGATCAGATAAGATTGCATTAGGTTTCTTAGGGATGGGGGTAACTTGACCTATTTTGAGGCGGTCAGGAATCAAGCCCTGCGTGAGTGATTACTGGACTATCTTAGACCAGAGTGGGAGCACAGAAGATCTAAGCTCTTTGAAGCACTTGGCAGGCAGAGGAAGTTATTGTTTTGAATAGTTCAGTATTATCTGGTAGTGAGGAGTTCCACGGCGCATTTTTTTTTTAGTATATTCCATGTAGCCAGAAAGAGGGGAACTTACCATTGGTAACAATGGAGAGGGAGTGGGCTGGGTCTGAAAATGTGTATTTGGTAAGGTGAGTTGCAGTTCTAGTTCAATTTTTCTTGTTTTTTCTCCTCATCGCTAGGGAATGATTCATTAAGTGTAGAGTGCAGGTTAGTTGAGTGATTTGTTTGTTGTTTGATAATTTCAAAGAGTTTTTTTGGTCTGTTTTTGGCATTGTCTAGCTGTGATTTAAGTGATTGGCTGTGGCACAATGGATGTGTTTATTGTACGCACTTCTTGTCATCCTCAACTGCTTGAGGTTTGTTGTGGAAGGAGAGTTTCTCCATGATCTCTCTGCCACCATTAGTGTTCGTCTTTCCTCGTTAAGGGAGTAGTTAAACCAGGGATTGGAGTGCTTGTTCGGAATCCCTTTGAGCTGTTTTGGAGCAATTTTGTCAAGCAAATTCGTCATGGAGGAGATGTAAAGATCAGTAAGGTCATCCAGATTTGAAATATTAGGGAGTGGAGGAAGTAGGGTATTGCTGATGTAGGTGAGATCATTAGCGCTGATGTTCCTAAGTTCTCTTGCCCATTGTTTGGTCTTACAAGGTCGTCCATGTCTGATCATCACCCTTTCCATGATGAGAAAAGAGATAAGGTAGTGGTCTGATCAGTCACAATGTGATATGTCATCCAGTTGTATGACGTTGTCTATGGCAATGATTAAATCAAGGGTGGAGCCTTTTTTGTGGGTAGGTCAGTCGCAGGATTGGGTGAAGTTTAGGTCTGGGAGGAAGGCCTTGAAAATTCACAGTAGGGGATCATTTATGTCGTTCCAGTGTAAATTGAAATCCCCAAGGAAGATATGGTTATGGTGTTGCTCAGAGTTAGAGGAAATGGTCTCCATTAATTGTTCGACAAAAAGAAGATTATCACCTGGGGGGTGATAGATCGTGTGGAATGTACAGACTATTTTGTCATTGTTCCAGCTTTCGATGCGGGTGTTCACAAGTGGACATTGGAGCAGTTTGTGTGTGTCTCAGGGTAAGAGTGGAGCGAAAGATGCATGCTATGCCAACCCCAACTTTAACCGGTCTATCCAGTCTGTTGATGTCATAATCAGGGGGAACTAAGATGTCCAGAATTGGTGAGGAGGAGTCATTGTGCCAAGTTTCAGTTAGGATCAATATGTCAAGTTTATGTGTAAGTATGAGGTCGGCAATATCAGCAGCATGTTTAACTGCTGACCTGCAGTTAAGAAGGATCGATTTGATGTGAGATTTAATTACTACCATTTTAAGGTGAGAAGTGGAGACAGGTAATAAATTATCTTTGTTCATAGTTCTGAGATTGATGCTGGGTTCTCTAAGCGGGTTGGAGGGAATAGTTAGAATCCTGAATGATGCAGGTGATGAATTATTACGGGAGAAGTTGTAAGATAGTAGAAGGGAGTGAATATTAGCCTCCGTTAAATGGTCAGTAATCCTATGGGGCCTGGATAGGTGGTTGGGATGTGGCCATGATTTTCAGTGTAGGCTTGCCGAGTTTACAATGGACGAAGATCTATTTTGGTTGTGTTTAGCCATTGTGGGATGGCAAGGTTGGTTGGGCTTAGGGGTGGTATTTAGGTTTCCAGTGTTTCTCCAACTTCATAGAGAAGTGAACAGGTTCTGAAGGCCCTCTTTCACTGATTGAAGATACTGCTTTAGGTCTGCCAGCTTATCATCAATGGACGGTGTGGTTAAAGGGAGGGTGGGTGGTCTACGGGAAGACAGTGCATGAGCGTCTTTAGAGGAGGGAGTGGTGGTATGCAATATGCATTCCTCAGCGGTAAGGTGGCAAGTAATAGGACGTGAGAGGTGGCTAGTGGGCTACTTACTGTATTATTGAAGTTCTTGGTCATAAAAATGTATACTATTTTTATAAATTGGTCTTGGATTTATTCTTGAGTGTGTGTCTCATTTATTGCCTCTGTGAGCACAACAAATGCTTAGCACTACCCTCTGATAAGCCTAACTCAGGGGTCTCCAACCTATTCTGTAGTGGTAGCTACTTCTGATCAGTGAAAATCATTGTGAGCTACTCTAGGCTAAGCATTGTTACCAGACGCCCCCACACCCAGCTAAATTGGCTTTAAACCTATTGTCCATAGAGCCAGATGCTATGGTTTGAACAAAGTACTTTGACTAGGGGCACTATGACAGGGCTGCCATGTGTGTTAGTGAGAGCGTGGTCTTTGGGGATGTATGAACATGCATATGAATGGGATATATGTGTACGGGTGACTAAGAGACCGTGCCGTATGTACTTGTGGCACAGGACATACCTTTCGCTATATGTGGCACTGATACATGTATAACACAAATGGTAGAAATTTAAAGTGCAGAAAAATGTTCCGCAAAAATGTTCAGAGTATGGAACGTTTTTCTGCAGTTTAATTTCTCCAACTTATAATAATTAAACTGAAGAGTTACCTTTGTTTATGTGGATTTCATAAAACTCATCATTTACATTTTCTCCTGTTTCCAAGTGTCACATTTACAATCACCAAGCATTTTGCTCCCATTGGCCTGTAGACATGGTGCCCTGTTTATAACAGAAAAATACATTTGTTTAAATGGGAGGAATTTTAGGTGAACATGCTTCATAAAACATTAAGAGGTATTTGGCTTAATTGAAAGTGGAGAAAGTCATTAATACTTAATGTTTCATGTAAAAAGTTTTCTTCGCTTGAAATTTCTCCCATTTGAAAAAAAAGGATATTTTCCAGTTATAAATTTGGCACAGTATCTACTGGTCACTGGGAACAAAAGGCCTGCTGCTTGTAAATGCGACACTTTGAAATGGGATCAAATGAAAATGAAGAGTTAACTTAATCATTAAGGTATCTTTTCATTTTAATTTTAATTTTCTTAAATTTCTAAATCACTTTGTTCTCACACTCCAATATTGAGTTGACAAGGACTTTCATTTAAGAGTTAAATACTTCAGTGCTTCACTTCTTCACCTCTGTGACCCAGCCTAACCCATAAATCTGACTGAGCACTGCTCATTAACAGGCTCTGCTATCTGCAGCTTGCTGATAATAATGTAGAGTAAACACAGACTTACATTAACATTAGAAGGAAAACAGAACTGTGTGCCTATTTAAAAATGAACTCAAGGCTGTGAGCTACTTTAAAAGTGTCTGAGAGCTACTGGTAGCTCGTGATTTACTGGTTGGAGACACCTGGCCTAACTGTTCACCCATACTATCACAAATAGAGTGTTAGTATTATCTACTTTTGCCACACCACCATTATGACTGATTATCAGGACAATATCCATCAACTACAGCACTTCCTGGGAACACCGTCTCCATCCTTTAAAAACTATTCTACAAGGCTTGCAAGCTACAGGATTTACTGCCAACACTGAAAAATGTGAACTTGCTTCCACTCATTTGAAATCTGTGGTAGAGCTTGGTGGAAGTTGTGGTCCAACCACAGGATGACAAGCAGGAAGCCGTTCCTAGACCCAGGGCCGGACTGGGAACTCAAAGCTGCCCTGGCAATTTTGTTGGACCAGCCCCCGGGGGGGGGGGGGGAGTGTGAAGCACTGCTGCTTTTGTTACTGGGGGTCGATATTGCAGCACCACTGCAAAGCTAGCCCCCAGTAACAAAACCGGCCCCCACAGCTGCAAAACCGGCCCCCACCCTTCCAGCCTCCCAGGGAAACGCCCGATGCCTGATAAGGCCAGTCCAGCCCTGCCTAGGCCCCAATCTAAGAAACGTCTGATTTGTTGGGTACTACTGAAGATTTATTTCTCTCTTTTCGAGCAGTGTGAAACTGTTCATCTGCCTTCTGAAGAAATCAATGTCCAACCAAGGGGCATATTAGCAAGACCGGCGATAAAATTATCTCCGTTTTAGCGGCAGGAAACTGCCGCTAAAACAGCGATAATGGGCTTGCTAATATGCGTAATGGAATTCCAATAGAAGCCCAGGTTAGATGTCCTGCACATCTAACCTGGGCTTCTATTGGAATTCTATAACGCATATTAGCATGCCCATTATCGCCGCTTTAGCGGCAGTTTCCTGCCGCTAAAACGGCGATAATTTTATCGCCGGTCTTGCTAATATGCCCCAGTGTTTCCTGTTCAAGAGGTAGATTTTTATTATCTCAGCCATACTCTAGAATTTGACCATGTGCTCTAGTGTCCTGATTGCAACATATTAATTGTCCTTCAGACATACGCATATATAGCCTGATTCAAAAAGGTAAACTGAGATGAAAGTCTAACTTTATGTCTTTCGGTATTCACAAAGGGCAGTTACGAGTAGTAAAGTTAGACTTTTTCTCAGTTAAGTTTTGTCTCAGTTAGACTTAAGACCAAAACTTAAGTTAAACTGAGACAAAAGTCTAACTTTCCTATTCGTAAATGCCCTTGGTGTATACCGAAAGTCGTAAAGTTAGACTTTCATCTCAGTTTACCTTTGTGAATCGGGCCCCTAGGGTGGATTGCTGAGATGCTGATAATACTGAAATTTTATAGAACCACTTTCCTGCTGAGAAAAAAACACAGTGATGAGCTGGTTGGACAGATATTTCATTAGTAGGTTCATTAAACAGTTGAGGTATCTCACCAGTTTAGGAAATACAAAATCTATGAGGAATTGAAATTAGAAGAGCAGTTTGCATCATGTAGCAGTTCGCAAAAAGAAGACATTCTAAACTAATTCAAAGAATGTGCATTTATTTGAGGCTATTTATCTGTTTGTTTTTTAACAATGTTCACAGAGGACAAACTATGTTATGCCGTTATCTTCTTATTTCTGTCTAGGTGTATTACAGATGAAGTTGGGCGATGAACTTTCACATGTAATTTAATAGACATTAGTTCCTCCATGTCCTTTGTGAACTGCACATACAAAATAAATGAGCATTTTGAGGGTGTTTTCTGTCTGAATGTTTGATTTTAGTGTTTTCTGGGTGAGCAGGAAGATCCTTCTCCTACCTCGCAACAAAGACCCGGGACATCCTGCCTCTCCACCTCAGGTAATCCCCATCGCTGACCCAATTCAGGAAGGACCTCGAGACCTGGCTCTTCGACTGAGCCACAGTGCCTTCGACGGATCAGCAGTCCCCCTCCCCCCCCCAGCCCCTCGAGACCCTTAAGAGTGAGTATTCACGTTTTACAAGACACCTTATTGATTGATTATCTGTCTGTTTAGGTTCTGTGTGTGATCATGTACATGTTCTCTACGCGTGCTGTTGTGTTTTCTCTCCGCGTACGCCCTGTAGCAGTCATACCTCTTGGCTTTGTGAATGCTTGTTTTTCAATGCCTTACATTTTATTTCCCTCCTCACCAGCCTGCGCCCTCCCCAATTAAAAGAAAAACTTCAAGGTTCAAAAATCAATATAACTGATTACATCTTCCCGTCTTTCCTCCAGTGTTTTTCCAGTTCTTTAAGTGCATCTCCTTTATTAACTTAGTTGAAGCAAATGGTACTCAGGCTTAAGGCATTTTAAGTGTCAGTACAAATGTCTTTCAGATGCGTCTCTTTAGCTTTCCGCTTGAGGAGACCACGCCATGACTGTGGCTCATTACTTAGGGATCCATTAATGCAGTGCAGCGGTCCATGTATTCTGCCATTGCCAGCTGCATTTATGTTTAAAGAGGTACATTCTACTTTATAATCGAATGCTAAGGCCCTCAGAACAAGATGGCTGCACTTAGGCCAAGGTGAGAGACTCTCTGATTCCAGCTGCTGTGCCGGCAATAAACCATGAGTTGTAGCCTCCAGAATGGGGACTAACTATGTGAATCCAGAACTGACCGCCACTGAAGTATTTAGATACCGCCAGCTCCGACATGCCCTTGGGACACATATCTCCGAGGGGACCCCCCTCTCTGATTCCTCCCCCCTAGAGGATAGAATCCTAACTGAACCATCGAATAAAAAGACAGTCTCTTTGATCTATAAAAAGCTACGGAATAACTCTCCCAATATTCTCACCGCGTTGAGGTCCAAATGGGAGGGAGATATTGGGGACTGCTACGACGGAGGATGGGAGGAGGCATTGGGGACCTTCCATGAGGTAGCTATACACACTGGGTTCCGACTGACTTTTCTGCGCATACTACTCCGCTCTTACTACTCACGCACAACACTCAGACTCATGGAACGCGCCCCAACAGACCTCTGTCTTAGGGGTTGTGGGAGTGAAGGAACATTCCACACGAAATGGACATGCCCAGCGATTCAAGCCTTTTGGATCGAACTACAGAGAATCATGGGGGGAAGTTACTACGGAACCCCCCCAAAAACAGCGAAGAAATGCATTTTACATATCTGTAAAGAGGAGCCGCCCCCAAAATACGCCAAGATCTGGCTCTCACTGGGCCTTATAGTAGCCAAGCGGAATATTGCACGACTGTGGGGAGCGGCTGCGACTCCAGCGGTGAGGGATTGGGAGCGGGACTTAGACTCGTGTATGATAAATGAGAAGCTTATATATCAAGGAAGGGGCTGCCCGCGCAAATGGAAGAAGATTTGGGCGGGCTGGTGCTCCTATAGGGGCTTAGATGCGGGACCCACCCCAATGCGAGAAGATCGAGAACGGGACACACTTAACACGTAGACGCAATGAGGCAACAAATTTGTACCAGCTACTTCTCACTTAGATTAATTTCCCCATATGTGATTTCTAAAAGATCTTTCCGTTCACTTGATGAGACATGTATCACTGCCTTGAAATCTCTGTATGCTGATCAATGCTATGTTTACTTATGTTCATTCCTTTACTTAAAACTCAATAAAAAAGATTTTTTTAAAACCTACGTGAATCCAGGAATACCGAGTGAAAATTGATATGTTTACACTAATTTCAGGGACTATACCACTGACATTGAGTGCCTGCTCTGAGTGGGGAGTGTATCCAGTGCCACAGCAGGCTATGGCTTGGGGCAGCATTGCCTGCTCCCCCCATCCCCCCAGAGCTGAAGGAGGTGTGGCGGGAGCAGCGCAGTAGCGTGGTTTGCCTGCGCCCGGGGCAAGGCAAGTATTGCGCCCCCTAACCCGTGGACTGTTAACACTTCCACAGCGGAGAAAGCTACTAGTAAAAAAACATTTTTTTAACATTTAGCGCCCCTAAGGAATTTTTCTCCCTGGGCAACCGCCCCTGTGGCCCCACCCACACTACGCCACTGGGTGAGGACCAGGCTGTAGGTGTGCCTGAAGGCCCTAATAGTCTGCTCTGCACCCAGTAAACGCAAACCCAAAGTTTCCAGAGATGATAATCTTGGGTCTTGAAACACAGGACAACTAGTAGTATAGGGAAGCAGCACCTGCCAGGGATACTGCTCTCCTGTACTCTAAGGAGGTTCTAAATGTTCAGAGTATTGGAGGCAAACAGGTCTGTGCCCTCATTTGTAGGTGCTGTAGGTCTACAGCTTCAGTTGACCATTTAGTATTACAAGTAAGAGCCGAAGGCGGTGTAGAGCACAGAGAGGTTCATTCAGCATGGCCGATCACAGCGGATGGTACAGCGTGCATTGTGCACTAACATTCCAAGACAAACATAAAATAATTACTTTGAATATCAGAAGAATGGAAACAGGTAAAGAAAAGAAACATATTTTGCTGCTACAACAAAATTATGAGACAGCAAAAGAAAAAGGAAAAAGAAGAAGAAAACTGTGACAGGAATAAAACTCAGGGGAGGGGGTAGGAAAATACAGTGAAATATCATAAATATTACACCCAAATATTCAAACAATATATTTGGATAAGCACATTTCACACACAATCTTTGAGTCTCACAGACAGAGTGATATTCCAAGACATCAGTGTAACACACTCCATAATCTAACAGAGGGCGCTTGCCTGACAGGTTCACACATAACACTGTTAAAAACTTCAGTCACACCCGGCTCAACTTCACAGACTGGTTGGAGGTGTTCACTTCACCCTCTTTTGAGTTTCTTTTTCTCATCAGAAAGTGATCAGAAGATGTGAGGTGATTTACAGGAGCACACTACACAACCCTGCCGGTTGGACTGTTGTGCAATGCTAGTCTCAACTGAATTGTTGTCTTGTGTCTTGGTTTGACATTAGGTGTGGGGAGCCTAATGTTGTGAACTGTCCCAGAGTTTATGTGTCTGCTGTTTGCTGCCTTTGTGCATTTGGGTGGGTATTGAAGAGTTTAACAGGATGTTGTTGGGTGAATGTGTAGGCTAGACTTGTTGGTGATTGAATGATTTTAATGATTGCCCCTGTGCTTTATATGCAAGGGAATGGCTCTTCTATGCTTTGTTTGTAAGGAAGGGAAGTGTGTAGTGTCATACATGAGCTGGTGAGTCCTGCCTCTTGACTGAAAAGGTTCCTGAATTGTAGCTCCTTTTGGAAGAGGAACTCATACATCTTTTAGAAGACTTTCATATCAATAATAAAAATAGGTGCTAAGTGGCTCGGGATGCTTATGTTGGATTCCTCATGACATATGTGTTAAATTCCCTGAGAGCAAACGTAAGGCAGAGCAGTTGATCAGATTTGTAAAACTCCACCTTATTTTTTTATCTTTACTAAAGTTTCAACAAAAAGGCATACATTTATGACAACAACAGCGCGGCTGAAACCTCAGTTCAATCTACACTGGGCCATTCCACCAGTCTCACTCAAATGATAGATTTATATGAATACAACGCCACAAAGGATAGCACAATACCCAACAATAATGGCCATGGTCTGGCCAACTCAGAGTAGACATATATTTTATGATATATGTGCTTATAGAATGATTGGATTCACAACAAAATTGCAGGGCTTTTAGATCCCACCTCCCTGCTTCTATGGCTCATGACACAGGCATCAAAAGTGTGCACAACCTTTCTAAATGAACGCTCCTCTGTAAGAGACCAGTAGGGTAAGTGAGAGGACCATCTCCCCCTTTGCATCAGGGTGTGGTGAACAAATGGCATGATGGGGTGAAATGTTCCAAGAGGGGTGTGATAACAAGACCATGAGAGGGAAGGAGGACGCAGGAGCGAAGGGAATAAGAAGTAAAGATATGTGGGTGGGAAAGCAGGTGAGAGGTAAAAATGAGTTCAATGCCTCAAGCTGGCACAAGGAAGATGTGAAGGGTAAACTGGGAATGGGAAGAGAGAAGAAAGGGGTGCTACATCCTCCACCAGGGCCCAAAGTGAGGTGTAGAGGGTCTGAGAGATGGGTAGAATACATTGGGAAGAGAGAAAAAGAACAGAATAGGGGGAGAACAGATAGAAAGAGAAAGGAGGATATTGAGAAGAGGAAAGCAAAAGAAATGGAAATAGGGAATGCGACTGGTGGGGCAACAGGAAGAGCCCTAATTTGCAAGTATCTTTATGGTGAGAACGGTCTCCCCAGTGCCACTTGATACTCATCTAGCCTAGTGCTCTGAGAAGATGCTTTCTGGGTATTGTACCAGAATATTGTGGACCCAGGGGCATATTTATGAAAAAATCACGATGTGCTGCGTGATAGGGAAAGGATAGGAATGTGCCATATTTAACATGATACAGTGCATTCCTGTCTTTCCCCTCCGTTGGCACACAATGTGCTGCCAAGCGCCAACGCAGGCACCCTTGCACCCACGCTCCACCCATGGATCAGCCCTGGGTCAGAGTAACACAATGCAGCTCTTTCCGCTGCGCTACATTACTACAGATTTATCGGGCCACGCAAGGTGGCCTTGCGTGGCTTGATAAATCGAATTTAAGAGTTGCGTTACTCTTGCGCCCTTGCACCCTTTTGCATTGCCACACCGGTGTAATCACTAGCCATCCTGTGTGGGTGGAAATGTCACTTCCTGCTCACACAGGTCCTTTGTCTCTGACCTCTGGGAGCGGACACACTCCCCAGCATGAGGTCAGACTTCTGTCTTGCCAGCAAAGCTTCGAAAAAGCCTGCCAAAGCCACAAGAACACTGGGTTAACTTGGTGGACACTGTCTAAAGTGCCACCTAGGTACATGCAGGTTAAACCACGACACCACCATCGGGTCGGGGGTTAAAAAGCATGGTGTTTGACACCAAACATGAAAGAAATCGGCTGGGCCATCATGGAGCTGGACATATAGGTAATGCTGATGGGCTGCCAGTCACTTGCGGTAGAATTACATTTAGAATGCTACCACATGGAAGTATGTGCTTGCACATATACTTCCACACATTTAATATAATGTACCCTGCCTCCTGGGCTATAGGAAGCCTACCTTAGGGGTGACTGACATATAGTAAATGCAGTGAGGTGACCCTGTCACACATGGTGTGTGCAGGGTCGAACTTGAGAAGGCAAGCTCCTCATGCAGGGGTAACATGGCAGACCTGCAGACTTCGATTTTACTCAGGTCACTCAGGGTGGCACAATAAGTGCTGCAGCACTAGTGCCCCTTTTACATCCCTGCCCAGGGTACCACTGGTACCATATACTAGGGCCTTACAGGGGTGTAAAAGCACTTTGCCAATTGGGTGTACAAATTCACAATTACGGTTTGAGGAACAGAGCACTGGTGCTTGACCTTTTTAGCAGGACCCAGCACACTTTCAAATCAATTACCACAGCATCTAGCAGCAAAAAGTGGGGGGATGACCATCCAAAAAGGGCACTTTACAACAGAGATTTTCTAATATTTCTTGCCCCTCAGCACCCAAACAGACATGCGAGTTTCCATTCTTCACTAAGATTAGCACCACACACATATGCATAGTTCAAAAACACTTTTTTCCATGACTGACACATTTTGCATGACTGATTCCTGTCTAAATATGTGAAAAACAGATTCATAACAAATTACTTCTTCTGCTCCGTCTTCTATCTGGTCCAAAATACAATTCATTGTAAGCACTGGCATTAGTTTTTATTATGGTATGACTCTATAAATTGAACTTTCCTATGTGGATGCTCCTTTGATTTTGAACTTCATGCTCACAAACGTTTCTTCACAACTGCTATTTTTCTTTGCATAGTACTTGTTTTTTCATAAAGTTTTTGACAAATTTGATTTACTATTTCATGACTTCCAAATATGATGACGGTTCATCCTTGTGCGCAGAAACCATTGTTTGCATGAGATTGACCAGATTGTTCTTCTGTTTTGTCCCTTTCTCATCTAAAGTGTGACATAAATATGTCATTAATATTTCACACCCTTGACCTTCAAATTTAATTTGCACTTTATAATTTCTTTAACACTTGACTTAATGTGTTGCTATCTTCTTCTTTAGTTCCGTTTCTATGTCAGCATTGTGTATACAAAAGTATCGCCTGGCAGAAATAGGGTGTTCTAAATATAATTTACAAAAATATTGTAATATTGCATGTAGAATTTCTATTATTAAATCCAGTGGGGCAATAATCTGACAAGGTTATTCTGATACCATATAATTGTACCATGGACCAGGATGTGATCTTCTAAAAAATGTTCATTGTCATGGTACAAAGTGGCACAACCATTATCTGTATTGTTGCGTTGGAATGTTCCTGCAAGGATCACATGGATCCCAACACCCTCTTCTTACATCGAGGCATTCTGCTAGTGGGTACACATGGTCCCTGAGACAAGAATGTTGTTTTTTGCTCAAATGACTATACTAGCTAGGTACAGAGAGGGGTGCTGTTCTTGGGTGATAACCCAAACAAGAATAGAATGAATACATGCCCAGACCAGAATGGTGTGACTTGTTTTAAGCCAATTAAGCAGCCCATAAGATAGATTCCTGTTCATCCTCCATGGACAGAAGGTAGCACTATAGGTATTGTTGTGTGAATTGATTGGATCACTCTGTTTGTCCATCTTTCTATGGATGATAACTGGATAATAACTGAACCTCCATGTGCAAAACAGTATTTAAGGCAGTCTTCCATTTGTTACCCTATCGGACTCTGACCAGATCCAACTATGAATAGATCTTTGCTTTTTGCACCTGATCCAACAATACTGGTGTAAGTGGCAAAGGATATCTGTTCTTTAATGTCACTGTGTTGAGAGCTCAGTACTCAATAAATGTCCAAAGCTCCCCTGCTTGCTAGGAACAAAGACTAAGGGTGGCAAGGCTGGTGACTGAGAATGCTCGATATATCTGTTTGCAAGATATTCATACAGTAGTGTTGTATGTGCTCACTTTCACTAGCTGTGAAGATGTATATTCGACAAGAAGGCAACTTGGCCCCAAGAATGGCATCTATGCAACAGTTGTTGTCCCTGTGGTGTATGCATCAAGTCCTAGTATTGCCTGGGCATGGTATGCTCAAACTGCATGTCTCTCTTAGTTGAATATATGCTTTGCAATGTATAGTCCACTGCATGGTCCATTCATAGCTGGGTAACATTGGCAGTGACTGGAAGACAAAGTGATAGATACTTGTCCAAACTACCATAGCAACCTCAAAATGACCCTAAAATAAGGGGCGTCAATTAGATCAAACATCACCTGCTCAGTTTGGTTGCTGGGACATGTCAAAGTAAGTGGATGTATCTGATTGCAGATTGATTCGAGGTAAGTTCTTTGCTATGAAGGTGCATACCTATTCCCATTTGCTCTTGGCCTCCTTTGGGAGTCCTTAAAACTGGGCATTATATATAGCAACACAATTTTTGGTGGCTCCAGAATGTACTATCACAGCCACATGCCCAGACGTCTTAGAATCTATGGATATGGTCAGGTGAGTGTTTCCAGGCCCTAATGATGTGTAGGATTTGATATGACAGCCTGCCCTAAACAATTGATCTCACTCTCAGTCAGTCAGTATAGTTTTCGGAAGTACCTAGAATCAAGTGTGTGACTGATGCAGCCTTAAGTATGGTTTTGGTTTTTGCTTTATTGGGCATTCCCAGGCACAAATGCCCACTTTTTCCGCAGTAGAGGCATTAATTAAATTGTCATATTTTGTCTTTCTCTTCCTTACTTAGCAGTGCTGTCAACCTACCTATTTGAATAAGTTCCCTGTTATTGCTGCTTCAGTCTCCTCAGCCTAAGGTTTCTCTTTCAGTATGATCACTTTGCTATCAATAGTCTTCTTCGTCTTTCCCTTTCTCTCTTGCAGTCTGTGGTTCAGTTTAATTATCAGATCTATTAGTTCTGCATACTCCTCTGGGAGTTCTACATTCTGGAATAGTAAGGGGCTGATTTAAATGTTGGTGGACAGGGTACTCTGCACAAAAGAGTATCCTCTCTGTCACACCCTTGACCTGCCCGTTCTATTATGAGTTGGATGGACTGTCTTAATCCGATGGACTGATGGAGTAGAGTGTGTCGGAGTAAGGACATCAGCTCACCCGCCCTATTTAGAGTGGGTGGTCTAATGTATTTTTTCTGTCCATCATCCACTAGGAAAAACCTGGCGGTAGCAGATAGAAAAAAGGAAAATGATGGGAAGCAGTTGAAAGGCCGCAGAAGATAACACCTTAGCCAAAAGTGTACAAAACACATGTAAAACATGTAAAAGCAGTTCCTGAATACTGGAAGCATGCTCTCCTACTACTGGAAGCAGGCTCTCCTGCTTCCATTCCTCAAAAACCTAATGCTGACCCCAAGATTTTGAGTAATTATAGACCAATCTCTCTTTTGCCAGCAGTGGCAGAAAATGCTGGAGAAGCTTGTCAATCGGCAACTGGCAAACTTTCTAGAATCTAATTGTCTCTTACATGACTCCCAATCTGGCTTTAGGGCTGGTTATAGCACTGAGCTGACCTTGTTGGAAGTCACCAAATGTATTAAAGGGAACCCTGATCAAATGTTGGCAGCCATGGTGGTGCTCCTAGACCTATCCTCTGCCGTCGATACGGTCTCCCACTAGACTTTTCTCGTCAGGCTCAGGAACATAGGGAATCAAGGCCAGGCCCTTCTAAGGTTCAAATCTTTCCTGGAGGACAGGACACAAGCTGTCCTTCTATCTCCTTATTCCTCTGCTGCAAACCCACTTGAATGTGGTGTACCACAGGGCTCTGTCCTAAGACCCACCCTTTTTAATATTTATGTGAAGCCGCAAGCGAGCCTAGCTAAAACTTGGGGTCTTAGGATGATTTTTATGCTGATGACACCAAATTACTCCTATCCTTTCAGGAGAAAGACACGTTGATCCTTAACTCTTTTAAAGCGGGCCTAAAGTCTGTTAGTGACTGGATGACCAACAATTTCCTCAGGCTTAACTCTGATAAAACCGAGGTACTCTTTTTTGGTACTAGGTGTTATCCTGATGCAAGTACCTGGTGGCCTGCGGAACCCTTTCCCTGGTATTAGCTGCTAGGAATCTTGGAGTCATTTTTGACACATACCTTTCCTTTGCTCCCCATGTAAAATGAGTCACAACCAGTTGTTTTGCCACCCTTAAGTCTTTAAGAAGAATGATTCACCTTGTCCCGAAGGACATGCGAAAGACCATCGTTCACGCCTTAGTGACATCCAAACTAGACTATGCGAATAGTCTTTACTTGGGTTTGCCTGCCTACTTGCTGCATCGCCTGCAGATCGTGCAAAACGCGGTGGCCAGACTAATTCTGAATATTCCAGTCTCTCAATCTATACCACCTCATCTCCGTCACCTTCATTGGCTGCCTGGGGTGAAACGAGTCCAATTTAAGGCGCCCACCTTAGCCTTTAAGCCTTGCAGTTTAGAAGACCTACTTATCTAAGAAGAAGAAATACAGCTTACTCTCAATCCGTTTCCTGAGATACAGCAGCCAAAGGCTACTTCTAATTCCTCGGGTGCTCAAAGCTAGGAGAGGAGGAAGATCATTTGCCTTCATTACTGCTGGTCTCTGCAATGCCCTTCCTACTAGCCTGAGGCTTGCTACATCTGAAACATGCTTTAGAAAAAAAACTGAAAACCTTTCTCTTCAACTCTACACTCTAACTTTGCAGTTGTTTGACCTAGGCCGCTAGCGCTGGGACACCTCTTCGGAAGTAGGTGTGTGCTTTAGAAATTGCTTTTCTTATTATTGAAAAACAAATTGATTAGCTCATTCAAGAGCAATGATTAATACAGACTGTTATATGAACTTGAGAGTGACAATACCTCAACTGCTGCTTGACATTAAGAACATAGGGCCAGATGTATCAAAGGGATTTACCCATTCTGTGTCTATGGGAAAATGTGTTAATACATATGGCCCATAGGGCCATATGTAGGTAGCTAAATACCGGTCGGTAACGGCCGAAATTCGGTAAATCTCCTGTTACCGACCGGTATTTAGGCAATTGAGATGTAGGAGGCCGGATTTAAGGAATCGGTAATTTACCGATTCGTTATTTTAAGGAATCGGTAAATTACCGATTCCTTAAATCCTATGTAGGGAGCACTCAAGTGAGTGCATTTTTGGTTTAAGGATTCAGTTATTTACCACCAACTACAGGTTGGTGGTAAATACTGAATACCTTTTAAAAAGCAATTTTGTGCTTTTTTAAAGTGCCATGTGGCAGACATACATGCCCTTAGGGCATGTATGTGCGCCACATGTGCACACATGCACGATTCAGGGTGCAACAGGGTGTCAATTTGACACCCTGCCACCTTTGAATATGCTCCTCTATTACCGATTCGGTATTTACCGAATCGGTAATAGTGAATGGCTTCCCATTCATTCCTATGGGCCTCCAGGCCCATAGGAATGAATGGGAAGGTATTCCTTATTACCGATTCGGTAAATACCGAATCGGTAATACCGAATATTACTGAATCGGTAAAATTTACCGAATGTTTACCTACATTCTATTTACCGATTCTTAAATACCGAATCGGTAAAATTCGGTATTTAGGAATCGGTAAATAGAAATTACCTACATATGGCCCTAAATCCCTAGATTGGTGGAGACTTTTCCCCAAAACTATCCTCAAAATTGGTTGTTTTGTTCCAGTAAATCCTCAATGGGGTTGAAATTGTTCCCTAACTTTTGGGCTTCCCAGCTGGTGACTGGTTCATTGTTACTTTCTTCTTTCTGTGTGTATAAAGGTTGGCTTGCCCCATCTAATGATCTTAAGTGGAAATCAAGAATCCAAAAGTTCTATAGACTGACCTGATTCAGCAGGTTAAAATTATGTGGGTCCATAAACATCAAATGATGTTTTTCTGTTGATGACTACACCTATTCGACGACTTGCAATTAAACCAGTCACCAGACAAAGTGAGTTCAACTGATTACGTGCGGTCCTTTATACTAAACTGTACCCAATATGGCCAGTGAGATCTGGAAATCTTGCAATCTTGCAACATCTTGGAAATTAAGTCCATCAGGATACCAGGAGATCTGCAGTTATCCCACAGTGGAACAAAAGAAAAAGAGCAGTGAATGATGTGATTAGCACGCACCACAACCAGGGAAATCCTCTTACTATGACACTAGACAACCTGGGCCAAGAATCATATATCTTGCTACAATGTGGGTTCTCACTAAACCGGAGAAAAAAATAGTGTGACTCCCCTGAGAGGATTTTAGCCCTAGGGCAAAATATACTAGGGTTAACTAGAGGAATCTCCATGGATGATGGAGTGAGGACTGACATACATCTCGTAGATTTCTCTTAGCTCCCAGGCAGTGCAGATATACCAACTTATTATTTTGAGCAGAAGAAATTGACAGGTATCCTGTCAATCTCTCCTATAATTTATGTAGAAAGGATCCATATTAAGAACAGGCAAAACCTGCCAGAAATAACCGATTAGAATTTTGGGGTCCCCTCATCTTTTCCCCAGTATCAGCACACACTCCCACTGTGCACAGCTAAAGGCTGTGTGCAGCGGGGATTGGCCACTGGGCCTGGCTGCAATCCATAACTCACACAACTACCCTCTACAACATGTTTGGCACACTAAATGTAATGCTTATGAAGTCAAATTATTTATACCATTAAGTAACATAACCTAAAAGCACAAAGTTATTAAATAACAACACATTCTCAAACAAATATGAAATATGACATTCATAGTGGTCTCTTTCATAGTATTACCGGTACTATGATATGTAATCTATAAGGTTATTTAAAGCATCTGTCACTTAGGGAGGATAAATCAAACACACAAAAAGTGATGGCAGAATGCTTGCAATATGTTTAACCACTTGCAATCGCCCGGGGTAGCATTCCAACCCATCGTTCTTTTGCCCCCCATGCCACCACAGTTTGGACCCAGCCATATGCAATCAGTGTTGACCATGCTCCACTAGTGGCAGTCCAGCCCGACCTGCCAGGCCATGACCTAACTGAACCAGAACACAAGCAACCCAAGACGGGTTTCACCTTGCTTGGGGCTCTTCAGTCGGGTGTAGCTTGGCTCCAGTGGCACAGTGAGCAAGGCACCCACGTCTGGGTATACCCTTGGCCACTTAGGGTGGTACATCAAACACACAAAAGGAGATGGGAGGATGCTTGCAATAAGTCTAGCCACTGGCAATCGCTTGGGATAGCATTCTAACCCATCATTCCTTTGCCCACCATGCCACCTCAGCTTGGACCCAGCTATATGCAAATCAGCCTTGGCCCTGCTCCAATGAGAACAGTCCAGCCTGAACTGCCCAGGAAGGTCCTACCTGAACCGTAACACAAGGTTTTGCCTTAAGCATGTAAAAAAATTAATGGATGGAATGCGGAAATTACTCTCAGCCATTTTTTTGTATATTTTCATACATAATAAAGGGTCATGCTCTAAACCAAGAACTTACCTGCCAATTAGTCCAATCTACAACCTTCAAAAAATTATTCTGTAGGCAAGTATTAGATAAACTCACAACCTGGATTACAGATAATGATATTTTTAGTTAGTTCCAAATTGGCTCAAAAATGGGAATATGTATGGTTGACCAAGTCTTCCGATTTCTATGACCTTAGAGTATGTTGTCATTTTGTAGCTTTTGTTGATCTCCATGCTGTATTCAACATGGTCCCAAGAGAAAAACGATGGCAAGCTTTCCAAGAGTTGGGGATTCCTGCGGGTCTAATAGAGATATTTAGGCAGCTACATATTGATAACTTTGCACAGGTTAGAGGGGAGCATAAGGAGAACTTACAAGGAAATTTATTGCTAAAAGAGGGGTTCGACAAGGGTGCGTTTTGGCCCCTACTCTATTTCTTCTTTTTATTATGGTTGCCCTGATTTCTTACTTAATTGTATGAATGACTTCCCTGTATAGGCGATTTGTAAGGTGCTAGCGCTTTTTTTTTACCGATGATTTTCCAAGACTGAGAGAGGACTCTAGATTTTACTTGCGAGATTCACCCTATTTTGTAACACTCATAGGCTAGAGATAAACCTGCAAACAACTAAGCCAATGGTATTTTATGTCCACAAAAAATATAGAGTTAAAGTTGTGCTAGGTGGGAGTATCTTGGAAAGAGCAAGGGAGTTGAACAACCTTGTTGTAACGATATTTAAAACGTACCTTACTATTGAAACATAGGGCTTCTTCATTAATTAAACGTTTCAGACGGGCAGTAAACTCTCCTGCGTCACCGGCTCTTGAGATCTACAGAGCCCAATCTGCAAGTGCAGGATGTATGCTCAGAACTCTTGGGCCATTGTGATGTAACAATTTGGAAAAAGCTGAGAAAGTTTTTATTACATATCTTCTGAAGGTCTCCTAGAGTACCCCATTACTCCTGAGTAGACTTGATCTGGCCATAAAATCTATTACTGGGCGTGTGGCATTGAGGCCAATCCTATATTGTATTCGCGTTTGGTCAATAAAGCCTACCTTATGTCCTGGTGATAAGCAATTTCCTCCCACTCGGTTACCATGGGATGCTATAACCGTACTCAGCCTGCCTGTGTTCCCATGGCTTACCCCTATATTGAACAACAACCACCGTGTGTCGCTCGGATGAGATATCTAACATGATCCCTTAATTGGCCCCTGATCGCCAGCCCTCTGCATGCAACAGACCTTCCCTTCCTTCAGGATTGATCTTCTCTTCCTTCAGGTTTGATCAGAGTGAGGGAATTCAGGCAGCACTCGGGAACCCTTACTTCTTCTAGGGGGCGTTATCTATATCTATGGACTCTATTCAGAACTGGAAGAGTTGCAGTGACCACGTTCTAGACAGGCAGGCTATGAGTGGAAGCCCTTTTGAAAGATAGCTAATTAGGGAGCCCCAGGAGTACTTGAAGTTTTTGAAATCGTCTCTAAATATGTCACTCATCTGTTCCATCGTGACTGCTTGCCATAGTCGGGCATGACATTGTGTCCGACTTCTACCAACGGCAGCTATCGCAGTCTTCGCCATGCCCAGACACAGCCACAATCTGTCTTTATCTGCGCTCGTTGGTATTTCAGAGAGTCGGCTGCTAGCCCCAATAGTGCAAATGTCGGTGTATCTGGGACCGGGTACCCAAAAATGTCTTTAATCCGAGCCAAAATTTCAGACCAAACCGGCTGGATAGTCAGGCAGTCCCACCAGATATTGCGAAAGTCACCTAGGAGGCCGCAGCCTCTCCAGCACTGATCCGACGTATCTGGGAAGGTATAGGTACCAGTCATATAGAATTTTGTAATGGGCTTCCCATAGCCCTAGGGAGTGGTTGTGTCGAGGTATATCTTTCCATAATGCTCTCCAGTCTCCCTCTGAGATGTCGTGACCCAGGGTGCGTTCCCAAAACGTGGTATGTTGAGGTGGCTGAGAAGGCAATGTGCGGAGTAGTAAATCATACAGAAAAGCAATGGTGCCCTTAGTGCCCCTAGTCACCTTCACAAAATGCTCCAGTGGGGTGAGCTCCCTCATGGCCGCTTCCCACGTATCTGGTTGTAGTGCCCAGTGATGCAGTTGCCGGTATCGAAAATATTACCTCTCCTGAAAGATGGAAATCTTGTTGGCAGTGTTCGAAGGTGAGAATATACGTGTTGTGAAAGAGGTGTGATAGAATAAGGCAGCCCCCCTCCCTCCATGCATCAAAGGGGCCCAGGCATGCTGCTGGGGGAAACGCTGGGTTGTAGTGAATTGGGGTGAATGTTGTCCAGGCCGTTTTTCTAAGCACCTCGTCCCAGGCTCTCAAGGTGGCCCCTGTAAGCGTGCTAAGGTAGGCGTTAAGAGGGCGATCCCCTTTGGTTTCCACAGTAGGTCCCAGATGACTCTCCCTGCGATCGCCCTGTCCATGTGGAGCCAGTGCCTATAAGACTTCCTCTGGGACCATTTGGTTATAACTTTGAGTTGGGCAGCTTTGTGATAGAGATTGAAATCTGGGAGGACCAGGCCCCCCTCAGTCTTAGGATGTCAAAGCAATTTAAAAGGGAGGCGGGCTCTCTTGTTTTGCTAGATTAATGTAGTGAGTAACGTCTTGAGTGCCTTCAAATAGTCTTTTTCCAGATCAATAGGTAAGCTTTGGAACAGATGGAGGAACTTTGGCAGCACCACCATCCTGATCGCATGGATCCTAACGAGCCATGACAAATAAGTGGGGGCCCATCTCTTAAGATCTTCTTTCAAACTGCAAGAGTGGTGGATAATTAGCCTGAAACAGCTGTGAGATCCTGGGTGTCAATTTGATGCCCAGATAGGTGAGTTCTTTCTTTGCCCATTGGAAGGGTGTTGTTGTCATCAGCACCTCCATCTCTGCGTCAGAAAGTGTTAGACTGAGCAGAAAAGATTTGGACAGGTTTATACGTAGCCCTGCTACCTCCTCAAATAGTTGGAGTTCCTTTTGTAGAGTGGCCAAGGAATGCTGTGGGTCTGTAAGGGTTAGCAGGATATTGTCAGCAAATAAGAAGAACTTGTGCTCCTCCGCGCCGAAAACAATCCCCTTGATCGATTGGTTGGCCCGTATTATTGCTGCGAGGGGTTCAATACTCAGGGCAAAGAGAAAGGGGGAGAGCGGACATCCCTGTTTCGTCCCCCTCCAGCCGGAAAGACTCCGAACCCACTGCATTGGCCAGTACTCTAGAGCACGGCATTGCAGAGTTTGTTCGAATCATGGTAATGAAGGCCTCACAGAAACCAAACTGTCTCAGGGTGGAGAACAAGAAGGACCAGTCCAACCCGGTCAAATGGTTTCTCAGCGTCCAATCCGAGCATAACCACTGGTATGTTTTTCTTAGTTGCCTTCTCTGTTAAGTGTATAATTCTACGCACATTATCGTGAGTCTGTCTACCTCTGATAAACCCTGACTGGTCCAGGTGGATCAGG
Source organism: Calotriton arnoldi (assembly GCA_963921515.1). NCBI lineage: Eukaryota > Metazoa > Chordata > Amphibia > Caudata > Salamandridae > Calotriton > Calotriton arnoldi. The sequence goes on from CAWUFW010000138.1 coordinate 5,479,841, forward strand.
TCAGGCATCATGTCCTCCAACCGTGAGGCTAGGATTTTGGAGTACAATTCTGCATCAAGATTAAGGAGTGCTATGGGGCTATAAGAACTACGGAGTTTTGGATCTTTTCTTGCTTTGGGTATAATCATGATTATGGCTTCGCTCATGGAGGTTATTACCATGCCAGCCTCTGCTATATAGTTAAAGAGAGAAGTCAGGAGCGGAACAAGTTCCACACTAACTGTCTTATAAAAATGCGCTGTTAGCCCGTCTGGGCCAGAGGATTTAAAGAGCATCAGGGAGCCTATGGCTTGCCACACCTCTTCCTCACTAATGGGTTCCCCCAGCTGTTCATTCTGTGTAGGTGTGATTTGTGGCAAGTCCACCTTGGTCAGGTAATCCAGTTGGGACTGGGAGTCAGTGAAGTCGGCCGTGTACAGTGACTTGTAGAATTGCCCGAACATGCCTGCATTACCCTGCTCTGACTTCTCCAATTCTCCCGTGGGGTGGTAAATATCGCCAATGTACTCCTTTTCCCTGTGTACCCTAAGTTGGCATGCCAGATGTGCCCCCACCTTATTGCCGTGTGTATAGGATGTTTTCTTGAGTCGTAAAAGTGTCAGTTCAGCCCTGTTTGTATAAATTACATTCAGTTTCCCGTTCACGGCTGTGACTTTGCGCTGTAGGGACAGAGTCGGGGTCGTCTTGTGTGCTTGTTCCAGTGTCTGAATCTATGATTCTAGTGTCAAGCGTTCTGCGGTACACTGTTTATTGAGCGCTGATAGGGCTACTACGCACTGGCCTCTCAAGACCGCTTAGAATGCTTCCCATTTAGTAGAGGGGGAAGTGTCATGTGGCTTATTCAGCAAAGCATGGGGTAAGAACCAACGTGAGTTCTTCAGGGCGGGGTTATTCCATTCAAGGGAAACAACCACAGGAGTATGGTCAGAGATAATTATTGGGCAAATCTCTGCGTCACGAATGTTTCGAGCAAGGGCCCGACTAAAAATATGTAATCTACCCTCGAGTAGTTACGGTGAATATGTGAAAAGAATGTGTAGTCCCTATATGCCTGGTGGCACTCCCTCCTGGCGTCGATTAGGCCAAGGTCACGCATTGCGAGCTTCACCGCTTTAGTAAAGCTGCCAGTGTGTGCCCTGTGAGGGTGTGTGCTATCTGTGCCCGAGTGCCAGGTGAGGTTGAAGTCGCCCATGAGTAGTATTTCTCCCTTTGCGAAGCCTCCCAAAAGTGCCAACAGTCCTGTCATAAATGCTATCTGATTGGTGTTTGGTGCATAAATCGCTGCCAGAGTGCACATCTTTCCTTGTAGGCGCCCCTTCACCAAAACCGCCCTCCCCTCCTTATCTGTCGGGTTGGAGCTTTAACGCCGAGTGGAACAGAAGTGCCACACCATTATGCTTCATAGAACTGGATGATTTATAGATCAAGGCATAGCCCCTATGCTTCAGCATGTAATCCTCGGATCTCTTAAGATGTTTTTCCTGTAGTGCTACAATATCATAGTGTCTATCAAACAGGTATTTCCACACCCTATGGCGCTTGCCCGGTGTGTTGAGCCCCCTTACGTTCCATGTCAGTGCTGTGACTATCATTGCGGGAGGCAGAGCAGTTCCATTCACTTTCTCGACAGCTGTTCTCTAGCCACCCCCCCCCCCAATCCTCTGGTCCGCCCACCTCCCCTCCCCTCCCACAGCCCCTTCACCCTGTGTAATACCTGTACAGGCAGTATATGTCTAAAGTACCCCATTCACGAGTATCAGTGGAGTACCTGGAAATGAAAGGAAGTTACCCCCCAAAACCAAACCTTTAGGGACAACAGGTCCCAGAACTATTCCTATGATACATCTTGTAGAAATCATGGAAGGCGAGTCGGTCCATCATCGCTGCCATGGCTGTAAAGATGCGATTACTCTCAGGGGTCTGTATCTTCGCTGGCCTGCGAAGGTTTGCCCATAGCCTCGTCCGTTGTCTAAGCGATTGGGAAGATCACAAGTCCACATCTGATGTTAACAGCAAGACAATGATAAGTGTTGCCCCCGTAGAGTCAGTGTCCGCCAACCTTCAGGTCACCCAGTCGGCCGGGCTGTTTGGGAAGAACGAAGTGGGCACTAGAGGGCACATGCAGTGAGAGACCAAATGTTCAGTTATTCAGCGCTTCCTCTGGTGTTTGGGGGGCCACTGGGTAAGCCAGGGGGAGCCTCCCCTGTCCCCCACCGACCCTGCTCCTGATGCCCCGGGGCCTCCGGCCAACTGACCACCCTCTGGTATCTCCACGCCCAGGAGCGTCATGGCTTCCTCTAGTTCTGTAATATGATGCGCTCTGTTCTGGAATTTGAAGGCCAGCCCGAAGGGATATGTCCATCTTTATCGGATGTTTTCCTGGCAAAGCTTGTCAGTGACTGGTCTGAATTGCTGATGGCGCGCTAGTTTTGCTGGTGTAATGTCCTGATACAGGGTACAAGTGGCTCCCTGGAAGGTTACTTTGTCAGCTTTCCTTGCAGCTTGCAGGATGGCCTCTTTCATTTTAAAGGAGTGTAGTTTGGCCAGGATGTCTCTTGGCTGCTGCTTGTCTCCCATTGGTGGCTTACCCACTCTATGCACTCTTTCTATTTTGATTTTGTAGCTGAACCCAGTGTCTCTGTAAAGAGACCCGTTACAAATGCTTTTAAGTCTAGTCCCTCCACGCTCTCCTCTAGGTTTCTAATCCATATGTTGTCTCTTGGAAACCTATTTTCCATATCTTCACTTTTGAGCAGGGCGGCTCAAAGTTGCACCTGTAGAGAATGCGTAGTGGCACTGATCTGGTCCGCGCGTTGCTCCAGTTCTAGGGTTTTCGTCTCCAGGTCTACCACTCTGCTACCGACTGAGTCCACATCCTGCCAGAGTGACACTTAGTTTTCATTCAGATCAGCTTTTAATGTTTCCAGGGATGTGGACATATCGGTCTTTAGCTCCTCCTGTAATTCTCTTTTAAAGTCGCGCAGAGAGGTGAGGAGATCCTCTTTTGTGAGGGCCATCGTATCCTCCACTTCCGCCGTCTGGCGGCTAGAACCAGCGTCTGTAGGGCTGAAATAATTGGATACCCTATTGTTCTGCTGTTTCTTTGGCGGCATAGAGAGACACTCTACCTCAACTGCTACGAGAGGAAAAAAGTCCTTAATGGGGCCCACTGGGGGCAGTATTCCTCCTGGGATTGTTAGAGAAGCAGGCTTTCTAATGCGGTTTCCTTTAGACCCCGGGTTGTCTCTAATGACTCTTGTTCCGTAGCGTTCGGCTCCTGGTCTTGATATGCGGGCTCCCCAGCTGTCTCTCCGGCGTGCCTACTATGCCCGGTATCCGTCTCGAACTCCAATTGGGGCTGCTGTCGGATTTGAGGCGTCCTCCCCAAGCCACCATGTCTTGGTCCAGGCTCTCATGTGTATCTGCGGGGTTGAGTGTCTGTGGAGTCCCCCGCTTTCAGTTTAGTTGGTATCCCCCCAGGAGCATCTGTCGCCCGGATCCACCACGCTTCACTCACCGCCTCTCCGTGGGCCTCCCAGCCACCCTCTTAGAGTCAGGCGTGGCTACGGTGCCAACGGGGTCGTCCCGTTCCAATGCCAAAGCAGCTTCCTTTCCTCAGGATACCTCTGCGATATGCTGAAGAGACACGCAAGAGGGGGTTCCGCCAGTCGTGGTTCCTTTACCCTGGCATCCCATACGATGAGATCTCTCGGTCTCTGGCGTGTTTCAGCATGTTTACGGTGTCGTCCACTTATGCCGGTACAGCCATGGGGGACCACTGCAATGAGGCAGATTATCCGGAGCCTCGCCCCCCCCCCTTTCTGCAGGAGCTCCTTTCACCGCGGCGCCGGTGCTCCTCCACCGCGGGTCCTCGTGGCTCCCGGCCTGTTATTGGGCACGCCAGGTGCCTTCACGTGCCTCTTGCTTAGTAGGGCCTAGCTCCATCCATCCGCATCCAGACCTGCTTAAGCCCCGGGAGCCGCCGGAATCAGCTTGATTGGCTCCGGGACTCGGATCCGTTCAGTGTGCCAGCGAGTAGCCGGTTTTCATGGCTCTTTCCCCGCAGTTTCCTTTCGGTGGCAGCGGAGCCGTCGTGGATTACGTCCACACGGCCATCTTGGCTGGCCACGCCCCTTTGACTTATTTTTTTATGTTTTTGAAATTTAAATGTATTTTTTATACTTATTTATATTTGTTCTTATCGATGGATAATTGTATCCGATCTGGTAAATAAATAAACAGTGTTACAATTCTGCAATGGCCATGTCGGCATATCACCAGCCTGGAACAGGCCCTGGAGCGATAACAGAATTGATTTTGCTTCTGACTAGTGTGGGGGAGGAATGGGGGAAGCATATGGAGCAAGCACCAGAAGTTTCCCTGAGCCCTAGTGCTATGAAGTTGATGCCATGTCCTGAGCCATGAGTTGTAGTGCTCAGGACGTGACATTGATGTCCTTGGCAATAAAAGCATTAATGCAAATCTCAATACTTAATTTTCTCCATTTGGAAATCATCAGAGAAGTTCAGCAGTGCTGGTTTATAAGCAGCCAATCTGTGACAACAAATACCCCAGTAAATGCACATTAACAGTGGTTTCTTTAAGTGAGCTTCTCTTCCATTGTGAAGACACCGGCCCTTGGTAAGACACACTTAAGTCACGTTTTGTGGGTGACTTCCAGCAAACCAGCAGTTCTGAATTTTAGGTCAGTTTCTAGGCTTTAATGACCATCTAGTTACTTCTGATCTCCCAGACCATTGTAAATTCCTACATAAAGAACTACAATTGCCATAATGCATTTGGATTTGAGATTATGGGTTTTCAAGCCAAGGCCTGGAAGCAATTGTAATGCAGCAGACGAATGGGGTAACTTATAACTACATGGAGCACAATGCAATTGTAGGCCAGAAAGATAGTAAGGGTGGTTACAACCAAGACACACATCTGAAAGTAGTTAACGCTGCGATGGAAAGTACCACACTAAGGGGCTTATTTCGATGTTGGGTGGACTTGAGTCAGCCTGACACCATCACGGAAACGGGACCGACGGACCTCCGGTCGGCGGTCCCGACCGCCTAATCACGATGCGACCGCACATGGTGCGGTTGCATACTCTCATTCCTCTATGGGAGCTCGTATTACAGCCGTAAGCCGGCCGTAACACAAGCTCCAATAGAGCAAAGGGAGTCTGTGTTCATCCCTGCAGCCCCTGGCAGGCACCTCAAGGTGCCTGCTACAAGGTGCAGGGATCAACAAGGGGGCACCTATGGTCCAACCGGTGGCCAAAAACAAAAGGGGGCCCTGCTAGGGGCCCCCAAACATGCTTTCCGACAGGGTTTCCATGTCGGAAAGGCCGGTATGGAAACCCTGCCGGAAACCTTGCTGCATCATAATCCAAAAGGCGGAAACGCTTTCCATTTGGATTATGGGCCGGTTTACGACTGGCAGATGTTGTAATGTTGTAGCTGACTCAAGGCAAAGGGCGCTAGGACCTGCATACGGGGAGTAAGGAGGTGGGAGCGGAAATAGGAGGGCGGAAGGGGCAATACTAGGGTCAGTTAAAGGCTGGGTCTGAAGGGAGACGGAGCGTGCTAATAAAGCTCCTTGCTATTATTTAAGGCAGAGTCTGTGTCGTCTATGTTGCACGCGTCGACATGACAACTGGCGACGAAGGTGGTCACTAGATCCGGTGTACTGCTCGCCGCCTTGGTACAACGCGGCGGAGAAGTGTCGGGAGCCCACCCCGCGTGTGTCCACTTCGGGACGTGCCACATTCCTCAGACGCGACCTCAGGAACTCACCCGGGTCGCGCGCAGCTACTGGTGCGGTGCGTGGTGCTGTGACGTGCCGTCAGGATCCCACGCTGGGCGCGTGTCTCCTCCGTTGTCCCTGGTGCCTGTGAGCTTGGAAACTGCGCCGGCAGGAGCCCACTGGTGTCTCCACTGTCTGCCTGGTGTGCTTGTGAGCCTAGAAGCTGGCTCCGGTCGCAGGCTCTCCCATCGGCTGCCTGCTCCTGCTGACTGGCGAGTGCGCCCGCGCGCGCCCCAACCTACTACCCGGACTGCTTTGTGTGCCTTGAGCCCCTGCACTGGGGGCCTCACAAACTGGCGTGAGGCCAGCCCTGCTTGGCAGCCATCTTGAAGTCAGGCGGACAGCCCAATCAGCTGCCAGAAATCAAGGGCGGCCATTTTGAAGTCAGGCACCTGTAATACAACCAAGGGGAGCAAACAAAACAAAACAAAAGAATATATATATATATATATATATCAGTGCACACAGGAAACACCACCAATACTATTTCCAAAAGCAATACACAAGATACTTACTGCATCTGGTGCATCATTGGACGCCTCGTCATTCTCTGTACCAGTGTGGGTCACATGCTCTCCTGCTCTAAATGAAAATAAATAAATGAATACTTACCTCCAGTTTCAACGTCAACCACTCCCAGCCACAGTTACAGCATATCACTACTTACGGCGTGGCCAGCCATTAGTGGCATCCTTCGCTTGGGCAAACAGAATCAAACATGTCCACATCTCCCACTACCGGACGACGCCACGACTCGCAGAACAGGGGAGCCGAGTCACAATCTCCTACGTCGTCGTCGCAGGTGGTAGGACACCGACTTGCCATCCTGGGGGTTCCTTTTCTGCGCCCGCCGGAACCTTTAGCTCTCGTACCTGGTGGAGGCATGGGTCTTCGCTGGCAGGAATGGCTCGAAGACTTTGAAGACTTCATGAAAGGGTCTCAAGTCTCTGACCCTGATCAACAACTCATTGCACTACGCAATCTTGTCGGGAAGGAGGTTGGCCAAATCATCAAGGAACTTCCAGCTGATGTCACGTCTTCATATCCGGACGTGCGCGAAGCACTCAACAGAAACTTTCTTCACAAACGGAATATCGATTATGAACGCTACACCTTCAATCTGGCCTCCCATGAGAAAGATGAATCCATGGGAGAATTCATTTCGCCATCTCAAACAAAGGAAGGGAATGAGGGGCAAGTTTACCGAGGTCCAGCGTACATGCCCCAACAAGGCTGTGTACAACAAGAGTACGAAGTTCCTCTGTGATTCAGAATAAAGATGGAGAGATACTGTAGAGTAGAGTGAGTCACTTGAGACCACTGTTGTGTATGCAAAGAAGGGGGAATGTCCCTTGTCGGAACTAGGGTTCTCACACACCCAGCAAGCTAGGTGTCATGCTTCATCATATGAGCCTGCCCCTCGTCAGGTCGGCGCTGCAATACCTGACGGGCACCCAGACCGGGGCTCTTTATCGGGGATCTTTTGTTCCTGCCGGTGGGTGCGGTGGGGGTGAGGGGCCTAGTGTGTGTAGATGTGGGGGGTTGTGAATCTAAAATAGGTCAGTTAGTCCTAGCAAACAATTTATTAAGAAGGTAAACTGCCTAATTTAAAAGAGCGAGAGGGGCAAAGAACTAGTGACAATGTATCTAGTTGTACGTGCCCTGCTCTCGAGTGATCGACATGTTTCATGCCATAAGAGTTGATTAGATCAGGGCACTTCCTCAGGATCAAAGGAACGCTATCTACCGGTACCGGCGGCAGGGTAGGTCGTACGCGAGAAGCGTTTTTACGCTGGACCCAATCGGTGTCCTTTTCAACCGCCGGCTACTGTTGCAAGTAGTTACTTGACGACAGTATAGGTTATCAACCAGAGAATGTGGTATGTAGAATTCACTTACCCTTTTAGTGTAGATAGCGTTCCTTTGATCCTGAGGAAGTGCCCTGATCTAATCAACTCTTATGGCACGAAACATGTCGATCACTCGAGAGCAGGGCACGTACAACTAGATACATTGTCACTAGTCCTTTGCCCTCTCGCTCTTTTAAATTAGGCAGTTTACCTTCTTAATAAATTGTTTGCTAGGACTAACTGACCTATTTTAGATTCACAACCCCCACATCTACACACACTAGGCCCTCACCCCCACCGCACCCACCGGCAGGAACAAAAGATCCCCGATAAAGAGCCCCGGTCTGGGTGCCCGTCAGGTATTGCAGCGCCGACCTGACGAGGGGCAGGATCATATGATGAAGCATGACACCTAGCTTGCTGGGTGTGTGAGAGCCCTAGTTCTGACAAGGGGAATTCCCCCTTCTTTGCATACACAACAGTGGTCTCAAGTGACTCACTCTACTCTACAGTATCTCTCCATCTTTATTCTGAATCACAGAGGAACTTCGTACTCTTGTTGTATACAGAATTCATTTCGCACCTCAAACGGCTAGCACGGTACTGTGCTTTTGACTCTTTCACGACTGAAGACGCTCTTCGCCTGCGAATTATTGAAGGATGTCAATCGGAGTCCCTACGCAGATGTCTTCTAAAGAAAAGCTATTCCTTGGATGGAATTGAAGAAATGACGAGAGTCAATGATCAAGCAGAAGAACATGCAAAAAGGATGGAAGCTGGAAAAGGTGAAAAACGGGAACAAGCCTTCCGGCTTCAATCTCGACACACGGACAGCCATTCCTCCGCAGGCCGACGACCATCCAGATCCAAGGAGTACCCTCAACGACCAAGTCATCGTCGCAGTCGTAACCGGACTGATCAGAGACAGGAACGCCAGCTCAAATGCTATCGCTGTGGACAAGACTTCCCACACACCGAGCCGTGTCCCGCACTAGGCCAGAAATGTCGTCGATGTGGCAAGGAAAACCATTTTGAGAAAGTATGCAGAGTAACGCACAAAGACACTCACAGACATTCGAGGCAATCCAGTGCTCGTCATCATGCCAAGGCAGTAAGGGACCGCAGAGACACCTCTTCCAGATCGTCACGCTCAAGCTTCTATTCTCATGGCACCTACAGGTCGCGACTGTCAGAATCTCGAGAATCAAGGTCTCTCACGCCCGTATCGCAAGACAGTGAGGAATATGCATGGTTGCAGACCCTGACAGGCTAAAGAAATACCCACGGCTACATCGCCAAATGGGTGAGCACCTAGCCAAGTTCGTGCTGGACAGTGGGGCATCTCTCAATTACATTTCAGTTGCGGAATACAACAAAATGAATCCACAACCTCACCTGCACAAAGCTGCGGTGCGAGTCTACACATGGATGTCGAAAGAACCTCTTCCCTGTCTAGGGCAATTTCAGACTTCTCTAACATACAAAGACAGAACTATTCCAGCTCATATTCATGTTATCGAGGGGCCCGAAGCTGATTGTCTCCTCAGCTTGCCCACAGCGGAACGACTTCAATTGGTGGAAATACTGTACCGAGTGGATGATGAACCTGACATAGTCCACAAATTCCCAAAACTGTTCACAGGACTTGGAAAAATGGCTAATTTTCAAGTTCGTCTGCACATAAATGAACGTGTGACACCCATAGCTCAACATCATAGGAAAATACTGTTTCACCTTCAACAGTCTGTCGAGGAGGAGCTGCAAGATCTTCTCCGGGCAGACATCATTGAGAGAACGTCGGGACCTACTCCTTGGGTATCTCCAGTGGTCATAGTACCAAAAAAAGGATCGGAAGGCAGAGTCCGTCTTTGTGTTGACATGAGAGCGCCCAATACTGCCATTGAAAGGGAAAGACATCCGGGGCCCCACATCAGTGACATGATCACATCACTGAATGGAGCACAAATATTTTCCAAGCTGGATCTTAACAAGGGTTATCACCAGCTTGAACTTCATGAAAAGTCAAGATATATCACCATCTTCTCAACCCATCAAGGCCTATTCAGATACAAAAGACTCAGCTTCGGAGTATCTTCTGCTGCTGAGATCTTTCAAGAGGCGATCAGAAGGATCATTCATCATATTCCTAACACCCTTAATTACAGTGATGACATTCTCGTATTTGGAGCAACTGTACAGGAACACAACAAAGCACTGGATCGAGTATGTCACGCACTACTGGATGCAAATTTAACGCTCAATAAAGACAAATGTGAATTTCATAAGTCAACATTGAAGTTCTATGGACACATCTTCTCAGGCACAGGAATGAGACCAGACCCTGAAAAAATCGCAGCGCTGAATGACAGCCCTCGACCTCAAGATGTTGGAGACGTGCGATCCTTTCTAGGAATGGCCAGCTACTGCACACGTTATATTAAGGACTATGCCATCATCAGCTATCCACTGAGGAAATTAACCAAACAATGTCATGTATTCAACTGGACAACCAGATGTGATCAAGCAATTCACTCGATCAAAGCATCCGTCGAGTCAGCCAAAAATCTTACTTTAACCCTCGTCGCAAGACTAAAATAACCGTGGATGCCAGCCCGGTGGGACTTGGAGCCATATTGGCTCAAGCTGACAAGGAAAGTGATCAAAGTCACATGGTAGCTTATGCCAGGAGCAGCCTGACTGACACTGAGAGGGCATACTCTCAGCCGGAGAAGGAAAGTCTTGCTGTGGTCTGGGCCTGTGAGCACTTTCACATCTTTATCTACGGGAAGCATTTTACACTCATCACAGACCACCAAGCTCTGATAACCATATTTGGAAATCCCCGGGCCAAAATGCCACCCAGAATAGAGCGATGGGGAATTCGCCTTCAAGAATATACTTATACCATCATCCACAAGCCCGGAAAAGCAGCAAACTCAGCTGATTATATGTCGAGACACCCCAAGACATCTTCAAGCTCAAACCCGTCGTTAGCGGAGGAGTACATACACTTTGTTGTGGCTCAAACAAAACCACCTGCAGTTCCTCTTGAAGCTATTATTGAAGCCAAGGCCACGGATGTCACCTTGCAGGATGTAAAACACCACATTCAGACAAATAGTTGGAGACATCTAGAAGAACCCGGACAGAATAGGCAAGTTGACAGCCATGAACTAAACTCCTTAAGGCATGTAAAAGATGAATTGTCCATTGACAAAGATGGCCTCCTGCTAAGAGATAAAAGGATTGTCATTCCAAAGCAACTATGTCAAGGAGTTGTCAACTTGGCACATGAAGGGCACAAAGGTATCATAGCCACGAAGAGAGCGCTGCATGAACAGGTCTGGTTCCCGTCTCTTGATCAGATGGTCGAAGACTGCCCCCAGTGTCAACTAGTTAGTCGAGAAGAGTCACCTTCACCCCTACAAATGTCAGAACTGCCGGAGGGTGTTTGGCAACATGTTGCAGTAGACTTCTTTGGTCCATTACAATCCAGCAAATACATTCTTGTCATAATGGATGGATACTCCCGCTTCCCAATTGCGCACCTGATATCATCAACCAGAGCAGCCATCACCATACCAGTGTTGGATGAAGTTTTCGCAGCCTGGGGAATACCTAAGGTAGTCAAGACAGATAATGGCCCTCCATTTAACGGACAAGAGTTTGCCCCATTTGCGAATCATCTCAATTTTCGAAATCGGAAGATCACTCCCATGTGGCCACAAGCCAATGGAATGGTAGAGAGGTTTATGGCCACTCTGAAGAAGGCCGTACAGCAAGCGGAACTGTCCAAGCGAGATGTTCAAACAGCTCTAAATGAGGTGCTACGAGCATATCGAACCACACCACACAGTACTACGGACAGATGTCCAGCAACCTTGATGCTGGGCCGCACAGTGCGCACAAGAATACCGGCGTGGGAAGAGTCAGCTGGCGGTACTCGTCAAGACTCAGAACACAAAGAGTTAGCAGCAATAGATGGATCCCGAAAGGCCAAGATGAAAGGATATGCAGACAGTCGTCGAAGAGCCAAACCATCATCCATCAAAGAAGGAGATTGGGTGCTCGTCCGACAAGAGCAACAAAGGAAAGCCGATAGTAGATATCATGCTCACCCACTGTTAGTAACCAAACAAAAGGGAACTATGATCATGGCTGCCTCCGACGACAAGAGAATAACAAGGAATGTTGCACATTTTCACAAATGCACACCAACCACAAGAGAGACACTGAATGCGCCAGAAAGTGCAATGGAGGACGACACTCCTGTGAATGGAAGGGAGCACATGTCTCCTCTCCCCTCTGCTGAAAAAGAAAGAGTTAATCAAGGCGCTGCTCACCGACCACAGCGTACTCATCGGAGGCCTACACGTCTCATTGAAGAACTGTAACTATGTTCTTTTTTTTGTATATTGTTGTTCACTGTTTATTGAGAATTCAGTCCAAGTTGTGTAAGAAGAGGGGAGATGTAATGTTGTAGCTGATTCAAGGCAAAGGGCGCTAGGACCAGCATACGGTGAGTAAGGAGGCGGGAGTGGAAATAAGAGGGCGGAAGGGGCAATACTAGGGTCAGTTAAAGGCTGGGTCTGAAAGGAGACGGAGCGTGCTAATAAAGCTCCTTGCTATTATTTAATGCAGAGTCCGTGTTATCTATGTTGCACGCGTCGACATGACAGACTTGTTTCTGGGGGCCGTAAGAAGCCAGCCGGAATGACCGGCCGGTTTTAATTCCGACCGGCTGTAACATAATCAGCCTGTCAAAATTGTAACCGACGATGAGTGTCAGAAAGCCACCGACCTGAGGTCGGAGGCTTACTGACACTCATCGCAATCGGCACCTATGTGTTTCTTATGTTCCCAATTATGTAATTTGGTGATGTCACTTTTGTGCAAAGTTGAGAAGTTCACTGACTTTCAAGTCTGGGAACGTGTTTAAAAAAATCGGAAACCCTGCAAATTTAACAAAGATAATAAAGAAGGTCAGTTTAGTGCCCCCTTGCCAAAGTGGGAATCCATGCAGGGCATGTGCCACTGCTATTGGACGCCTTCGCACCCAGTCCACAGCAAATTCCCACAGACAGTTCTGCCCAATGGCCCCCAGGCTCCAAGCCCAGTCTGGGTCACATCCACTATCCGTCCCCACTTCCGAACCCCACACCCACAGTTAGGCAAAGCTGCTGTGGCCCTGGAATGGCTCATACATGCACTGCCCAGCTCTGGTCCTGCTGCCCATTGGCACCGCTATCGCCGAACCCAACAAGCAAGCAAGCACAGGAACTCATAAGATGATGGTTCCCATCTCCAGGTACAAACGTCCGTGGGACATCCTGGAGCAGAACATCGTCATTGCAGCAATGTCTAGATCGCCTCGCCTGTGAGAAACCTCTGAAGGGGAAAATCTGTATGATTCCACAGAGCTAAAAAAGTCCTTGCCGAGTTCTTCACTCGTTGCACGATGGATGGAGATCACATTGTTAACATAACACTTTTTTACGCTGGTCTCACGTGTGTTGTTATCAAGGACAACCTTCTTGTCATGCTCTGTCATAAATAGATTAGTGATATTAGGAGTAAATAAACCGCCCATGGCTCCCTGTACAGATCAATAAATGATGCATCGATCTCAAGGTATGACTGGTCATTTTTAGGTCTCGCCTGGCGTTGCAGCGCGCATGCGCTGCTCGCTCTGCGAGGGCTTTTGGAATCAATCCAGTTTCAGAAGGGGACTTTAAGCCACGCCCTTGTTTTTAATTGGCTTGCGTCATCGTTTATGTTAAACGGTGGCGCGGGATTTGGCAATCGGTGTTTTTGGTTATCGCCTTGTCCAATTTTAGGACGGCCCATTTCGACACGCCAACGCCATCTTTGTTCCCGTTACGTAGGAGGGTGTGCTTCTACTTGTTTAGTTAGGAACATTTACGTGCAGCTGTTAGGAACATTAGCATTGCGTAGTGATCGGCACGAAAGGTACACAGGTGAAAACTCGACAGTCATGGATGGCATCGTTGTATATGGCATGTCTTCAGTGTGCTGTTGTCAACTGCATTGACGTTGGCGCAGATGAAGCGATTTAAAACAGATTTTGGCCGTGTTTTAGAAGCTGCAATACTTCTGAAATCACTGTTTGATGAGTGCTCGAATTTGGTTGTTTTTGCGGAAGGGATCAAATGCTAAAGCTCGCCTTTTGAAGGGTTCATCCTAATAGTTAACTAATTACGCGCTTTCAGATAGATGAATGCGTTACACCTGTGACACAGTACACCGTCTGGACTGTGGTGGAGCGAGCTTCTGCACGCCATCTCCTGAACTGCTTGCATTGTCTGTGCGCCCCCACGCCCCTCCCCGGCCGGGCAGGTTCTACTTCTTGTCCTCAGAGGGGCCCCCGCCCCCTCCACCCCCAGAGACGGGGAGGCTGCCCGGTTGGCTTGCGTCATCGTTTATGTTAAACGGTGGCACGGGATTGGCAATCAGTGTTTTTGGTTACCGCCTTGTCCAATTTTAGGACGGCCCATTTCGACACGCCGACGCCATCTTTGTTCCCGTGAAGTAGGAGGGTGTGCTTCTACTTGTTTAGTTAGGAACATTTACGTGCAGCTGTTAGGAACATTAGCATCGCGTAGTGATCGGCACGAAAGGTACACAGGTGAAAACTCGACAGTCATGGATGGCATCGTTGTACATGGCATGTCTTCAGTGTGCTGTTGTCAACTGCATTTATGTTGGCGCAGATGGAGCGATTTAAAACTGATTTTGGCCGTGTTTTAGAAGCTGCAATACTTCTGAAATCACTGTTTGTTGAGTGCTCGAATTTGGTGGTTTTTGCCGAAGGGATCAAATGCTAAAGCTCACCTTTTGAAGGGTTCATCCTAATAGTTAACTAATTACGCGCTTTAGATAGATGAATGCGTTACACCTGTGACACAGACCACCGTCTGGACTGTGGTGGAGCGAGCTTCTGCGCGCCATCTCCTGAACTGCTTGCATTGTCTGTGCGCCCCCACGCCCCTCCCCGGCCGGGCAGGTTCTACTCCTTGTCCTCAGAGGGGCCCCCGCCCCCTCCACCCCCAGAGACGGGGAGGCTGCCCGGTATCTGAGGCGGGCTCCGGAGACAAAGGCATCCTGCTCCGCACCCCCAGCCTTTCCTTTCATCCTGCCGGGGACTTCACACCTCAGTCTGGGGCATTGTCCAGGCGAGAGCAGGAACTGACGGGGGCCGAGACAAATCGCCCGCCATAAAATGCTAAAGGCAGCTCTTTCTGCGTCTCTTTCTTCCTATCTGTCGCCCTCCCGTTCTTTTTTCTATCTTTCCTTTTCCTTAGTTTGCTTTTCAATCTTTATGTCTCGTCCTTTCTTTTACATGTACTTTATCTTAATATGTTTCTGTGATTCTTTCTTTCCAATATTCTTTATGTATTTATCTTTCTTTGTTGTTACTTTTCTCTCTTTTATGCCATATTTCCCTCCATTGTTCCTCTTCGTCCCTTCCTTGTTTCATTTCTTTCTTGCTGTCTCCACTCCCACCCTTCCCCTTTTCCTCTTTCTCACTCCTTCTCGCTTTGTTCGCCTCTTTCGTCATTCTTCCTCCAATCCACAGGTTTACTACCTCTTCATTTCATCTTCTTTTTCCCTGTTCGCTCTCTGTTTCGTTGTGATCTTTAAAAAAACATACCACTCTCATACACACTTCCTTGCATCTCTTTTGTGTCTCAGACTCGAAGGTGAAAGCATCATTCATCTTGTTGCCATTGGCTTGTGTCAGTCTGTCTGAAATGCTGACTTCTGATTCGAAAATTGGATTGTTAGTCTCCTTAGTACCGCCGCCTCTTCATTTGTCACCTCCCATGGCGACTGGCCCCTTTACTTCGTTTGTTACAGGGTGCGTGTTATTTAGACTGTGAGCACTATTTTCTTCACTTTCTTTTACTGCAGGCAGGACGTGCTTTGGTGCCTTGCGCCCCCCCCCTCCCGTTGTACGTGCCTTCTGCCAACCCCAGCCCGCTGTCGTCAGTGCCTTGCATTTGCAATGTGATAGGTCTCGCATTTAAGCCAGTTTGAGCTAATGGCATTGTAAATGACAAAGCCTTTTTTTAATGTTTTGGCTTTTAAAACACAAATAAAACGCATTGTCATATCCAATGCCAATAGCTTAAACTTGCGTAAAGGCGAGACCTATTGCATTGCAAATGCTTGTTAATATAAGTCCTCGCTCCTCATACATGTAACATGTAAATAGCAAAACGCCATTGTGTAGGTGAAATGGATATCCATGACCTGATGAAGACCCCACTAAGTATGTTGTCACTAAGGGGTCGAAGTGCTTAGACAACCACTGAGGAGGAGGTCAAAGACAGGAGACAACACCAGATCAGGGATGAACATTTACTGTATCCACAATAGAGCAATCGAAAGAAGGGGATTCCCCTGACTTTTCTTCTCTTAGAGACACTCATGAAAGTTTAAGTTTAACATTTTAAGTTGTATTGTCCATAGATTACTTGGTCATGGAAGATGAATAAGCTTTTAATAGTCCTTACATCTGTTTTGATATGTCTGTGGATTTTTGTATAAGTGTTATTTGACTTGCATTTTAAGTGCACAGTTTGTTAAGGTGGTGGTTGCACATCTGTCTTATAGGAGATACACTAGGAACAAATATGTATGCAAATTTTCTTTACCTACATATTTTGCATTATCATCATTAGAATATAATTTCCATTAGACGTGATGGTAACAGTCTGAGTGATTTGTAAGGGTAGGAGCATTCAACAAAGAAATCTTGATGGTGTATGAAAGAAGGCGTGAATTTATTAGAATTGAATAGAATTCAATTTCTGCTCTGCACAGCACACTGTGGGCACCATGTTCAGCCTTTGGACCTGTCCTACTCGTAGTCACCCTTTCCTAATAGGTCTCTGGGCACAGTATTCAGTGCACCCCATGGTCACTGGGCAGAGGGCAAGGCCTCCGGGTACACTCTGCACCCAGTTTGCATGCCCTCAAATCTAGATTTTTGTCATGTCTAATGAACGCTGAGCTCACTGGGTAATATGCCATCCTCTGTTCTCTTGTTCTGCCTCAGAATCTGCAGGGCACGTGCCCAGATGGCTATGGGTGCAGGGTGCTGCCTTGAGTCTTCTTGCGCACTAAGATCCTGATAAGCACAGCTTTGATCATGCCAAGCATTCTCCCAGTATAGGGCATGCCCAATGCCCACTCACACTGTTCCAGACCAGCTTAGCATAGGTTGTGCTCAGCGTGTTCTGTTAATCAACTGGTCCATTTGGCCATGCATTGCTCTAGGTCCTCATGCCCAGCACCCTAAGGGGACAGAAACCTGCCATGATTTGTGGGTTGTGAATGAAGTGCATGGCCTCCAGCCAAATGATTTTGGATGTGTCCAGTAAACACAGAGCACACGAGATGGCTTTAGTCCAGAGTTTATTGGTCACAACCTTTTACAATGCCCAGTAGGTTCCGTACGCAAGTTGTTTGCAAAGGAGGTTGAGGTTCTTGCCAATTAAACCCTCAGGTTTTTTTGCTAATGGACTTCTGGTTTTTGATTTCCTGCTGTGGGGTAGCCCCTCTGATAGAGTCTTACCCACTGTAAGCTCTATGATAAAATGGATGTGAGTTACAACCTTCAGTGTCACCTTTTAAAAAGGTCTGCTGCTTTGGAGCTGGGGCAAGTGGCTCCACACAGGTTGTGTGTGAGCATGTGCACAAGTATATGTTAATGTTTAGAATGAGGATGACTTTTGTTTGACTCAGTCTGGCATCTGTGCACAGGTAGAATTGTTGCAAGTGCTACTCGGGTGAAATTGTGGCCCGCTAAAGCCTCCTTAAACAATTCCGAATCCTAAAGGAAGTGTTCCCTTTATTTTGTCTGGAATGTAAATCTGTAGTGTTTAAACTGCTACCCTTTGGGTAAAGTGTGCCTAAAATGCAACTTGGATTGGCGGAGGTAGAAGGGTCATTGATGTGTCCTTTCCTATTAATTCCTCAGTCACAAACTCGTATTAATAGTGTATTTTATTCCATAGGCATTAGTTCATGTGGAAGGAGGTGGGGATGAAATCTTCATAATCTGACTTGCAGAACCTCCCAGTCCAATAACTGCAGGATGTTCCATATCGCAGAAAGAGAGGACAAGCAGACTTCTGACTCTAGCCGCCACAAGGGTTTTGTTGAAGGCTTGGAGAGAAGAAATCAGTCCTGAATGGGTGGTGCCTGGCTCATAGGTGAGAAGCAATTTTTTCCAAGCATCCAGCTTTGTTCATTCCATAATGTTCATCCCACAATACTTTGAAAGTGGTTGGGCTGCCAGTGGGCTGGTCCATGGAAGTGCCAGTTAGAGATGGAGGGTGATGTGGCATCACTTTACTGAGTAGGTAACTCCCATGTTTTAGAATTTTCCATCTCTATTTTTAAACAAATTTTAAGCTCACAGTGAAGAACAAGGAGCAAGAGAGGAGGACTGACTAGCATCGATGGTGAACACCTGTCTGGAGTCTGAAGCACCCCATTCTGCACATGGACTCCTCGACTTTTGTGGACTTTGTCTCCAGGGCTAGATCTCTGCGTCTAGCTCCCTCTCAGAACCAGGTGAATGTGGACTTGCTGGGGACTTGGAAAGAAAGTGGTCCCTTTGGACTTGGGTGGACTGGTCCCATTTGAGGGTGCCCCCGGAGCGTATATTACAAGTTCCTGTTGGACACACCTGCAAATGGCTGAATGCTTGGAGGAATGAAGTAAGGGAGGGCTATTGACTGTGGAGAACTGTGTTATTTATATCTTTTTTATTTATTTGAGGAGTTTTATATAGCGCAAATATGACCCATCAGGGTATCAGAGCGCTGTACATGAATGAGAACACAACTTAGAAGGGGAATACTGCAGGAAGGAATAAGCAAGCAGCAATACAGAATACAATAAAACAGTCAATACAAAATGTAAAATAACGATTGCCCTGACAGATTCAAGATCAGGAGGTAACCACAGGAAAATAGTCAAGCAGCGTGACTTCATGGCTACTATTGAAGGAATATATTCAACAGAAGCCTTTTTACATCTTTTTTGAAGGAGGAAGTCGAGGGGTTAGATCTGGTTTCAGTGGATGTGCATTTGTGGGCGCTCATTTTGAAATGGCCATAAAAACATTTTCGGCTGGCCACCCGCCGATAGTACAGTACGCTAAGAAAAATTGGCAAGTGGGTTGATGAGGTCAGGCTGGAAAAGAAGAGGTGCTTAAAAACCGAATGGGTAATATACAGGGCAAAGGGGAACATGAAGAGAGAGAAAGAGAGGAAGCTCAACTAGTTCCTCAGATGCACTACAATCAAGGTTTGACGTCAACAGTGGAAGAATACAGCGCTCCACTACCTTTTGGCTGCGTTCGCGCTGTAGAAATACCAAATAAACACATATATACGTCAACCAATCCAAATACTGTGAAAACAACATAAGAATAGGGTGGATACTCCTGTGAATCAGGAGAAGGGTAGTGAGATACACAATAAAGACATACATTTGTGAGCAAGCCTGGTATATGTATATGCAATATACTGGAAACAATAGTTCTCCAACAGACAGCTACAGACGTCTGAAGCTGAGATTGAAAAATGGTGGCCCTGTGCCATTGGGCTGTAGGGCATGGCTACACCCATGCTGGTATGTAGAAATTGCAATCAAGGAAGTATAAAGAAAGTGATCACAATTGTTTGTAGGCTCAGGGGGCATGAGAACAAGGCAGATGATGTGATTAAAGGGCACACCAAGATGCCTGAACATGTAGGCTGACAAAACTTTGCTCAAAGTTTAGTTATGGTTGAGTAAATAGCATCTGGAGAACATGATAAAAGCATGAGCTATAAATTCAAATACATTTAGCAATTACGATAGCTATATCACCGTACCTTCCACCCGGCCGCGCATTGCTCATGACCTCACCTGTGATTTCCACAGATGACAATACAAGGTGAGCTGGTTCAGGAGACATTAAGCTCCTTAGGAGAGCAAAAAATGGGTTGGCCTGACCTTTCTGGTGTCTGAGTATGCACAGAGCTCCTGTCTGCCATCTCCCTCCTCATCATGAAATGTGGATATAAGAAGAATGGGCTTTCCCCATCTTCCACCTAGACCTGCCCAGGGCTCTGAGAGAAGAGAGGTGGGGGTGAAAGTGGCATCGGTGTACTCTGGCGTTTGGATCAGGGTTTTGAACCCATATGCCATCCTCTCCCCTGGTCAGCTGTGCAGCATTCATCAAGGGCTGTATGCAAAACCTGTGGCCTGGTGCCCCTCACCGTGGTGATAGATAACTTCTCAGCTTTGTGATTGAAGAAGGAAGAAAAACCCTAAGGCCTAGAAGCCCCGCCCTCTTGGGAGCTCCCATCAATGAATGTCACCATTAACTCTATTCCCTCTCCAGCCAGCAGCTGTCAGCTGCCCCATACAGGCCAACCTGTATGGAGCAGGACTATGAAGGTGCAGCTGCTCCAGAATCTCACATGTATTGTGTGGCTACAGCATATAGCCGGCTGATGCACGCCAGACTTATGAATATTTGCAGGGACATCAATTAGTGACTGTGTATGCCACCCTCTTGTCTTTACTATTGATGAAGTCAATAAGGCGATCACATCAACCTTAGGGGGGAAAGCTCCAGGTCCCGACGGAGTACCGGCTGACCTTTATAAGGCAGATCCTAAGCTATGGGCCAAGGTTTTAACTCATGTTTTTAATGCAGCCTGCCTGTCTGGTTTTCCCCTGTCTTGGGCCAAGGAGGTTATCATACCGATCTTCAAGAAGGGAGCAAGGGACGACCCGGCTTGTTATAGGCCTATTTCACTCCTTGACTCCGCGGCCACAATTATGGGGAAAGTTGTCTTGGCACGCCTAACAGAGTGGCTTGATCAAGCAAGTATAGTTTCCGATCTCCAATATAGTTTTAGGCAGGGGAAAGGTACGCTGGACCAATGCCTTAACCTCCATTTGGTGATAGGGAAGTATACAGTTGCAAAGCACGGGGACCTCCATCTGGCCTTTATGGATCTAACCTCGGCTTTTGACCTGGTTAACAGATCAAAACTCTGGGTGATCCTTCAAGATATAGGGCTAGATGTTGACTTGATCTCATTTTTGGCAGCCATCCATGAAAACACAACAGCGGCAGTGCGTTTTAATGAAGATGGTAGCCTGACTGATTCATGGGCAGTAAAAAGAGGGGTCCGGCAGGGGTGCATTTTGGCCCCCTTGCTGTTCACCCTCTACATTAATAAGTTAGGGGATTCTCTGATTTCTTGCTGTAAAGATATCCCTAGAGCCAGCACCAAAATGATTCCCGCATTTTTGTATGCTGACGACGCGGTGTTGGTGGCCAGGACTGCAAGGGGGCTGCAAACGCTTTTAAATTGTTTTATAGATTTTATGGAGTCATTGGACTTAACCACTAATTTTAAAAAGTCACATGCTATGTCCATAGGTTCAAGGAGGGCAATGAAGGTTAAATTCTATTGCAAGGGACTAGAGTTAGTAAAAGTCCCTGCTTTTCCATATTTAGGGGTATTCTTTGATGACCGGCGCTCATGGTGCACGCAGCGCGCACACAAAAAGAATGTATTAGCTAGAGCATCGGGGGCCACTTTAGACTTTGCAAAAAGAATAGGATCAAAACCACTCCCCGCACTTATGAAGATTTATAATGCTAAGTGTCTCCCCATGGCGACTTATGGGTGCGACATCTGGGGTTATACAGACGTCAGAGAAATTCAGGGGGCCGAAAACACTTTTTTGCGTAGATTGCTTTCGGTCCCTGCTTCAACGCCAATTTTTAACATACATGAGGAATTAGGAGCAGGTTTTATTTCTGACCAGATTGCGGTTGCCCCTTTATTGCGTTGGTTGAGAATTTGGGCGCAACCTACTCCAAATCTTAACCAATTGATCATCCAAGATTGTCTCACCCTAGAAAAGGTGTTAGACATTCCGTGGATTAGATATATTAAGGACCAGATGGAAACCCTTGGCTGCCCCTATTTATTCTTGAGCCCTATAGCATTGGGTAAACCAGCCATTAGAGACCTCAAGCAGCAGTTCTTAGATAGACGAAGAGTACTAAGGGAGGAGAATGAATTGAAAAAACCCATGGTGAGAAGATTTGTTACACTGAGCCTGGGTCGACAGATGCAACCATATTTATCTTATATAAACAAACCGTACCATCTTTTTGTTTTGACAAGATTTAGGCAGAATATGGTTCCCTGGCTCCTTGCTTTTCCTAAAGGGTTTTTCAAAGAAGGAACATTAAATCCCTGTCCTTGCGATAATTTCTCGGACCAGAATACTCTTCATATAATATTCTTCTGTGCATATTACAATTCACTGCACAGAAAATGTATCATTCCTTTGCTTAGAGGTTGTAACTTTGAACAAGTTAGGCCGGCGCTGGTATATTTACAAATGCTAGCGTCACCTATGGTCTGTTTTGGGGTAGCAAGTTTCCTAACAGGAGCAATTAGGCATAGGAATAGGTCACTCATGAACTCCCCTGTGGACACGGCTCTGAATCACGTTATTTAAATGTTTATTTTTATGTTCTTATATGTAAAGTTGGACAAGTGTAAGTTGGGCTAATTTTATCTTATTTATTTATTTACTCCCAGGCCTAATTATGTTTTGGTGGGCTGTATTTTCATTTTCGTTGTTATTTTCCCTGCCATGGATCCTTGAGGTGTGCTCATTCTTGTATGAAGTGTTGTATTACTCGATGGAGTGTATTTTATTCTATTGTAGATAATGAATTTTGAGTGGAGCAGGACTCTACGAAGATTAATAATTGTCTTATGGTTTTTTACTTTTTATGTCTGTTACATTGTTACAAGACGTGGGAACTTAACTGATTTTATATTTATGTACTTTATGATTGTAGATTTGATCTGTCCTGTTTTGTTATTTGTACCTTGATGGCTATAATCAGCCGAATAAAGTTAAATTTTGACTGACTGACTGAATATTTGGTGAGTGATATATACTGGACCATTGATTATTTAATGAGTGGCCTGTACAGCACATCAGGTAGTAAATAGTCCAGCTTGCCTTAGTTTGCTGTATTTTTGTTATGGTTACTAACTGATTTTGGTAAACAAGATTGTGGCACTGATTACCGATGTCAAACACCATATCTCCTATTTGAAGGGAGAGAATATGCAGAAGATGGGAGACGTCTGCAGACACTGTCATCCTAGTGGAAAAAGGGGGTAGGGAGAGAGATTGAAATAATGGTGCAGGACCCACCAGCTTGGTCTTATGATGGTCTTCTCCAGCAACTCTTGCCCCAAGGCTCATGTAAGGTATCAGCTTCTCCCGTACGTGGGTTTTAAGGAAAATGAGAGTCAGACATGTTAAGAAATCAATAATCACCTCTGTAGCAACACTACCAACCATAAGTACTTCCGGCCACTTGGAATAATAATCTATGAGCATAATTGCATATGCCTCCCTGGATGGTAATGTGGCAAAAGGTCCCATGAAATCAATAGCCAATTTCCGCCATGGGCCATCTGACAATTCAATCGTTTGCAAAGGCACCACAACAGGTTTTATCACCTTATCACTTGACTTACATGCATTATACCCCCTCACCCAATGATCCACCATACCGTCCAACCTGGCCACCAAACATTTTCTTTGATTTTCCTTCTCGTACTCGACATTCCTCCATGGCATTCATGTCCCAACTTGACAATACTCTCTAGTATTCCAATAGGAGGTACAATTTTATGCCGTAATGCAAAGGTCCTCGCCACCACAGCCTCCATGGTCATGAAACAGTGAGCAGGAAAGGAGCTTCACAAAACTGTTCTACCTTCATTTATCACATCTACCCACTGGGCCTGCCCAAGATAGGGGTTTCAAAGCTTCTAGCCTTATCCATCTGCCTGCTGCCAGGATATGTTCCATCCTCCTTCATCCTAAATGTGATGGTGTGGGAGGATGGTGCAAGCAGCTACCAGTTGTCCCTGTCCGTTCTCTCCACTGGTGGTCTGTGTTGTGCGGACCAGGCTCAGACCACAGAGCAAAACATTTGTTCCTGTGGTGGCGGCACAGCCAACATACTGTGGCAAATTGTGTATATTACTACCCTGGGCCATTGATGCTGATACTGTCTGGGGCTACTGATGCTCATTACTGCTTCAATGCATTAGAGCTCATACTTTCTTGGCTATTAATGGCTGAGCCCTTTGATGTTCCGTGCTGCCTGTGTCGATTGATTCAGGCACTGCCTGGTGCCACTGACGCTCAATAATGTGTGAGGCCAGTTGCTATTCCATGGGGCATTACTGCATTGTTGGATGTTAGATGTAACTTTTTAGATGGAAAATAGATTGCATTTTTCACAAAGAATGCTGATCGTTCTAGCTTGGAGAACAAGGTATGGTTTCACAGTGACTTACTAAAGGAACACTTACCATATTTGCACCTCCTGGGGTTGACGCAAATCACATCTTTCTCTAACGGGAATAAATAGCTGAAAAAGAGATGTGCGCAATTTTGACAAGCACAGGTTTGTAATTCAAACACACTGGATAAAGCAGAAGAAAAGGGTCAAAGTATTGAGATAAAAACATTGCAACTCGAGAGAGAATGAAAAAGCATGGAAAGCCCAGTCTTAGTTTATAAAAGTTTACACAAAATTTGAATAACGCAATGTGCAATTCAGAAATCCAGCAATTTAATCAAAATGTATTATTAACTCCAAGCTAATTTGACAGATGAACCAGTGTTTGGTAATCAACATAGCAAATGTATTCAAGGAAAAAAATAACCCAATCGAATATATTGAATTATACAGAGATTCAAACCACATATGGAATTGAGTTCATACCCCATCTAACTTGTAGGCTGTATGTACACGTGAAAAGTTTGACAATTTGGCATGAAGTGAGAGGGCTTTGCATACATGGTTGATATATCTTATTTGCTGTCTGTGAGCACTGTAGTCTGCTTGATTTTAGAACGCAACATAACTTTTGTTGTGTACCTGTATGTTGTAGAATTGGCTGTTGGGCTGGCATGGAGAAGGGCTTGACCAATGCTTAATTAGTTGATGTGTTTTGTTTGATGCTCATGAACTATGGAAACTGTTTCATTTTAAAAGTCATCAGAACCTGTGGTCTGTGTGTGAATGTGGTGGGTATGACAGTTGGACCCATGTGAACGAGGGTTTCACCCATGCCAATGTTTTTGATGTGCTATGTTTGATGTATGTGCACATAATAATATTTTTGATTTTAGAACCTAACATAATTTGTGACGTGTGTGTCTACATTATTTGTGTGCCAGATGGGCCCTCCAGGGACTGCTGAAAATCTGCATGTTTTCTTTTCTCAGTTTCTCAGCCAGTGGTGTTTACAGACATTAATGTTTGCAAACATTTATGCTAAAAATAAAAAAGGCATGTGCCAACTGAATGTATTACCAATGGCCTCCAATCCTGTTGTTCGCAAAGGATTGTCCATGCACTGGACAATGGGTTTTTGCTTTATAACTCAAAAATGGATGGATGAAAATTAGTCAAACCAGAAGAGGGAATTGAATGGAGACAATCACTTTTGACTGCAAAGTTTGATGAACATTTGTTCAACACTTTTTGAGTGCTATCTACAGGAAATCGCCTTTTACTCCAAGTTTGATTCAGATCAAAGTGTGGGCAAAGTTATTAGGCGCCATTCCTTTGGAGTGATAGGAGTGAGTGTTAACTACAGAGGTGTGACTGGAACTCTGTAAACTATATCCCTGGAAAACCTAAAGTTAGGGGAAAGTTAAGGTTGAATATGTGTTACTTCTTGTTATAACACAAAATCCCAAAAGAAAGCGAATTCCACAATTAAGTCTCTACATTAAGCTTAACTCCCACCCATGCAAACACCTGTGAAAGATGGAAATCAATGTGATTAGGAGAATGAGTGAGCATGTTGATGAGTCTGTAAGAGTGTGTATGGATTGTGTGGTTATGTAGCTGGTGTGACATTGAATTGAAATGGAAATTGTGTAGTTCTTTCTTTGTGTCAGAAAGTATTTTCATTTTGTGAAAGTGTCTTACACTGAGGCAATTAGTTGGTTTGTTGTCAGGGCCATGGGGTGTTATCATGCACTATAACATGTTTGTTATATGCCAGTGCTTACCTTGGGTATTTAATTGTGGTGTTACATATTTTATCCTAGAAAACTTGAAAACCATTTTTAAATGTTATAGGTGTACTTCCCGATATTGAAGGTTATGTAATATAGTATAGCATGTGCAAAATCATGCTTGGTATTGATAAGAGTGAATAGCGTGGGTGGGTGTTAAAGTTAAGATGGGACAGTAACTGTGAAGTTTGCTGACTTTTGAGTTTTTGTGCTGCACCCAGGATTTTGTTTTTCTTTATAGATATACAGCTCATATGATGTTTTAGGCAAGCAACATACTGATTATTTTTTCGCTCATTCAAATGTTTGCGAATATCCTATAGCATTGGTTCTAAACAGCTATTCTGTTCGCAGACATATTGAGTGGTACATCTTTCAGAAGCTTAAACACATTATTATATTGTGTTTAAAGCAAAGTTTACAAATCTCAGTTTATGTTTGCTTTCGGTATTGAAACACTCCATAACTTGCGCTCTTTATCCTTTGTTTGTTGTTCGCAAACATGATAAACTTGATCTTCTAACTCATTGTAACCTGTACTATATATATATGGCATAGGTGTTACAGCTGGGCCCACTAGGGCCTGGGTGTAGCCCATTATAACGTTTTTGATGTGTTTTGTTTAATATTCATGAACAATGGCCCATGTTTGCTTTTTGAAACCAGCATAATTTGTGCTCTGTGTATGAATGTGTTAGGCCTGCCATTCTTTCTTTGTTGCTGTTTGTTATTGATCCTTGTGCATTTACGTATGTCTCCTTTGTGAAAACAATGTAACTTGTGATCTGTGTGTGTATGTGGTTGGTTTGACAATTTGACTTTGTTGATGCATTTTGAGCGGTGTTTGACCTCAGAAACTACCATTCAGAACAGGTATTGAAGTCAGGTATCAACGAACGCCACGCTCTGTGCGTAGAGCCTGCTAGGCATGGTTAAAAAACCAGTTACTGAACAGACATCTCAATTCTGCCTTTTTGGCAGGAAAAAAAAGATGTTCTGCCCTTCAGGATTGTGCCATGGTCCACTCTCTAGGTTGGGGTGTGCTCTCTTTCACCTTACATACACCAGCAAAAGTATTTTTACAGCTAGGTTTCTAAAACAGAAATGCAAGTTCATGAACCACAATGAACCAGAAAAGAGGGTTAATGAACTTGAATAATGAACTTGATGAGGTAAATTCTTCATGAAAGTCCTGGTCTATATGTAAGTAATATTTAAAACGATTAGCCCTGTTTGTGCACGAGTGCAAAGGTGATGAACAATGCCCCTAAATCAATTCTTAAAACAAGATCCTTGCAAGTATTTCCAAGGAGGTGTCATGGTTCCGGTCCGTGTGGCTGTGGTGTGCATGATCCGCTTCCTTGCGGAAGTCGCGTGAGGGAAATCTGCAGAGTTACTGGTTAGCGGTCCAGCTTCCCCTGAACAGGAAGTAGTCCTGGAGGTCACTGTGAGGGCGCTTCCGGGTGAGACCGCATAAGAAACAGCGGTGCTCAACCCCGCTTTGCTTCGGATACTGACTATCGTCCCAGGGGAGTCGGAGTTGATTCTGCGGAGCCTCTGCTCTTCACGCCGTGGTGTTCGCCGAGGTTCTGGACGTCGAAAGACAAGCCGGTATTACCCTATTGGCACCAGCGCAAGAGCGCTCGTGCAAAGCACATTGTTGTGGTACGCGCAGGAGCGCGTTGCCACGAGACAAGCTTCATAGCCATAAACGCAGGAGCGCTTAGGATCTTTCTGTGTTGCGGCACGCGCAGGAGTGCGTTGCCGTAGGCACACCTCATTGCCTTGGGGCAGGAGCGCTTAAGGCATGGCTGTGTTGTGGCATGCGCAGGAGCGCGTTGCCGTGAGACACACTTTATGGTCATAGCGCAGGAGCGCTTGTGGGCAGATGTTTTGATCTACGACACGCACAGGAGCGCGTGGTCGCAAGACTAATCTTGGTACAGGTGCAGGAGCACTCGTACAATTACTGAGTAGTGACACGCACAGGACGCGTTGTCAGTCACCTTTTTTTGATACCAGCGCAGGAGCGCATATTATTTCATTTGGATTAAGGTGAAAGCCACAAGCATTGTCACTTCCTTTTCATATGCGCAGGAGCGCCTACAGTTTCAGTTCTGCATGCCTTTTGGTGTGTGAGGACACACGTCACAGCCTTTCGCAGTACCACATCCCATGTGACTATAGATGTTTCCATGGACTGTGTTTGCTAATTGTATGAATGCCTGTGTGCTTGTGATCCAGTAGGCAGTATTGATTTACCTTATGGTTTGTCCTTACAGGCAGTAGTTCCTAGAGGGGTTCCCTCGTCTTCATTGGGCGTACCTAACCAGGTCTACACACCAAAGGACATCACTCCACACATGAGGATCCCTTCCCCCGGCCCCCATCTACACCCTGGTCAGATTATATTCTAGGACAAGGGAGAGGTGGGAGACGGTGGAGGTTGTTCATGCCATCCCTGCGAGAACACTCCGCAAGCAGAAGGTAAGCCTTGTGGGGACCTGACAGGAGGTCTCCGAGTGAACCTTCCAATACTTGTTGCTGCTATGTTCTTTCCTTCACAAAGCCATTTCAACAGAGAATGTGCTCACTAAAAGTGACCATACACAACCATATGACTTGTGTATGGCCATCACACATAAATTGAGAAATATGGATGTGGCCTAATGGCCAGAGCTACCAACTTTTGATCTGGAGAACCAGGTTTGAGTCCCGTCATTCACTCAACATCCTTTGATTCTCAGGGATGGAATGGTGAACAATGTCAAACATTCACCCTCAGTACAGAGTTCTGGGCCTTCATCCATTGTTGTTTTGCTCACCCTGTAATTCCATTTTGGACCAAGCCATATGAAAATCAGTCTTGACCATCCTCCCCATGGGAATAGTCCAGCCCAAACTGCCAGAACAGGTCCGCCCAGGACCAAAAACAAGCTGGTTTCGGGGTATCACCCCTCATTAGCCACAATAGCTTGACTCCAGTGGCATGGCGAGCACAGGACCCATGTCTGGGCATACCCGTCCAACTTAGGGCGACAAATGCAAAAAGAACAATTGACAGAATGCAGAACAATGTCAAAAATTCACCCCCAGTACAGAGATCTGATCCTAGGTTGCTTGTGTTCCGTTTCAGGGAGGACCTAGCCTGGCAGTTCGGGTTGGACTGTACCCATGAGGAGCAGGGTCATGACTGATTTGCATATGGCTGGGTCTAAACTGAGGTGGAATGGTGGGCATAAAATTATGGTTTGGGATGCGGCCTGAGTGATTGCCAGTGGCTGAGATTAATTCAAGTATTCCATCCATCATCTTGTTGTTTTTGCATTTGCCAATTTATATTATGGCATACGGCCCTTTGTTCCACCAGGGAGGCGAAGTAAATTACTCCATCCCCCTGGTCAAGGGACT
The DNA here is from genome assembly GCA_963921515.1 of Calotriton arnoldi. Taxonomy (NCBI): domain Eukaryota; kingdom Metazoa; phylum Chordata; class Amphibia; order Caudata; family Salamandridae; genus Calotriton; species Calotriton arnoldi. Next base: position 5,509,102 of record CAWUFW010000138.1, read on the forward strand.
GCCCGCCAAATTGATAAATGGCCCACTCCTTGGCCATAGTCTGATTTCAAATGGCGCGGTCAAGGTCATGACATTTACAAGCAATTGCTGTTATTACAGCTGTTATTACATTAAAAAAATCCTGCGCTTTATGTCCATTAACTCTAGGTGGGTCGCAAAACTTTTTTGTTCTAAAAATTGTGTCATGGTTTTAAAAAGATTGGAAAGCACTGAATTAATGTATTTATAGCAGTTTAAGCAAGAGGGCTATGGTTGGCCTAGCTCTATTAGTTATGATCACTCCAGAGGACAGATTTTGCTATAGCACAGAGCAAAAATTCCTAACTGGGTTTGAATGGTCACTGCAACTTGCAACCCCCAAATAAATCCCTAACCCCTTGACCAGCCTGCATAAAATTTTGCAGGATCAAACGTGTGTGCTGGGATATTTTTTACAATCATTTGTGTAGGCTGTCATTTACACATAACTGCGTGTTGGATTTGCCCAAGTGCCATATATGTTTCTGGCCCACCTAGCTTTTTCATGCCTCCCAGAAATGCAGAATATGGAAGCTAGGCATGAAACAGGCTAATATATGATGCCCAACAAAAAAAGTCGGACAAGCACGCACACATGCAAGCACAGAAACATTTTTTTTAAGCACTAGCGCAAATCAATGCATTAGCAAGCATGAATACATAGGGACACAAGGAAGCTAATTATTGCCCAAATAATTCTCCCACCAGGACACAATTTCCTAGTTGAGTTTTCTGACAGAACTTTAGATGGAAAGAAATACCTAGTGCTTTAAGTGGAATGAAATGTTGGAGCCTCTAAAATGGCTGCGGCAAAGAAGTGTAACAAGGAAGCCTTTATAAGAGACATGGCCTATGTAATTAGAGACTTAGGCTAAAATCAGCATAGGAGAATCCTATGCTTGACACATCTTGGCACCTGACCAGTGTTTAAATGCCTCCAAGTGTGCTTTCTGACAAAGCATCCAAACATTTCACACAACAAAGAACACATCCACCTACAACAAGTCAGACCTATTGGCTTTAGCAATGTGTGTTAGTGCTGACTTTTATTAAAAATCAGGTAAGTAAGCAACAATGACGTTGCTGTGAATAATTAGATCCTACAATATTTTAGCTCTGAAAATATAAGAATCTGAAATAATATGAGATTGATAATTAAATACTACAAAGGTCTGTGGAAGGCAGAGTGTCCGTCACTCCTGTGCTCCCTTTACCTCACTTTACTCTGCGATTGCTACCTCTCTTAATCATATACACCCTTTTTCTCCATATTTTTGTGACGGCCCTCCATCTCTGTGTCTCACACTTCATCTCCATCTTCAACGCTGTTTTTTTCGCTCTTTCCTTCAACGTGTACTTCCCTTCGACTTCCCCTCTCTCATACACACACCCACACCTGCCTTCACACACTGCCCCATAAATTCATTATTAAAAATTCACACATGCATTCATTTCTCTGTGTGTTCTGCAGCGGGGCCAAGGATTGGATGAGCATAAAATCCTAACGCAAGTCGCACTGCCTTCTACTAGGCTCCAGCGGTCTCAGCCGTGCCCCGTCAGGAATACCCATCCAGACCCTGAACTCACCCAGATATGGAGATGCAACTCAACCCGCACAACATCAGACGTATGTGTTGCATGAAAAACTAAACTGCATAAACACAGCATCTGGGAAAAGACATTTGTAATAAATACCAATAGAAGAACACAAGATACATAGATACAGGGGCTTTTGATCAGCCCTTTCCATTAATTGGTCTATTTATGCGACATTCACATTTTGCTTGCGCCAATCACAGCACACAACATGGTGCACGGGGGTCACCCCAGTTCATTCGTTGGCGGTCTTGCATCGTGAGTGCTTTTGCATTACTTCGCAACCACCTGGAAAGGGGTGTACTTCAGGTATGGTGTGCCTGCCCTGCTAGACCCTGCCATTTTTAGGTCGAGCCTGGGCAGTGCATGTGCTGCTCTGCGAGGCATGCTGTATTCAGGTATGGACTTGAAGCTCCGCCCACTCCCCGCCCATATTTTTTATTGGCTTGTGTCATTGTCTACTTAAACTGTGGCTGTTCATTGGTCAATAGGCTTAGCATTCCCTCCTTAGTACCGCCCTGTCTCATTTTGTAACTTCCCATGGCGACACCCCTTGTTACGTGTGTTGTTACTCGGTAGGCTTTAATTACAGCCTCTGAGCACTATTTTCTCAAACATCTTTGTCCTGCCTGCTGCTGCTCTCTCTTAACGCTTTTTAAAAAAATGTTATAGCATGCATCTGCAATGCAATAGGTCTCGCATTTGCAAGAGTTTAAGCTATTGTCATTGTAAACGACAATGCCTTTTATTTTTCCGTTTTAAAAACAACACATAAAAAAAGGCATTGTCATTTACAATGCCAATTGCTCAAACTCTCTTAAATGCGAGACCTAGTGCAAAGCAAATACTTGTTTAATATGTTGCCAATCATTTTTGTATATTGCAAAAGAAGAAAAATACTATAGCAAGCTTTTCAAGGCTAGACCTTATTGCTTTGTCAGTGCTTGTTAAATTTCAGCGTAAACCGCCCTGCTGCTACATGAGGTCACAAGAAAGAGTCAGAGAAAGACCCGGCCCTGGCGAAGAGCGTCCTTCCCAGCCAGTCTGATGGCGAGTGAGGCGCAGAGCAGGCCTTCCATAGGAGAGGGAGAAAGGAAGACCAATTATGCGGCGGTGTCAGGGAAATGAAAAAAAGCGCCCGCCTCAGCAGCAGACAATGCAGCGCACACAGGACAAAAACACCTCTTCTTTCGCCCACCCCAAGCCTCAGCCATCTGCACATAAAACAGCATTTAATTATTCTTGTTTTTAAACCAAAAAAAGCAGCCTCACGGGGAGCAGACACGAGATGAGGGCTTTGCTTGCCGGGGTCAGTTTCCATCGCTGATGATAAAGGAAGGGAGGTTATTTAGACCCTGTCTCCGGGCGCCATGTCTGCTGTACCCTCTGTGACCTTGACGTGACAGCCTCGGTGCCCCCGTGACCCGCCATTTTGAAGGAGGGTTTGAACTTGTCTGGGGCAGGCTGAGCAGCTGTCGGGGCTCAGCGGGTGCGGAAGGCCCACTCCATGCATAATACTTACAAAAAACACAGAAAGAATAAGAAAAGGAACAGGGCACGGCTGCCTCGCGCGCCTGCTCTTTCCTTTTAAAAATGAACATTTCTGAAACAATCGTTTTTCGAAAAGTAAACATAATGACAATTAATAAAATAATAATTGTCAAAATGCTCCATTGCTCGTTTTTATTTTATCTTCCATTCTCACTGAAAGAAGTGCAAAATGGTGTTCATATGGTAAAAAGGCTGTTTTAATTGATAATCTGGGATTAAATGTGAATATTTTGACATACAAGTCTAAAATTGTATTTGGTTGGCATGATGAAAGGTGCACACATTCTAAGGAGATTGAAGAAAAACGCCAACATTTTAATGGTGGGTAATGTGCCTGCCGAAGCGCACAGCAGACGTCGACCCAAGTGTAAACCAACTTTGCAAACACACAGAGCCTGAAGCAACAAACTTTATTCATATGTAATTATGTAATATTATTTCCTAAACCAGATTAAGAAATACAGACATTTCAAGTAATGAAAATAACTGACTGCAAGTTGATTTTGAATGTTTATTTATTTGCAGATTACGTACTTTCGCGATCGTCCGAGTTGTATGTGTACTCCAGCGAAGCCAATTTACCCTTCCATCCTTCCCGGGTCGGTAGACTTAATACCTTTCAATTCGCCTATAGTAAACAATGTTGCAGCACTTAGAAACAGCAGCGGCGAGGCATGAAACGCTATATAAAACAATGTGCTTCTATTTATGTTATTATTATCGTTATTAATGTTATTATGTGCGAAGGTGTGTTGTTTCTCTGACAGTGAAGTGCAGGCGATCTGGTGGGAATGGCAGGGTTTGTGCGAGTTCAGCACGCAGACGAGGGGACAGCTCCCGTTCTGTGTATTTCTGCTTTCACTACCCTGTTTTGTGAAACTGCGAGGGCCAGGCAAGTATATTTCCAGAAAAAAATGGATTACTCGAGAAGGGATACCTAGTGATACATGTATTTGTGCTCACAACAAATAAATAAGCGTGCTGTACAATTTTCTTTGCATAATATAATCTGTTCGTCAGCGCCATGACGCACTTGTTATATCTAGGTTTCTACCTTACATCTTCCCTGTTTCTCTGCCTCTGCTAACATTCTACTCTCACTGGCTGAACAGCAGAGGCAGAGAAACAGGGAAGATGTAAGGTAGAAACCTAGATATAACAGCACTTTTATAGAGGGACTGACCCATCTATTTGCTTACAGTATTTCACATGTATTTTTAGAGTCTCTCGATGAGCATTATGGTATTGGAGTCAAGTGACGTATTTAATACTTACATTCACCAGTAACATGGCGGCCATTTTGTTGGTTTCACTGCGGCAGTGGGCGGGAACGGCGCTCTCGCGCACCTTTGTCTCAGACATCTGGGTGTTTAAAGCATGGAAGGTTCACACACATGTATAGGGTGTGCATCTATAAAGGCCAAGTGCTAGTCAAACTGTCAATTACAAGGCTATAAAAGTATTTTAGTAACTTTCATTCCGTTGCATTTGAAGTCAATTTTTAGCAAAATGTAATACAATTCGGGCTGTTTAATGTGTATTTTGAACAGGGGACTATAGTATATTCTTCAAACAGTGTAGATATTACTAATACGGAGAGACCCCCGCCGGGTTGTTTACGCTCTTGGTAGGGCTGGTATTAGTTGTTTTGTGAATGGTCCGTACTTTGAGAGACCCGCATTGTTTCAAACACTGCACAGTAACTCCAATGATTCGGGCCCAAAATGGATGGAGCCAGAGAGACCAGTGGGTTGAGAGCCTGCCGCAAACTCCTCGGTGAACCTTTTAAGTCACAGCAAGGTTGATATGTTACCGTTTCAGCGCAACCAATACTTACTGTTTAGGGGAGAAGACAATTCAGTTTGTGCTGTTCTTTATATATTGTTTAGTTTTAATGTATTAGTATTAGTCTTATTTAGGTAAAATTATTATCATCATTATTAATATTATTATTTCGGTCTCTCGGTGTTCTTTTACTATTATTGTTGGTGTTCGTATTATGGGTGCTATTATTATTTTATCGTTGACATCATCATTACTTTTTAATCATTATGCCTGCACGGGGGAGAGACGAAGGCCCCAGCATGAGAGCCTCCCTTCTTCTTTCGAACTGAAGCTGAGAGGGCCGAGCCGCTCCCTCCACAGGGTGTGAAGACTCGCGTAGGGCCTGAATCACAAAGGACCCCGCACTGGTGGCGGAGATTTCGCCCCGGGAGCGTGGAGCCCCCTCCCTCCCCCCTCCCCCCCCCCCGCTTGGAGCCCCCCCCCCCCGCCACCCCCCACGACTGCGGGGTTTCGAGTGCGGAGGCCCTTTGTGAATCAGGCCCTACGTATTTACTAAGGCTACAGCAGGTATCTCACTGCTGGTGATGGCGAACCTTCCTGTTCTGTGCTTGTATGGACTCCTCTGTGCCCTGCATGGCCCCAGGACATTTATAATGTACCCATGCCATATGCCACTGCTGTGGCCCGAGAGATCTGTATCTTATAAATAAACCGAAATAATTGAATGTTCGATCTTTAAACTGTAAGAGATTCGAATCTGTAAAAAAAAAAAAATAACAACAAAAAACCACATAACTAACAAAATATAAAACCAGCCCATACAAAAAAAATCCCAGCTGATCCGTTATTACAAACCTAGGGGAACACTGATCTGCATAAGACCACCGCGTGATATGGAGTAAGAGATATATATATATATATCTATATATAGTATTAGATCAGCGTAATAATAAAATAATGACATTGGAAATCAGCCAGAGAAGTAACTGGAATAAATAGGAATTTCCTCCAGGGGTGAATAATAAAGTTAATAATATAACAACAACTGTAACCATAATAATACAAATTATTATTAATAATAATAATAAAATACCGACCATCACCATATCATAGCAATATTAATCCTTCCAATAATCTTTCTGGGCGCCGGAAGCCCGAATTGGCCTCCACTGTTACCTCCTGCAGCTGTGAGAATAACGCCGCGTGTGACGTCACACCCGGGAGGCGCGAGGGTGCGCTGGGAGCAGTCGTAGCCACATTGCGGCTGAACCGGAAGCCACCTCTAGGAGGGGTCATTCCATGCCGAGGATGCGAGTCCTACACGGCTGGAGCTGAGGCCGGTCTCCGAGCTAGGCCTCAGCCGGGACGGGCCTCTGTGGGACCCTCCTCCGTCCACGCTGCAGGGACACAGGCCCCGGGCCTTCCTATGTCCTTGGGGGGGAGGGGGGGCTGCCTTCCTTTGTGCTCGTCTCTTCCTCTCCCAGCTGGGCCTGATGGATGGTACAGACGTGGGATGTATGGGTGCCTTCAGGGGTGATTGATGGACCGTGCGCCCCGGTAGGGGCAGCGCTGTGGGGCGAGGGGCTTTTGTGCTTTCATGTGCACTGCGGGTGTACACACGGTCCCTGCGGCTCAGAGTGCACCAGCCCATGTGGCACTGCGTTTAAAGGGACTGACACATGACAGCAGCGTTTCACCCCAGGGCTGACGCTGCAGCTGTGCTGTCCTAGTTCACAGAAGGACGGACTGCGCGCTCAATGCGGGAAAATGGGGGCACACGGCGCGCACAGCTGCAGATGCACCATGCAGAGCTCCCCCACCCCGAACCACCGCCAGAGATGGGGGTGGGGGGGGCGGGGTCAAAGCATGACAGAATCCTGCTGGTCATCTGGACACAGCCCCCACGGATCCCCCACCCACGCTCCGAGTGCCTGCGGCAGACCCCTCTCTCACACCCTGCGGCCTCCTGCAGATGAGATCTTCCGCCCACACCCCCTGCACACCTCCTACCCGCGCTGCATGAGTCACTCCTGCAGACATCTCCCCCACATCCCCTGCAGACCTCTCATTCACAGCCTGCGGCCTCCTGCAGATCTGCTGCCCACACCCCCTGCAAGTCTCCCTCCCGTATTCCTTCAACCCCCCCCAGGGACATCTTCCAACACACCCCCTTGGTGATCTACCCTGGCGTCGACACCCTAATCCCATGTGGTCACTTCGAAACGTGTTCCTGCCAAGCTGCAGGAATCCACCCCACCTGCACGCCCAGTTCACCAACAGAGGGGCTGGGGTACAGGGTCCTCCCAGCACCAAGCACACATGGTCCCAGCCCTACCTGCTGCCCGCCTACATCAGCTCCCATCACATCTCTGCAGATGTAGTTCACGATTTCCCATGCACCCTACCCGCAGGACCCCCTGCACTATGCCCCAGCACCGCCATGCAGGCTGTCCGCAGCATCTTCCTGCCACACACCCACCGACACCCTGCATGCAACAAACCCACCTCCAGTGCAGACTCCCACCCGACGCATCCCAGAGGCCCTTCTGCGGCATCTCACTCTGCACCCCCCTGCACTGCAGGCAGCCGCGTGACACCCTCTTCATGCCTACTGATGGCCTGCTGCAGGGCCTCCCATCCACACCCTGTGAAGATGCACGGTCCTCAGTGTGCTGTCCGCAGAGCCCTCAGGCGCAAGATCACACATGCAATCAGCTTGATGTTCCAAGAGCACATATGGCTCCCAGCACTGAAGGTCATGGGGTCGGTGGAGCGTTTGGCACACATGTACGTATCAGCTGCACGTTGCGCCCTATCACTTTCATGCCCCCCTCGCAGTCGCACCCTACTGCAGAGCAGCCCCGCCTGTAACCCACGGCCTGTGGCGCACGGATGGGACGGAGGTGTAGGGAGAGCCGGGTATCCATGAAGGGGCGTAGCTTGGTCAGTAAGATTGGGGGTGGGGGGAGGGTGAACTTCAGATTTCCCAACAATCAGGGGTTTAAGGGGCAGCGAAAACGGCGAGGAATGAGGATTGGGAGGGATGCTAAGTGAGAGACAGCTCATGATTTTGTAAAAGAAACAACATTTTTTAAGTCTTTCAGACTAGAGAGAGGGAGAGAGTGTGTGTGCATTTTTGTCTGTGTGTGTACAAATTCCTGGTGACATACGACAGTCACCTCACCATACCCGACTGAAAGCACCTGCACCCAACTATTTATCACAAAATACATTTATTGGAGGGGGGGGGGGAGTTGTACCACTTAAACACCCCACCCCCGAAGCTACGCCCCTGTCCATGATCAGTAAAGAGTCGTAGGGTCTGAGGGTGGATGCAGCTTGCCCTGTGCCCCTGTGTCCGGAGTATCCCCGGGTTACAAGAGAGAGGAGTTATGGAGGGCAGGACAGCCAGTGGGTCTGGGATGTGCGGGCGCACAGGACATGGCTGCTGTGCTGTGAGAGGGTTAGCAGTAGGTCTGTGTTATGCAGAGGGTCTTAGTTGGAAGAGGCGGGGTGCAATGGCGGATGGGTATAGGGGTCTGAGTGCAGGAGAGTTCCCTCCTTACTGTAGTCAGAGCGATCTGGGTGCAAGAACTGGGGTGTCTGGGTTCAGGACAGGTCCATCTCTCATTGGTCAGCAGGACCTCTGTGCTGGGTTGCGGATCTGAGGTTACAGGATAATCCTGGACTCTATCATAGAGAGAAGGATCCTGCTGCAGGGGACGGGTCTAAGACTATAGGATAGCTCTGGTATGGTCTCTCTTCGCCCCTACTGCCATAGGCTACAGGATAGTTCTGGTCTCTCGGCAGTCAAGCGGATCCCTGCAGAGTTAGAGAATTGAAGTTACAGGATAATCCTGGACTTTATCTTAGAGAGAAGGATCTTGCTGCAGGGAAGGGATCTTAGGCTACAGGATAGCTATGGTCTGGCCTCTCTTTGCCTCTACACCCACTGGGTTCCTAGGATACAGGATAGCTCTGGTCTGGCCTCTCTCTGCCTCTTCTGCCAGTGGGTTCCTAGGGTATAGGATAGCTCTGGTCTGGCCTATCTTTGCCTCTACAGCCATTGGAGTCCTAGGCTACAGAATAGCTCTGGTCTCTCTGCAGTCAAGTGGATCCCTGTAGACTTAGAGATCTGAGGTTACAGGATAGTTCTGGAATCTTGATCCAGGTGACCTCAATGGAAACAGTGAGATTTCTGAGTAAAGGTCGGGCAGGCCTGGTTCCTGGACGGGTATCCCAGGTTAGGTTTCACCTTATGTCTCTGTGATCAAGAGCGGTGTGGAGACTGGATCTTGGGATACATAGTTGTTTTAACCTCCCTCCATACAGTATGATTTGGACATCTGAGGTTACCTGAGAGTTTCCATCTTTCTGTAGTCACTAGGATGTTACTGTCAGGACTGAGATCTCAAAGTACAGATGAGGAGAGTAATAGGATCTGGAACAGAATGGGGTACTGTAGGTTACAGAATGTAAGTATTGAGTAGTTAGGAGGATATGTTGAGAGCAGTGGGAAAGTGGGACAGAGTAATTTAGGAGGATTTATGTGCATTGTGGGTATGGGGTGTATTTCAGGTCAGGAGGATCGAAATGCTGGATGGAGCCAAGGAGTTGCAGGAAAGTTCTGGTCATGAGGATTTAAGTGCTGAATGGAGCACCCGCGGTTGCAGGATAATTCTGGTCAAGAGGATTTAAGTGCAGTTTGGGATATGGAAGGTTACAAGATAGTTCTGGTCAGGACGATCTAAGTGCGGTATGGAGCACCTACGGTTACAGAATAGTTCTGGTCAGGAGGGTCTAAATGCGGGATGGAGCACCGGTGGTTGCAGAATAGTTCTAGTCAGGACGATCTAAGTGCGGGATGGAGCACCTAGGGTTCCAGGATAGTTCTGGTCAGGAGGGTCTAAGTGCAGGCTGGGATGTGGAAACTTACAGGATAATTCTGGTCAGGTGAATATAAGTGCGGGATGGAGCACCGGTGGTTGCAGAATAATTCTGGTCAGGAGGATCTAAATGTGGGATGGAGCACCGGTGGTTGCAGAATAGTTCTAGTCAGGACGATCTAAGTGCTGGATGGAGCACCAGCGGTTGCAGGATAGTTCTGGTCAGGAAGATCTAAGTGCTGGATGGAGCACCAGCGGTTGCAGAATAGTTCTGGTCAATGGGGTCTAAGTGCAGGTTGGGATATGGAAGGTTACAGGTTAATTCTGGTCAGGAGGATCTAAGGGCTGGATGGAGCACCGGTGGTTGCAGAATATTTCTGGTCAGGAGGATCTAAGTGCAGGATGGAGCACCACTGATTGCAGAGTAGTTTGGGACGGGAGGATCTAAGTGCTGAATGGAGCACCGGTGGTTGCAGAATAGTTTGGGACGGGAGGATCTAAGTGCTGAATGGAGCACCAGTGGTTGCAGAATAGTTTGGGACGGAGAATCTAAGTGCTGGATGGAGCACCCGTGGTTGGAGAATAGTTCTGGTCAGGAGGATCTAAGTGCTGGATGGAGCACCCGTGGTTGCAGAATAGTTTGGGACGGGAGGATCTAAGTGCTGAATGGAGCACCAGTGGTTGCAGAATAGTTTGGGACGGAGAATCTAAGTGCTGGATGGAGCACCCGTGGTTGGAGAATAGTTCTGGTCAGGAGGATCTAAGTGCTGGATGGAGACCGGTGGTTGGAAAATAGTTCTGGTCAAGAGGGTCTAACTTCAGGTTGGGATACTGAAGATTACAGGTTGGTTCTGGTCAGGAGGATCTAAGGGCTGGATGGAGCACCAGTGGTTGCGGATTTAAGTGCAGGTTGGGATATGGAAGGTTACAGGATAATTTTGGTCAGAAGGATATAAGTGCTGGATGGAGCCCCCGGGGTTACAGGATAGTTCTGGTCAGAAGGATCTAAGTGCAGGTTGGGGTATGGAAGGTTACAGGATAGTTTCAGTCATGTGATCTAAGCGCTGGATGGAGCCCCCGGGGTACAGGAAAATTCTCCTCTCGTCTTCTGGTCTCTGTTTGATCGATGCTCGCCAGCCCCGCTCTTGGCATTCACCGCGTGCCTTAATTGTATGGACATTTAAATCAAGGTCCGCTGTGAACACGCAGAGACAGGGCCTTTCTCCGAGAACAGGTGGGCGCAGAGGCCCGGTCCGGCTGACGCACCAGGGGGCGCTCTTCGTCGTACCGCGCCCTTCTTGGTGCCTCCTAACCCTCCCCCCCTCCCCCCCCCCCCTTCCCACCCCCAGCAGCCGTTAGCGCGAGGTATAAAGTAACCATGCATGGGGTAGAGGGCGCCGGGGCAGAAGAGGAGATGGGGGGAGTAATAAGGGAGACGTGGTGATGGATAGAGTGACGTAAAGTATGAGACAAGAAGAGCTGAAGCTGGGACGCGAAGGTGAGGAGTGAGGGGGTGGGAAGGGGGAGACATGAATTATGGGATATGCGGAAAAACAGAGCAGGGTGCGATTGGACTAAAGGTGGACGAATGTGAGGAAAGCAGAGCATGATGGGAGGCAGCACGAAGAGGGAGAGACATCACAAAGAAGGGTCAAAACAACACTGGCAAAAAGTGAGAGAAAGGAGTAATTGAGAAAGAAAAGAAAGTGAGAGAAAGAGAAGAAAGTGATAGAAATAGAAGAAAGTGATAGAAATAGAAGCAAGTGAGTGAAAGAGAGATAGAAGAAAGTGAGTGAGAGAGGGGGGAAGCTGAGGACGAGGGTTACAGACAGAAAGGGGCATATACAGGCCGCGAGCAGAAAGGGGCATATACAGGCCGCGGAGAGTGAGGGTGGATACAGACAGACCGGAAACATAAGCGCATAAAGTGATGTAATGACCGCGAGAAGGGGGCGGGGGGGGCGGGCATGCTTCGTGGAGATAGCGCTGCGAGAGGCGGTGAATAGTACAGGAGGCGAGGGGGGGGGATAACAGAGGATGGGAAGAGAGGGTATACAGAGGACGGACGGGGATGTGCACATAGAGGATGTGAGATATACAGGAATAAGGAGAGAGTGTACAAAGCAGGGGTTGTGTAAAGAGATGGTGTGAGATATACAGAGATGGGAAGAGCGTGTGATATACAGGGAGAGAGTGAGATAAACGGATAGGAAGAGAACGTGATATATAAGGAGAGTGTGATATACAGGGAGAGGAAGAGAGTGTGATATATAGGGAGAGTGATATACAGGGGTAGGAAGAGAGTGATATACAGGGGTAGGAAGAGAGTGATATACAGCGATAGGACGAGAGAGTGTGATATACAGGAAGAGGGGTGTGATATACAGGGACAGGAAGAGAACGTGATATATAGGGAGAGAGTGTGATATACAGGGATAGGAAGAGTGTAATATACAGCGAAAGAACGAGAGAGTGTGATATACAGGGAGAGGAAGAGAGTGTGATATATAGGGAGAGTGATATACAGGGGTAGGAAGAGAGTGATATACAGGGATAGGAAGAGGGTGATATACAGCGATAGGACTAGAGAGTGTGATATACAGGAACAGGAAGAGGGGTGTGATATACAGGGACAGGAAGAGAACGTGATATATAGGGAGAGAGTGTGATATATCGGGATAGGAAGAGAGAATGATACGTAGGAAGAGAGTGATATACAGGGAGAGAAAGTGATTTATAGGGAGAGAGTGTGATGTACATGTTTAGCAAGAAAGTGTGATAAACAGCGATAGGAAGAGAGTGTGATATAAAGGGAGAGGAAGAGAGAGTGTTATATACAGGCATAGGAGGAAAGTGTGATATACAGGAATAGGGAGAAAGTGTGATATACAGTAACAGGAAAAGAGAGTGTGATATACAGGGACAAGAAAAGAGAATGTGATATACACTGTTAGGAATGTAGTGTTATATAGAAGGATAGGAAGAGAGAGTGTGATATACACTGTTAGGACTGTAGTGTTCTATATAAGGCTAGGAAGAGAGAGTGTGATATACAGGGATAGGAAGAAAGAGTGTGATATACAGGGATAGGAATATACAGGGAAAAGAAGAGAGTGATATACAGGTATAGGAAGAGAGAGATATACAGAGATAGGAAGAGAGCGATATACAGGGATAGGAAGCGAGAGTGATATGCAGGGACATGAAGAGAGTATGTGATATACAGGGATGGGAAGAGAGAAGTACAGAGCGTGGGAGGTATCTGCAAAGAGAGGGTGTGAGATATGCATATATAGGAAGAGAGAGTGATATACAGGGATAGGAAGAGAGATATACAGGGATAGGAAGCGAGAGTGATATGCAGGGACATGAAGAGAGTATGTGATATACAGGGATGGGAAGAGAGAAGTACAGAGCGTGGGAGGTATCTGCAAAGAGAGGGTGTGAGATATGCAGATATAGGAAGAGAGAGTGATATACAGGGATAGGAAGAGAGTGATATACAGGGATAGAAAGAGAGTGATATGCAGGGATAGGAAGCGAGAGAGTGATATACAGGGACATGATGAGAGTATGTGATATACAGGGATAGGAAGAGAGAGGTACAGAGCGTGGGAGGTATCTGCAAAGAGAGGGTGTGAGATATGCAGAGATAGGAAGAGAGAATGTCTGGAGCGGGGGAGGAGTGGAAAGAAAGCAATGGAATATCGGAGAAGAGAGGAGTGATATAATCAGGCACAAGGATATCTCGATGAGGCAGGAGAGCGGGGGCGGAAATAAAGCCGGCGGACTACGGAAGTAACAGATGTAACAAGACACTGAACAAAGGGATAGGTATATAGGGCAGCAACACTGAGGGGCTGATGAGAAACATCACAGAGAGAAACGGAAGAGAAGACAGCGAGAAGGTGGTGAAGGGCATGGAGAGAGGGGTGGCTGTGCGAGAGAGAGAGACAGGGGCCGGCAGAGGACAGGGGACACAGGCTGCCTGTACATTACCCATCCCGGGAGCCCCGCGCCGTCCGCACTCTCAGCTCCACCTTCCCTGCAGCACTGATCTGGTGCAGCGAGGGGCCCGTGCGCTGTAATGAGCCGCCCGGCTTTGCCTACTGCAGTCAGTCCTTTTTGCTCAGGTCCCAAGTGGTTGCAAAAAAACCGGAGAGGGCCCATCTGGCTGCTCGTCAGCTTTGTCAAGTCTTGCATACGCTAAAATGCTAATGGCCCAGATAGCTCATGCAAAATGCAGGAGAGACGGGAGGGAGGGAGAGGAGGGGGGAGGAAGGAGAGAGAAAAGGAGATTGCATGGTAAGGCATCACAGACAGCTCCCTCTCCCAGCCCCCCCCCTCCTCCCCCACTCACCTGGTATAGAACGCCCCGCGCTCTTGGTTGAAAGGTCACACGCATGTAATGCGGATATATCTGTGGGTTAAAAAAAGGCACGCGCCCCGTCCAGTCATCCATCTGAAGGACTGACGTCTGTCTCGGGCAGGCTGCGCGCCCCTGGGTAGGCATTTAAAGACCCCTCTGTCAGCGTTACAGGCAGACTGCACCCCCGCACAGGGCTCACGCAACAAGGCAAGAAGCCACGAGACATGCCCGGCTCCCCCACAGGTACCCCCCTCCCAGTACAGCAGAGGCCGGCAATGGGGGGTGGAGACAGGAGGGTGCCAGGGTCTTCTGACATGCCTGAAGCATGCAAGGAGCAGCGACCACAACCCTGCCTGCCAGACTGCCGCACAGCAGCAGTGCAAGAGACTGCACCCTCAAGGGGCTAGCGTGCTGGCAGTCACTTGGTGATCGCATCTTCCCACCCTGAGCACAAACACTGGGGGTGCACATCTGGTCATGTGGGGAGGAGTGGGGTCACACAGTGCGTCGCCCCGCTACAGACCCCCCCACTGGCCTCAGCCTCTTCAACGCACCTGGTGATGCAGTGGGCGCAGTGATGGTCTGCACCACCCAGCCACCAGCATCACCGGCCTCACCCATTACCCGCTCCAGTCTACCGGGTACCCCCACGCCAGCATTATCCCAGAGCCCTGCACCCTCTACCGCGCCCTTCCATACCAACCACCACCCCCTCCTCTGGCAAAATCCTGGTGGTTTCATGGATGCTCACGCCCTTATCCCAATGCCGCTGCACTCACCGGCCTGGAAGCCCACTCTTCGCCTGCTTGATCACACCCTTCACTGCCATATACCCCCTCATCACTGCTTATCATTAGCAGAATTAAGATCTTCATCACCGCCATCCTCACCATCACCTCCACCGTTTTCCCTCTCGTCCCATCCATCATTACCAAAATTGGGATGTTCATCGCCGCCCTCATCATCAGCACCACTGCATTCCTCCTCCCCAACCCTCACCATCACTACCATTGGGATCTTCATCGCCATTCTCACTACGTATGCTTCCTCTCCACCGTTGCACATCTCTGAAATTGGGATCTACCTCACCACCGTGTACATCACCACCGTATACTTCATCATCACCACACACCATGCCCATGATTCTGAGCTTCATCGCCGCCATCATGATCCTCACCGCCATACACCCCCCTCTTCGTCATTTATCATCACCGACATTATGATCCTTGTCATCACCATTGTCTTCCTCATCTACCTTCATCTTCAGTAAAATCACCACCACCATCATCATCCTCACCGTCAGCCTTCATCACTGTCAACACTATGACCGTCCTCATCACCACCACCACATACCCCGTTATCAGCCTTCATCATCACCCAAGTAGGCTCTTCAACACCACAACACATATGTGATTGTGCAGCCCTTCATCATCATCCTCTCCATAGCACACGTTATCATCGCTCTCCATCCTCACAACCCTACAACACCGCCATCACAAACAACGCCCTCGCCCCCATCGCTGGGTCGCCACCATGTACATTCTATTATCATCAGCCTTCATCATCACGGCCATCGTCATCCTCGCTACACTATATATATTACCGCCCGCCAGGACTGTGCAGCGCCAAAACTATAATTCTCATTGCAATATACATTACAACCGCGCCCATGTGCCTTCATCATCCCACGGTACACACATCCCAGGCTTCCTCTTCGCCAACCTCTCCACTGCGCACTATCAGCATCTCCTTGAACAGCATCATCATCCTCTCCTCCATCATGGCAAGACTGCCTTCCGTCTCCGCCACCACAGACACAGCTTCTTCTCCTCCTCTCCTGCGTCCCATCGCCCCTTCCTCGCCTAGCTCCCCCTCAAGCTGCCCAGCCCTCCTGCCCGCCGTCACCTCCGCAGCCTGGGTACCAGTCCTTCTCGGCAGAGGAGCTCCTCGCAGCCGTCGCCAGCCTCCGCCTGGGCGTCTCTGCAGCATCCCCATCCCAGACACATCCCGGCGCGCGGCGGGCGCGTGCTCCGGCCCCTCCTACACGCCCGTCTGCTCACGTCCCACTCCGAGCGCCAGCTCCCTCTGTCCCAGCGGCGGAAAGACCAACCACCGACCCGGGGTCAGCCCAGCCAGGAGGAGCACTGGAGACACGAGTCTCAGGCCCCGGCCTTGCCCGAGGGAGCGCGTCCTCTGGGGAGGGTGGGCGGGCGGTACGCCGTCCTCTGCGGAAGGAGCCGCCCAGACACCACCGCCGGCCCTAATCTGCGCACGCCGGCCGCCTTCTGCCGGGCCCGGACACTTCTTTTATTTTCTTAAAGGGATTATTAATTAAAAAAAACACATCTGCTGACTGCACCGCGCGGGCGAAACAAGAGGATTAGAGTCCTTGGGAAATAAAGCCAGTCCCCGTCTTCAGGGGAGCAGGCACGCGTCACAGCCCCCACCCCCGCCGCCTGTGCCCCCACTGCTATTATTTATGCCAATGGGTGTTGCCATTCAAATGATAGCAATGTAATGGAGCATCAATGACCAGATTCAACAAAAAGAGGCGGGGGGAGGGGGCAGGAGAGAGTCGTCTTCATTGTAACCTTGCAGAATGTCAGATGCTCCACCCAGCGCCCCCCTCCCCCCGCCCCCACCCCCTTTCATGCACCGTATCTGATGCCCTCTGAGCTGAGGGGGATGTCTGAAGCCATCACTGCGAGCTCTTCCCCTGGACCACAGACGCTCGGCTTGCGCGCTCGCGCGTGTCTGTTTTTTTTGCGCGCGCGCGTGCGTGTGCGCGCGTACTGCTGCCACTCGTCCTTTCAGTTTCAGAAAAAAATCACAAGTCGTGGATTTCTGCTGCTTGTCTGCCTTCCAGACTCTGCATTCAGAATGCCCATTCTTGTGACACAGACAGGTCGTCGACACAATTTTAGGCTGTTATAATGTTTTTTCAACCTGTATTTGAGGGCTGTTTTTTTTTATCTTTCAGCTTTTTAACAATGTACTTCGCAGGTGACAGTTAAGATGCATCTGACCATGCCTACAAAGACACACATAAACACACGACCCCCCACACACATTTATATGCATAGAAGCATGCTTATATGTTTATTCATGTACTAGTACTCACAGATAGACACACATACCAACACAAACTAACACATTCCTGCACGTACACACACTAACGTAATCTAACACACATTACTATTCGTGCGCACACACACTTACATATACACATACAGCTATTATGGACAGAGATGTTTTAAGACACGGGCAAAGTGGGCTCTGGACCCCAGCATTTTGGGGGGGGGGGAGGCTGATAGAGACAGCTCTGTTCTGCAGAGAGGCTTGCCCTGATGACCCTGGATAATTCTTAAACATATTGTTCCAAATACCGTTTTCCTTTAATTTATTTTTAATGTGGGTGATGTGTGAGAGTCTATTACAGACATTTTGCTGACAAATGATGTGTTTATGCTTCATGCAACATCCATTAAAAAAGGTTTCTTTGACATCTAAACAGGGTTTCACATATGGGAAATGGGAGGGCGTCACAGAGATTATTTACAGTAATATTAGTGAGCTGCTGCTGTGTTACAATATTGAAAACACAATTCACTATCCCTGAACATTAGATGTAAACACATTTAGAATTTGGAGGAGTGTGCCTGTGCACTGTCCAAAGAGGGCATGAACGAGCTGAAACTGGATCATACGTTCAAAGCTGATCCAAACAGGGACCCCAAAATAGCTTTGGCAGAGGGGCCCCAAAATGTCCCTGTATACAGGGGCAAATAGACCAGCTGACCCGACATAGTGATGGCCCTGCAGCAGTGTGTTTTACATTTCAACCTTCCCCTGCAGACCTTATCTAGAGATCCTGTGTGTGAGAAGTTCCACGTGTATTGAGGTCTGGCTTGACAGCGTAGTTTTCTGCACTCTTATTGTTAACAATTTTTTTAAATCTACTTAGAGTGGCTTTTGGCTTTACACAGAGGAATGTCTTTCTCTCACTTCTTACTATTGGCTGTTTAGTATTTCATTCCACCTCTTATGCAGTGCTATCATTGCAATGCATGAGGCACTATTTTACACCGCAGAAGTACAGCGAATCATCACACATTATGTTTTTTGCTTTGTTTTTTTCACTCCAGCAGTCTCTTTTTATTATTTTAGTCAAGACTCGCATTTTGTATACTGGCGTGTTCAATATACACTGATTAACAAGCTTTGGTAAAACAATAGGCCTGTCGTTAATATACAAACATAGACATTCACAAATGCTGTTTGCGTAGTTTCACATGCTAAAGTTAGGGAGTGTGTGTGTTTATGTATATGTTAATGTCTGTGTTTCTCTTTATACCAGCCATAGCATTTTTGTTTAGCACAGCATGGGATTGTGTTATTGGGGGAGGAGTTGGCAATCTGCCAGTAAGACACCCCACCTGGTCCGGCGCTCAGCTGTCACTCGAGTTAAGCTCCTGTAAACTGAGGGGTCAGTCTGGAGAGAGTCTTACTCCTGTCTGTAGAGTTTAAATCGACACCTCAAGGTCATTCCGCAAGGTCATTTCCCTAGTGACCCTTGGGGAGGCTGGACTTTGTGGCAATGTGTGTGTGATTCCGTGTACCTGCGTATAACTGTGTGTAAGTGCAAGTGGGTGTGTGTTGTGTGTGTAGTGGGGTTGGACTGGCCTCTTGGGCATTTTGTCAATGGCTGCAAATTAGGGGTCTCATTTTAGGGGTGGATGGACTGCCATGTCAGGGCTGAAAGTGCTTATCCAATGTGTTCGAGAAACCCTGCATTAAGATGCACTCTTTTACACACTGTGCAATGGGGGGTAGAGGGGGCGGCTATTGACAGTTTAATACATGGCACATTTTGTTTCCAAGTTCTGCCTTGTGTGTGACATATGTGCACATATTTCTTTGTGTGTGTGTGAAAGAGAGACAGCGAAAGAGAGAGACAGACCGAGAAAGAGAGAGAATGAGAGAGAGAGAAAGAGGGAGAGAGTGAGAAAGAGAGAGAGAGAGAGACAGAGAAAGAGAGAGAGAGAAAGAGAGATAGAAAGAGAGAGAGAGAGGAGGGAGAGCGAGAGAAAGAGTGAGAAAAAGTGAGAGAGAGAGAAAGAGAGAGAGAGAGAAAGAGAGATACTATTGGTCAGTCCTCAGTGTGTCAGGAATCCAGGCTCAGAAAGACCTATTACAATTGTCCTGCCAGTGTGGCCCACGGAGCCTCCCCTCGTTGTACGTCCTGCCGCCCTTAGGGCAGAAATGTGCAGTTAAAAATATAACTCAGAATTTGGCCATGAACCTCTACGACGAGTAGTACGGTAATGAGCATCCATATCACTGCTCAGACTTTGCAGGGTTGTTAAAGCCACCAAACAGCTGGCTGCAGCAAAGTGAGGCAATGCCCCGTAGCTCGCCACAATCATTATATCACAAGTCACTGCCCATTATTTATTCATCCGCGCCATATAAGGAGGCTTAAACAGCAGAAAAGTTTCAGGTAAATACCCCCAGATTTGGTCAGAGGCTCAGGGTCGATCACAGACGACATACCAATGGTGACAATTCAGAGCAAATCTAGTTTGTAAAGTTGATGGGCGTGCACAATCGAATAAGCAGTTCCATAAAACACAGCAAAAAACAACAAGCTATGTCCAAACATTAACGTTAAGAATTGTAGAATGAACTGGCGCTCCTAAGAATAACCAAAATCTGGGTGGTCACTGTTGCTGCAAGGGAAGGGGATGCGCTGTTGATACGTCTCCTGGACAAAAGTCAAGACAGTGACAACGTTTAATTGTAGGTGGTTGACTGACCAACCACAAATATTGGGGCAGTCCATAGAACATCTATCAATGATGCAAATGCCCCTGACGAGGGCAAGTCCTCCTTCTGGACTGGCCTCACGAGCACGGAGACCGGAGGTACCTGGTCCCACACGTCTGGATTCAAAAACTGCCAAGTCTGCAAGACACAGGCATGTTTGCCCTCAGTCTCAAGGCCAAAAATATTACCTATTGGATCCTAAGTAACACATCTTTTAATTATACGTGCTTCTTCCCGAAGCCGGTAGGATTCACTGTGAATTGAAGACATTTTCTAGGAACTTGCTTTTTGCCCCCTTGCTGTAAAATTTCATGTACATGATCACTTGTAAAATGTTTTCCGCGCAAGTAGCTTTGTAAAAAAGTTTTCATCCAGGAATTCAGATGAACAAGTTCCACCTGTGATGGCACAGTGCCTCAGTGCAGCAGGTAGGGGTCAACTCATATCGCCTCACAAATGCACGTGGCAAAACTTTCCTCCTCTTCTCCCATCAGAACTGCTTATTGGATACCAGAGGTTTTAGACCATCGTTTGGCCCCTTTGCCTTCAGGGAGTTGCCGCCGTTGTCAATCAGGCACTCTTCATCACTGTAAGAAACCATCTCATTTGTGGCTTCTCACCTGAGAATCTGCAAAACCATTCTCCTTGTCTGCCCTGGCAAGGCTAATAGCTCTGCTCTTCACCTCCATCAACACATTTTCTGGTTTAGCACTCAGTATTATCTGTACAAACGAGTAGGTGCAACAGAAACACTATCTATTCGCCCAGTAGGCTTGGGAAAAGCAAGAGGTTCTTCTTGCTTAAAACAGTAACTTCAATTTTCAGGTAAATGGCCAGAGCCATCTGTTCATGTGCTCTTTGCAAACTATCTTGAGAGCCCTTCTCCCAAAGAAGGGCATCTGTGAGAGATGCTGGCCAAAGCTGGTCTGTCCACAGGCCTCCTGAATCATTACTCACTCTTGACAAGCCCAAGGCCACCCCAAAATGAATATGCATTTACTGCGGGCTACCTGGGATTGGTCCAGTAACTGACTGCTTGGACCAGAGCGGAAAGAATAAAGGATATTGAATTGTTTTCAATGTCAATCGCACACATCAGTCACACCGCTGTAATGTAGATCCAATTGATGCAAAGAGGAGGCAGAGGTGTAAAAGTAGATTAAGATTTATTCAGGTCTGCTGAGCCCACTGAGTGCGTCCTGCTTCGCTGCAGATCAGAATCCAACTGCCGTAGCAGGAGCAGTCTGACCATAGCGAACAGGCTCACCGCCTCAGGACAACATCCAAATTAAACATGTTTATTACACGGTTTGTGGCGCGTGTGTATCACCATCTAGAACAGAATGGTGAGTAGAACACATGCCTGTCATTAAAACAATATGTAACAACATTACATCTTCTCCATATTCACAGAAATAAAATTAGTAAACATAAAAATCTCTAAACTTAGTAGGTAAGGAACAGTTCCGTGATGTTCTGCTCGTATTCCCAAAAGTAGTTGAAACTTCTGAGTTCTTCTGGTCATAAATTACCATGTCATGTTGTTGACTATTGGCGACATCATGTTGATCTAGCAAATCACTATTACCAACATTCCTGGATGATAAAACCACATTGGAATCATGACCAAAACTCACTCACTAGAATTTATGTCATCTAAAAAATGAAACACATCTTCTGATTCAATATCAGCACTAGCTGAAGTAGACAACATCTTATAAGCTTGTCCATTAGTGAGCTTAACAACTGCTCTTCTGTTCCATCACCCTTTTTTATCCAAGAAGACAGACCCTTCAGAAACTTTAAGCACTTAAACAGGAAGTGAAAACCTTGAGACACCTTTTTGACCTTCATGGTTTTTTTGACTAAAACCCAATCACCTATAGAAAAATCTTGCTGTCTCAGCTTAACCTTAAAATCAAAATATTTTGTTGTGTTAAAATAGTATTCTGCAACTTTTCCTTATCATGACGGGACACACATGTATTGTTATTAATGTTTAAGTCTCTCAACCAATCTGGAAATACTTTGCCTCTGGGATCCCTTTTCCTTAGTAGGCGAAACTGAGATATTCCAGAGGTAGAATGAGGAGTGGTTCAATATGCCCACATTTTCCTGTGTAAAAAATCCTCCACTACCTCATTGCATGCCAAAGCTGATAGTATCCCTTCCTTTATAAATCTATTCATCCTTTCCACAAGGCCATTGGAAGAAGGGGAATACAATGCAACCCTAAGATGCTTGATTTGGCGTGAGGCAAGAAATTCTTTCATTTTGTTAGAAGCAAAATGAGTACCGTTATCTGTGACCAATTCCTTAGGACTCCCTTCAGAGTTAAAAATCCTAGTCAGAAAAGTTATCACAGCTAACGTGCTGGGGGAATTAGTGAATTCGTATTCCACCCACTTTGAGTGATAGTCAATCAGAACCATATTGTATCTCAGGTTGCTGGGTAGCAGTTCAAAAGGACCAAAAAAATCCAAGGCTAGTTTAGGCCAGGGTTTCTCTGGAAAAGGGACTACATGTAAGGGCATTTTTACAGTTTTCCAATGCTTATCAGAAAGTAGGCACACCTGACAATTATTGATAAGATTTGTTACTTCCCTGTCTATGGCAGGCCACCAAAAATGTTCCTTGAGTTTTCTGCAAGTTGCTCCAATGCCTAAATGTCCTTCATGAGCTACCTTAATAAGATTATTTCGCAAAGCAGCAGGTGGAACCACAAGATCAGAGCGTGACAGTGTGCCCTCAACAATGAACAACTCACTAGAAATCTGAGCAAATGATCTCAGAGAAGCCGGAAGAAAGCTGTCTTTAATCCAGCCATTGGTAACCATGTTTTTCGCAGCTTGATGGGTTTCATCTTTTTCAGAGGCATCCTTCCAATACGATTGAGAAAAAAAAACTTGAAAGTCACCAAGATCGTCAACAGAGGCTACCACACATTCAACTTCATCTTGTATATCATCATCTACCGTGTGTTGTAAAAGAAGTCTAGAGAGGCAATCTGCCCTAACATTGCAACCACCAGCAATATACTTGATTACAAAGTTATATTCGTGAAGACGGGACAGAATACGAACCAACCTGGCAGAAGCTTTCCCTGTACCATTGCCATTCATGAGATGCAGTAAAGGTTTGTGATCTGTAAAAATGTCAAATTTAGTTCCCCAGGGGAGTGTTTTAAATTTTTATACCGCCCACATGCAGTCCAGAGCTTCTCTTTCAATAGTACTGTCATGATATTCAGCACTGTTGAGAGATCTTGACGAAAAACCAATTGTATTTTCTTTGCCAGAAACCCATTGAGAAAGCACAGCCCCTAGACCCTGTTGACTGGCATCAATAGTTAAAAAAACACTTCTGACCAGGGATAAAAGAGGATAAAACAGGGGAATCTATTATTAATTTCTTGACTTCCTGAAAAGCAATGTCAGCCTCCTCAGACCACATAAACACAATACCTTTCTTGAGTAATGATCGCAGAGGTTGAACAATTTGAGCATAGCCCTGAATAAATATGGAGTAATATTCAGTCATGCCCAAAAAAGGATTTCAATGAATCTTTATCTTTGGGACTAGGTACTTCTGGAATGGCCTATGTTAAGGACAATTTAGGTTTTATCCCAGCAGAAGAAATAGTATGACTTAAGTAATCTAATTTCTCCTTGAAAAATTTGCACTTATCCAAACCAAGAGTAATTCCAACTTCACTAAAGGAATTTAATACTCTCTCTGGTACAGATAAGTGTTCTGTTCTAGTCTTGGGAAAAAATTAACATGTCGCCCTGATCAGCTTGTACTCCAGAAATTCCTTCAAGCAATTGATCCATGAATTTCTGGAATACGTTGGCAGCTGATGCCAAGCCAAACGGCAGCCTCAAAAATGTATAAGCACCAAATGGAGTCACAATGTTGTGAGATCTGTGGAGCTAAGTGTGAGGGGAATTTGATGGTAGGCTGACCGTAGGTCTAGTAAGGAAAACTAATTTGATCCAGAAATTCCAGCTAACAAATCTTGTATTTTGGGAAGGGGGTGGCAGTCTACTAAAATATTTGTATTCAATGTGCGCAAGTCCGCACACAAACGGATGTCCCCATTTGTTTTGCGCACCACGACAACTGGACTGATCCACTCAGACAAATCAGTAGTTTGCATGATACCTTCACACCCCAATATATCTAAAAGTTTCTTTAAGTCAGTTCTTACACTCAATGGGATGTGTCTGGGCTTATGAGCCACAGGTATTGCATTCTTTTTTAGCTTTATTAAATGTTGATATTTAGTGACTTTACCAATTTTGTCATTAAGAACTTGAGGATAAGCTCTCAAAATAGTTTGCAAATATTTTTCTTTTTCAGAGTTGTAAATCATTGCTACAGGTAGGTCATTGATCTGAACTGGATTATAAAACCCAGGTACTAGCTTAAGACCCATTCTGGCTAAATCTTGCCAACCAAGAATGTTGTTTCCTTTAATGGCAACATATATTTTAGTATGAACACATCTTTCCAAACAAATTACCTTTTCCCAAAAATATCCTAACGTGTCAATATCCTTATCTCTATAAACCTTAGGGATTATGTCAGGTTTATGAAGTTCCACATTCTCAGACCAATATTTTGAAAATAGTTGGTCTGAAATAATGGTTACAGGATCTCCAAATCAAGATTGCCTACAGTGACTTGACAAAAAGGACCCTTGGCTTTTGGAAATTGAGATTCTCCAGAATTTGAATCTACAGTCAAAATTAAATTTTGAAAATCCTCATGCACAGTGTTATCATGACTAGAGACAATTGGACCATTACTTTCATAAGTCTGCACATTACTGACTTGAACTATGCTTTTACCTTTAAATACCGATTGAAAATGCCCATTTTTGTGATATTTGACACACCTTTTACCTAAAGCAGGACAAATTGGACTGTTCCCTAAGTGTGTGCGAGAACCACATTTAAAGCACATGGTAAAACCCTTTTTGTGAAATGGTTTAAAACCTTTGTTTCGAAGGGAAACAGCGTTAATAGATTCTTCATCAAGAACTGAATTAACAGACATTTGGAAGAAATTATCGCCCTTTTATATACTTTTTGTCAACTCAATTACATCCGAAAGAGACAGGTCTCTCCAACTCAGAATACGTTCCTGTATCTTCTTTGAGTTGCAGCTATAGACAAATTGATCCCTGATATAAACATCAAGAGAAGCTCCAAAGTTACAGTTTGCTGCTAAATTTCTCAGTGCAGAAATATATTCTTCTATAGATTCCTCTGGTTCTTGTTTTCTTTTCATAAAATTAAATCTTTCCAACATAACACTGGGTTGTTTTAAAAATGTTTTGTTAAGTCTTTGTATAGCCTCTGTATAAACATTCCAAACATCTCCATCACCAGCAGGTGGAATGAGAACTGGAAGATTGTCAAAAATCTGTTGTCCCTCTGAACCAAGATAACTGAATAAGAGGGCCAGTTCTCTTCTTGGAGAATAATTCTCTGCACCAATGGCTACAACAGAATTCTCAAAAGACCTGAACCAGATTCTCCAAGGTGTTTTAGGCTTGCCAGGTATGGGTAAGAAATAAGATAACTGGACTACTTGTTGAGAGTTAGCCATTGAAGAAAATGTCAGAAAAGTTTACTACAATACCAGTTGTGGAACTGGAACGTAACACCAACAGCAAACAAAGCGAAATACCTCATAAATATCAGGTTCGTGAGAGAAATGTAACACCTTTTGATCAAAACATCGTGAAATAGGTTGAAATTGGTCTAAAATGACCAATCCAAGATTGCCACGTGATGATGTCACTCCGTTGCTAGCAGTTAGTTGTATCAAATGATGCAGGCATGAGAGCAGCAAGGCAGGGCGAGGGAATGTGCGCAGGCCGCTGCGCGTCCGAGATGAGGAGCAAAAGATGCCGGAAATAATCCCAAAAGCTTCTCAGACATCTCCGATGTGGGAACCGAAAGAGAGCGGGTTACTGGCCAAGCTGAGCGAAGGGGAAAATGAGGCTCCGTGGAAAAGCACAAATCGACGTAAAACAGCACAAAATTGGTGAGCAGCAGAACCTTCACAGGATAATAGTCACCAAATGTAATGTAGATCCAATTGATGCAAGGAGGTGTATAAGTAGATTAAGATTTATTCAGGTCTGATGAGCCCACGGGAGTGCTTCCTGCTTCGCTGCAGATCAGAATCCAACTGCCGTAGCAAGAGAATTCTGACCATAGGGAACAGGCTCACCACCTCGGGACAACATCCAAATGTAAACATGTTTATTACACGGTTTGTGACGCGTGTGTATCACCATCTATAACAGAATGGTGAGTAGAACACATGCCTGTCATTAAAATAATACGTAACAACATTACAACCGCCTTTCCAACAGGTACTGTTGGCATAGCAGACAAGGGCCAGGCACAGTATTTGACTGGTTACATTGTCCAAGCTGAAACAGGCAAAGATGTTCTTCTGTCTTACTACAATATCTGCTCCCTGTGACCATCTCCCTCATTTTCTTAGCCCTGGACTGGGAGTCAGATTGATGTATTATTCTTTACTTTCTTAATGTCTGGGGACAGAGCAGGACAGAAAATGGACAGGGATAATATATATATTTAATGGTTCACTTTAACCCACCTCCCAAGTGGGTCAGAAGCAGTCTTAAGAGTTTGACATTCAAAAAGCCCATAGCTTATTATAGCAACCCCCCTATTGCAACCTGTTGAGTAGTACAAACAATCATATCGTACCCCAGCTGCCTGAAAAGTGACCGGTTTTATTAAAGCTAAATGAGTCTCAATAAGGCTCAATATTTAAGGCTTACGCACTGCTACTTCCCCTTATATGCTCATATTGTTTTCCTTTTTTCCTTTCTCTCCTTTCTTCTGTCTTATCTTTTCTTTTGTTCTCTCGTACATTCTCTAATTTGCTCTTACTTGTGCCTCATAAACTTATGGTACTTTTGATCGTGTTGTGATCCTATTATTGATATCATATATTGTCCGTCTTATTTTCATTTAACTATGACTATTATAAATATGTTTTGTACATTTTACTACTATTATGATACACTCATGGTGAACCAATCAGCCTTGATAAACCCTTGGCGTGCCAGCCATATGGGCGAAACACATGTCGGCTGTTCTTTTGGTTACTTGGCTGGAAATAAACATAGAATAACACATATGACCTTTTGATATCGGGTCACTTATTCCAAGAATCAAATCATATATATCTGGCACAACCTCTTTTCTACAATTACTTCTTGTAGTCTGGTGGATCATTGGGGTGTAACCACCTGACAGGTTGACTTGACTTTGAATTTAATTAGGGTCCCGTCTGGTTGTGCATGAGCCCCAAGAGCTATACCTCACACAATAAAACATCATTTAGGGGTCGCGAGGGGTCGCAGCTGCGGCCCTGGCTTGCCCCTCGCAACTCGTGGCACTGCATTTGCGACCCCTGACCTCAGAGGTGGCAAAATCAGTGCCAGGAACACAGGGGCAGCTTGTCCTTATGGACGTCGGTTGGGGCTCTACTTCCTTGTTTTCATTCAGTTTTTTTTATTACACCAATTGTGAATAATATTATATTATTCACTATTAGTGTAATACAAAATGGAGTACAATTATCTGGAATATGGCCCTTCTTGGCAGCTGAGGTAAGTAAAAAACACTTTTAGATATATCTTGTGTGCATGCTTGCGGGTGAGAGTGTGTTTATGTAAG
The DNA here is from genome assembly GCA_963921515.1 of Calotriton arnoldi. Taxonomy (NCBI): domain Eukaryota; kingdom Metazoa; phylum Chordata; class Amphibia; order Caudata; family Salamandridae; genus Calotriton; species Calotriton arnoldi. The sequence continues at coordinate 5,536,866 of CAWUFW010000138.1, forward strand.
AGAAAGAGTGTGTATGGGTGAACGTGTGTGTATGTGTAAGCATGTGAGGGAAAGTAAAGGTAAAATGGTGTGTGATGTCACTTCCGCTACCCGTGGCATTTTCGTGTATTGTCATCCATGACTTTAGTCCCCTTCAAATCTTTCGAGTTTATATAGAAATCGATTCTCACCCCAAACAAAGCTCCCTTGTTGTTTAGACTCTCAAAAGAGGGTCCTAGTCACAGCACCAATGGATTTGTACACGAAAATCCCACAGTAGAGGAAAGAAGAGAGAAAAAAAGAGGAAAGAAAAAAAAGAACCTGCTAAAACCCCCCACCCCAATGCAGCAAAACCGCCACCTCTCATAAGCCATGGGAAAAAACTATCTCAGCCCACTAGCTATCAGTGCAGCACTATAGCACAACAGCTCCCCATGCAATCTATCCCACCCCTGCTTGCTGACTAGTATATGGCCATTGGTAACCGTCAATATATATTGACATAGTCAGATGTAAAAACACATGTGTAAAGAAAAGTGCTCAAGACATCGCTTCACATCATTTAACAATACAAGCATTGCTGCTTTAAGTTCATTGCCACAGCCTATCCACTGTGTCTTCCCTGCTTTTGCCACTGCTAGAGGATATCTGCAGCACCACCCTCATTGAAGCAGGATTTTAAAAGGGTCGATCATTTGGTACAGTTTCCACCTGTGATCCATGGTTGATTTGCAAAAATCAGAGCACACATAGAAAGGGAAAGAGTCCATCATTAGCGGCATGGCCGGTGATGCTTTTAAGTAAATACCCCGGCGCAACTGAAAATTCTCTATGTATATCAGTATTGGATGAGGCCTGTTTCCATGTGGTGGTAAACTGACCCGAGTAAACTGGGAGCGATGTGCACTCTTGATCTAACAGCCTGGGTTCTAGCCCAATAGCTCCGGGAAGGCTTGTTGGAACAGCTGGACAATAAATTGGCATGGATTGTCTCATTCTCAAACCTCAGGGATCCCCAGTACTCTAAGATTGTTCCGCCACTGGCAATTTTCCAAGTCTTCCAGTTTTCATTGAGTGAGCAGAATCTGCCCCCCATGCTCCTTAGCTACGTTTGAGGTGAATGCAGTCTCAGTCACCCTCTGTTGAAGGTCTTGCTTCTGCGTGGTGAGCGAGGAAACTCTACCCATCAATTCTGATATCATTTGCTGTAGCTAAAGGCTATCCATCCTAACCTCGGCATAATGTTTTGCCATCTCACTTCAGTGGACTTGAATAAACTGGACAATAGTGGATAGCGAGGGCTCTGAGCTAGTATTGTTGGAGTCACTAGGACCACCCCAGCCCCCTGTATGAGGCTAAATAGAGGGCTGCAATTGTGAGGGCTAGGGACACAGACTTGGCTTGTGCGCTGACTGCGACCTGAGTTACCCTGCTGTTGATACTATAATAAAGGTAGCCATCCTCCTTTACATGTGGTAAGGTGCAGGGCACCCCAATAGCCCCAGCTGTAGATGGAGTTTTCTTACTCTTTGTAATTGTTGTCGGGCTTGCCTTAGGCCGATTGTGCTGTTTGTTACCCACTTTAACAGAGTCGGGTACAATGGTTGAGCACCTTTTCTTTTTAGGGATCTTAACCGCACACTGGCGCAATGCGGTCTCCTTGGGCCAAGCACCCTGTGCAACAATACAGTTGACGTTCAGAAATTCACTAGGTGAGCTAGGGAGGTAAGAAGAAAAGTACTATGACACTGGCAAGCAATGGAAATACATGTAGTAGTCTAGGTCGGCTCTGCCCCTACCTTTGTCAGATTAGGGTGCTCAACATCCATTACATTTTCGTCTGTTTTAGGGGTGAAGCAAAATCTAACGCCAGGATGAAGTCACCAGTTTTGGCCACGTTGAAGCCATCACTGTATAACCATCCTATTTAATTTGAGCCTTGCTCTGAGCCTCACGGCGCACTGCTGGAACCTGCTCCAAATCTAAATCAGTAGTAACCAATCATAAGACTCTTTGCAGATCACTTTTACCAGAGAAGTTCCCAATAAAGTATCAAACATGCCATCTGTTTCAAATGTAACATTGTTACCCTTAGCTGTGGCTCGAGCATGGGAGACATCGTTTTTTTGTATAGTTTTTATTTGTTTTCTAAACCTAAAGGCAAGGCCAGAAAAACAGGGCATAAGTGCACACAAAATTCTCTGAAATGACTTTGCTTACATTTACTCTTATTCGTAGGCATATTATCAGAGCCTTGAACATTCTGTACGAGAGCTAAGTTCACTGCGCAAAATGTTGTTGTCTGCTCGGCGACAGCTCTGTAAAGATAGAATCAATAATGGCGGCCTGGCTGTGGCTTTGGCATAGCAGCATGGGTGAAGTTTGTTATATAAATGACATCACTCCATTGTCTAGTTAAGTAGCATTTTGCTGACACTGTTGAGGTCGCCCCATACCGGTATTCCAGCACAGCTGAATCCTGTTTACCTCCTGAGAAGGATGGTGCCCTGCCTTACACCAAGACAGGCTCCCAGATGAAACATACCCATAGGTAACTGGGGAGTTAGATGTTAGGTGGAAACCTCAAGGAAAATCCTTGTCCTTTCTGTTCTAATACTTTACTTTATACCATTTTCAATAAAAATACGCCAAAATTGAGCCACATATTAAGCCTCCTAGATTTTGTTTCCGCCCATCCCTCCCACACTCCCATAGTCAGAAGAACATCAGCTTCTATTGGAAAAAACATTGGTCGAAGTAAGCTGCAAATTGATGGTAGACAAGATGCTCCAAAAGTTTCTATAACTACTGGAGGAGAGAAAGTGGGCGGGATAGTAGGATCCATAGTTTTTTTTTAAACGGAAAGAAATCACCAAGTTTAAAATTTGTATTGTTTTGTAAGCTAAGACTTACTAATTCTTGAGCACTTAACTCTGTACTGTGTCATTATGAGATTCTGTCCGTTCAGCATGAAAGTGCAGTAGAAGACGTCTATCCTCCTTAATCTCATGGAGTACTGTGGGATCTGTCTTTGTTGGTAGTGATTTTTTATAGTGTTTAGTGCTTGAAAAATCAAGCTCACGCTAACTTTAGTCAAATAATGCTTTCTTCGATTTTGGATGTGACATCGTAATGTATCACGTGATCCCTGTTGCTGTTTTTCTTGTAATAAAACATTGTGGGCTTTACATTGAAAGACAGAGACTTTCCCAGTCACATTGAATGAGATGTACCTAATCAAGGACAACCTAGCTGTACCAGACTGAATTACAGATTATGTATCAAGTCATGTCACCTGAACAGACTCTGGGAAAATCTGAATCTAATGTAGTAGAATTAAGAGAGAATCTTCAAATGTATTCTGTAGTGAAATGTTTCTTTTTGCTTGTTTCCTATTGGAGCATACCCTGTGAACCATATATTAGTGTAGTGAATGTATGAAATCCTTTGTCGGAAGTTCTAATAAAAAGGACCAGCATTTTCTGTTTGTGAGTTTTCGCCTTCCCCTTTTCTTAGAAGGCGAATCTATGCTGTATTTTTCATAGAGGGTTACTGAGTTCTTCTTGTACTTTATGATTAAGGCTTACGGTTTTCCATTTTTACAGATTTTTTACAGATAAATACAGACAGAAAACAATGTTTCCGGTCGTATTTATTTTTAAAAACAGAATAATACTGAAAATGATGCTTCTTGTGAGAGATTCTCCATGCTGTCTTTCATGAATTCCAGGCAACAGCAGAGCAGATAGACAGCATGGAGAGTTAAACAACAGGATAAAATTTCCTTAAATACATGCGCTTAATAACATATATTTGTAGTAATACGCTAATATATACCTGTGAGTGTAGTCTTTTGTTGTACGTGGCTGCTTAATTTGCTTAACTGTGACAGGCACACCCAAGAGTTAAATAAACGTGGAAATATGCTATTTTACATCTCTATTTAATCTTAAAACACAAAAGAAATATGGATAAGTACCAATAAGATGGCCAAAAAATAAATATGTTGGCACGTATTGGGCAAGTAAATGAGACACAGGTTTGCCCACCAACAGGTCCAGCCCCTGCAACTCCTGTGGTGCAGGGGGGCCCCCAAGTATCTAGGGGCCCATGATTCTTCAAAGGAGGCCCCAGTCAGCCCAAGGCCAATGAGTATTTAGTTCCAATGAATATCTTTGAGATATGAGAGATGTGGCCCCTCATCCCATTCTGCTGGGGGAAGGGGAAGCGTCATTTTCATTACACCACTGTGAAGGAAGTGACCCGATTAGGGTAACCCGGGTCACTCGCGACCACCTCTCAGCCTTCCATACAAATGAAGAGTCGGTCAGACAGTAGAGAATACAAACCAAAGTTATTTATTAGTATACGCTCGAGCGGAGTCCGGTCTGACCAGCCTCCTCAGAATGCAGCAGAGGGACTGACCCCCGTCCACATAGCAATACCAGATATACATTTCCAGCATCCCTAGAGACCCGCCCAGACTGGAATTTTCCAGTCTCAGAGCTATTGAACAAAGGTGGTACAGAAAGTTGAGCTACTATCCTGAGACAGGGTACATGCTATCTTAGTTTCAAGGTTACTCTGCCCGTGCCCGTCTCTCTGAGAGTGGGAGCAGGCCTACCTACTGGGAAAGGCATGCAAAACAGAACAATCTATTCATTAATGCAGTGAAGCACAACCTTGAACATTGAAAAGAAACAATTGAGGTTCCTTTCTGCTGAGGCAGACAGTGTAAGACAGAAGCTTAATTTCGATCATGGTACAAAATGGTGGCTGAATACAAAATGGTGCCGCAAATGCTAACTTAACTCACACAATGCTACAAGGAGTCGGCAGAACACATTTTCCAGTCCAACAGACCCTCCTTTTAGCATTTGCTAACTATTTTGTCTAATGCTAAAGCTAAGAGACCAAAAAAACTGCTCACATACTAAGAAGACCACTATTACATGTTAAAACAAACAGTATCAATATTCAAAAATACCCTCATCAATGGACATTAGGTCGTGGACAGCCTGCATCATCATGGCCGAAGGCTTAGCATCAGATATTGGGGCCTCTGGTTTGGGTGTCATTTTTCCAACACAGTAAGCACAACAAGCAGGAAGACAATGTACACATAGGCAACATGGGAAGATGATACCTGCAACTAATATCAGGAAGATAAGAATCTTCCACCCCCAGGATGCTATTAAACCCCAGAACCAACCAGAAAGACTCCAGGTACCATTCTCTTGGTGAATGTCAGATCCGAGCCTATGCAACTTCTGTATAGCAGCGTATACATTAGGGGTGTGGTGCGGTATGTAGACACAACAACTGCTGCCGATGACGCGACAGGCCCCTCCTCGATCAGCAAGGATGACATCTAACACCATCCTGTTCTGAAGAGCAACAAGCCTTGTTGCCTGGAGCTCAGCTGTAATATTTGTCAAAATCCCTGCTGTGGTATTAATAACCCCTTCCACAACCCTGGTGAGTCGACGAATGTTGAGGTTATTGGACTAAGGGCCCCAAAAGGGCAAAATCTGTAAACTGCTGCAGAGTGGTGTCTGTCTGGTCTATGTCGTCTGTGTTAATAACCCTTCTAATTCGGGACAGATGGACACTCCTACGCTGCAATCGATGGTCCTTGTGATAATTGGACGGTGCTATGTACACTGGGGGAAGGAGGAAAGAGAGGTAGCACACACCAGACAATCCCCTAGGAAGCCAAACATAAGCTTGTGATCCACAAACAAAATAGATATTATGCGGTGGGAGCAAAGGCGGGCTGTTATTCGTGCTTAATGTATAAGTGTAGTTGCAATTACTCTCACCTACTTTCACTTTCCCAAACCCTTGAACACAAAATCCAGCTGTGGTGTTGACTACTAGCACCAGTATTGCCTCATCCTGAGTAATATTTCGCATTTGGAATGAACGAAAGTATTCAGTAACATTAAATCCCTGGAAATCCAATATTTCATTTTGAAGCCATGTTACATTTTTCTACCTTTCATATATATTCATGCAGGCTGTTGGGGATAATGTATCAGGGGTCCCCTGTTCGCCTGGTGTAAATCCTTGGTGGACACGTATATATTCTAGCACTGTGTGATAATCAGCAGATGTCATATTCATAGCACAAGAATGATAATGAATGTATACTATAGAGAACAATTCAAACCATCCCTCACAGCTGCCCAAGTAGGACATAGGCAGCGATAACAGGCTATCACTCTTATGCTTAACCGAAGGGAGCAGTCCACATATCCAACAGTTTGTAACATTAGATGTGTCATGGGCTTGGTGGAGGGTTTGCAAAAATACATTGTCAACATATGTTTTTCTGTGTTCACTTTTATGGGGGGCCAAAGTAACAAATGTATGCTCAGGTGGAACAGGTGTTGTACCAATCAGAGAGTGCACAGGATACTTCTCCTCTAAGAACCATACTATTCCAAGAACTGTTATCAGGGAAATCAGAACCATTACTATGAAAACTATTTTACCACTTGTAGACCAACTAGACCAACCAGACGTGTTCTGCCCGTAGTGTGGGGCTGCAAAGGGCTGCTTCTCCTCCCTAATGGGGTGACCAAATGGATACATTGCAACCAGAGGAAAGGACATATAATGGAGCCAATAACAAAAGGGCAAAAGAGGGGCAAATGTCCCCAGCGTCCATCAGAGCCTCCCTGGTAGACTCCTATTGTTCATCAATCGTTGGCGTTATTGAGCACCGGCGGTGGAACTATCGGACCAGCTCTTGAAGAATCCCACGTCGCTCAGGATAAGGCACTCCCCTTCCTAGGGGAACACACTCGATCAATCCTGTTCAATGTCCGAACAGTGAACCAATCTTGTCTCTCCCTATGCTACTGATGCCTGACTTATCGAGTCCATCCCTGCTAATCTCACTTCTCCTTTGGTGCACTGTTCTTCCGTCGGGGTGCAGATTATACCTAGCTACTCCAGGGACAGAGGGGTCTGCAAACAGGGGCTCAGACACAGAGGGGCCAATGGACTGGGGCTCAAGCACAGATGGGCCAGCAGGCTGGGGCTCCTGGGTGGCCTTGATCTCAGGAGGCACTGACTTGTTCAACACTGCATCATTTTCCTCCTCCGTTTGTGCCCACGTCAGCCGAGCATCCGAGAAGGGAACAAAACGGGGCACCTGTTCAGTTTCAGAATCGCCAACTCCGTAATGCACCCATTGGTCATAGGGTAAAGGAAGGGGTGCCTTGCAGCAGTGCTGGGAGTGTATCCAATTCTTCCGGCCGGCCACCTTCACGGTGGTGCGTGTGGCGAAGAGGACCTGCGCAGGCCCCTTCCACCTTGGCTCCAAACTGCCCTTCCTCTGGAAATGCCTGGTCAAGATGAAGTCCCCAGGCCGAATATCATGTCCTGGCCCCTCGGGTGCTGGTGGTAGCAATTCGTGTATCTGTTGGTGAATAGAACGCAAGCTTTTAGTTAACTCATACAGATAATCCACTAAAAAAGGGTATTCAATTTCAGAGAACCGTCGAGGTCGCGGGACACCCCAGACATTTGGTGGGTGCCCAAACACGACCTCGTACGGGGACAACCCTGTCCAACTGTGAGCCGTAGCTCTTGTAGACAAAAGAGCTAATGGTAAAGCATCTGGCCACTGCAATCTTGTGCTCTCCTGAATTTTTGCCAATTTCAGTTTGAGAGTACGATTGTACTTCTCAACTAGACCTGCTGACTGGGGGTGGTTTGCAGCATGACATTTCTGCTTAATGTGCAAACCATCACACACCAACTGGATAACCTTTGAGTTGAAGTGGTTTCAGTTGTCACTCCAAATCAAACGGGGCAAACCGAATCGAGGGAAAAACTCCTTTATGAGTGCCTTCGCCGTCGCCATGGCTGTATTCTCTTTAGTGGGGTAAGCCTCAACCCATTTAGTGAATGCACAAACAACCACCAATACATATTTCAGATTGTTGACTCGCTCCATTTCGATGAAATCCATCTGAAGGACCTCGAAAGGGAAAGAAGGGGGTGCAAAATTACCAGAGGGTGCAGGGGTGCCCTTTCCAGGATTATACATCATGCACACCATACAGTACTTGACTAGATGAGCAGCAACCTTGGGAATGTTGTCGTTCTGCCATAAAGGATCTAATAGTTTACAGATACCTTTTGCACTAATGTGGGCTGGCCCGTGCACCATAGTGACTACAGGGAGGACATATGCATCTGGTAACATTCATCTCTATTTCCCTGACTTATCTGTCCAACACCCATCCTCATCTAAGCGTGCTGTGCTCTCCTGTCATACTGCTAACTCCTCAACTGTTGCCTCGCTCTGAATTTCTTTCACATTATCTAGTGTATCCTCAAACATAGTGGCCTCGGGCACCCACATGGTGGGACCCGCTACAAACATCCTTTTCATTTTTGTTCGAGCTGTCTGATCTGCAAATGCATTTCCCTTTCACACATCATCAATAATCGCCCTATGGGCACTACACTTTACTATGGCCAATTTCTTAGGAAGTGTCAAGGCGGACAAAAGCTTGTGTATAAGGGGGCCATGCTGAATACGTGTTCCATGGGAGGTAAGAAACCCTCTCTCTGCCCAGAGTCGCCCAAAGTTATGGCCGATCCCGAAGGCATACTGGTTGTCAGTATAAATATTAACAGCCAGTCCCTTGCTCAATTCACACGCCCTAATGAGGGCGACCAGTTCAGCTGCCTGAGCGGACTGATAGGGAACTCGTGATGTCTCAACTACCGTATGTAGTGTAGTGAGTGCGTACGCAGCAGTGGTGGTGCCATCTGGTAGTTTGAAACAAGAGCCATCAACATATTGTTCCCCTTGAGGGTCAGATAAGGGAACATCAGTCAGTCTACCCGTCCCTTCGTCTCCTCTTCTGTTTGAAAAATATAATCATGGATGTCAATTTCCTCACTCTCGGAAGGGAGGGGAGTAACGTGGCTGGGTTTCAGAGTGGCACATCTTTTAATTGTGATATGTGGGGCAAAGAGAGTTAGCTCATAACCGGTCAGACGTGCACTGGTAAGGTGCTGTGTCTTGGTCTAATTCAATAGGGTATCCACAGCATGGGGCACCATGACCGTGAGGTCAGTATCAAGTACGAGCCCAGCCGATTGCCTTATAGAGATGGCCACTGACGCGACCGCTCTTAGACAGCTCGGGAGGGCTCTGGCGACTGGATCAAGCAAAGCAGAAAAATAAGCACACGGCCGTTGCTTACCTCCAAAGGCCTGTGTTAAAACAGAGAGCGCATAGTCAGCCGTCTCGTGTACGTACAACACGAACGGCTTCAAATATTCAGGCATGCCAAGCACAGGTGCAGAGCAAAGCGCGACTTTTAATTGCTCAAAAGACTGCTGACATTCAGGCGTCCAAGGCAGAGGTTCATACACATCTTTAGTGGTTAATATGAGCAGGGGTTTGGTTAGTAATGAATAATTAGGGATCCAATGGCGACAGTAGGAAGTGATGCCAATAAAAGCGTGCACATCCCTCTGAGTTTTAGGGATAGGCATTTTTACAATAGCACTAATGCGCTCCGGAGTCAATCTTCTACCCTCCTTCGACAGTAGGTGACCTAAATAGGTGACCTCCTGTTGACAGTATTGAAATTTAGAAAGGGACACTTTATGTCCATGGTGAGCCAAATGCAGCAACAACTTAACCGTACTGTCTTTGCATCCCTGTTCAGTGTCGGAGGCTATTAGTATGTCATCCACATATTGAAGCAATTCATTACCTGGGGAAAGTGTAAGGGAGTCCAATTGGGCTTTCAAGGCTTGGCTATATATACTAGGGCTCTTAGTATAGCCCTGCGGAGCTCGACATTATCTAAAGCTTCTGCCAGCTAGGGTAAAACCAAACAGATGTCGGCTATCAGGATGGATCGGAATGCTAAAGAACGCATTCTTCAAATCAATGACAGAGAAACATTTAGCAGAAGAAGGGATCATTGTCAAAAGGCAGTAGCGGCTCCTGGAGGGAGTGCTGCGGGGTGGTGGGGCGGGGGAGGGGCAGGGTGCAGCGTGCGCAATATAATTCGTTTTATTTATTTATGTACTTACCTCCATTCGGCCGTATGCCGGAGTTTACTACCCCCCACCCTGCCCCGCCCCCACCCCCCCCACCGCCCTGCAGCACTCCCTCCAGGAGCCGCTACTGTCAAAAGGGCAGTAATGCCAGGGACCACCGGGAACTGAGGGACCACTATTTTATTAACCGCGCGCAAATCAATCACAAAACGATAAACATCTGGGTGGCCATCGGTGGTGTCTGGAGATGCCTTTTTTAGAATAGGCAGAATAGGGCTATTACACACATTCGCCGCTGTCTCTTCAACCACTCCAGACTCAATCAGATCTTGTATAATTCGCAGCAAAGCTCGCTCCCCCGCTTGTGGAATTTTGTACTGGGGAATACGAAACAAAATGGCATTATCTTTAACTTTAATGGAAATTGGGGAAATTTGCAACAGTCCTACATCCGTGTCACTTGTTGCCCACAAAGTGGGCGGCACATCCTTAAATTCAACAGGAAGGGGCGCATCTTTGGACAGACGCTGCTTAGAGCTGACCACATTCGGACCCATTGTCATATGAACACCGTCCGGGGAGCAGTAAATGTTCGCATTAAATTTTCTCCACAGTTTGATGTCAATAGGAACGGTGAATCCACAGTAAAAGGACCAATAGTCAAGGCAAGAGGTTTGGAAATGGGGCTTACGACCGGTACACCAGAAAATCCTACCGAAACATTATTTTGGCCAGACAGAGCTGCCCCGGGGACCAGCGAACGAGAAACAGAGCTATTCATTGCACCTGTATCCACCAAGAATTGCTTAACTGAGCCTTGCAGATCCGCGGTGACATAAGGACGCACTGATCTACAGGGATCTGGACTGGTCCCTCACCCTGCCCCTGGCTGTCCTAGCTGTGAGACATCCCTGTCACTTCATCCAGATCATAATCGTCGTGGTAATACTGTCTCCCTCGAGGGTCATCAAAATAGTTATGATCTGAACGACCTTGCGAAGTCCTATCCTCCCGGACCCTATCCTTATCACTTTCTTCACGGCCCCGTCCACGAGAACCTCGTCCTCTGGGGGCCGCAACTTTCTGCAACAACACCGGGCACTCGCTACGCCAGTGCCCCTCCTCCTTGCAGTACGCACACTGGTTCGACCCTACTGGTGCAGCGTTCCTGCTAGTACGGGGCAGCTGCCGGGCCGGACCAGCTCCACGTCCCCTTCCATTTCCCCTAGACACCTGCTGCAACAACACCTTTGTCTTCAACTCCTTGTGCTTCTTTTCTACCTTCTCTTTCTCCTCGTTCTCCCTGTGTTCATAATACTGTGCCATACTCAATATGACAGAAGGGGAGGATGTCGTCCACGTGCTCTCTGAAGCCTGCAACTGGGCTGCGATCTATGGGAGCAAGTTCGTAACAAATCTATTGACGAACAATCGGACACCCCCCTCCACGGACAAATCCTGTCCGCTAAAATCCCAAAACACACCCTCGAACCGTGTGAAAAATCAGACACACTTTCATCTTTCTTCTGACGACATGCCGTTAACTTGTCCCAATCTACTCTCCTTGGTGGAATAGGTGAATGCATATAAGAGATAATTTGGCCAGGCAAAGCTAGTATCTCGGCCCTAAGCTTCTCACCAGGCTTCTTCTCCTGATCCCATACTTTAATCTGCTCCCATGTACCACCCAATTCCGAACCGTGGTCCTGTGTGTGTACCTGCCTCCAAATATCAACCGGTACCAGTAAACCAAAGAACATTTCAATATCTGCGAGCGTCATTACTGCTGATGAAGCGGCTTCTGTCAGCTCCTTATAGTATGCAGTAGGATTTTTCCTGGGGTCGGGTAACTGAGTCTTAAGGGATAACAGCTCACTCCTCTTCCATGGGGTATAGACCCATTGTTCTTGAAAACAGGCCACTACCCTTGGTCTAACAACAGTATTCTGCTGATCTCGAAGCTCGGGTAACTCAGGGTGATATATGGGATGGACTTCCCTCATCGGAAACTGGGATACTGTCTTCAAGCTCTTCTCTAACAGCCTTCTTCGGTAAGCTACCAACGTAGCAACATTTCCAAAAACCTCCCCAGGCGCCATACTGGCAGCATACACATTGTCTCTGATATCATAAATAATCTGGGGGGCAACATAATTGAAACACTGTTCCCACAATCCAATCAGTGTAGCCGACATATGCTTAAGGGCATGCTGCTGCACAAATGGCTCATAATCTTTCATCACACTCCACACATCCTCCACACTGTAAATTAGGTGACGAGCCCACTGGGCGGCCTGATTGGCCACCATCTTCTTCTGTTCATCGCCCACATCAGATCGTATCAATATCCGCCCCAGTCGTTCCCTAGCTGTTGCCCAGTCCCCGTCCCCTGGTCCACGTACAGGTGTTCCGTTACCCAGTACTGCCGGAGAATGAAGGAAAAGGGAAGGAGTAGCGACAGAAGGAGCGGGCACCAATGTCATCAATGGTGCACAGTCAAAATATCGACTTTTAAATATCGACCTACATTAATATTGAGTTTTAAATATCGTAGGGACAGAATATCGACATCAAGAATATCGGTGACCAGAATATCGACCTGAAGGTAAGAAATATCGTTTCTGTTAATATCGAAGTTGTTAATATCGATAGTAAAAATATCGATGTTAATAATATCGGTTTATGTTAGTGTTATGTATTTTAGTATGTATTTTATATGTATGTGTTCCACATGTTTTGTTATGTTTTGTATTATTTTTTTAAATATATGTATTAATTGTTTAGAAGTTAGTAATTTTTTTTAAGCAAATTTTGCGTTTTAGTACCATAGCGGGTTGTGGGTTTATAGGGGAATAGGGTAGGAAGTAATTTAATTATAGTAAATTAATTCATAATTTTTAGAAATTATTAATGATTTTTAATTAAATTTTGCATTTTAGTTCTGTAGCGGGTTGTGGGTTTATAGGGAAATAGGGTGGGAAGTAATTTAATTGTAATTAAGTAAAAAAATTTTTTTATTGTTATTGATATTTAATTTATTGTTAATTAATTATTAATTGGTAATTAATTTTTATTAATTGATTAATTGATAATTATATTAATTGTATAAATTTTTTAGTGGAGCGGGTTGTGGGTTTATAGGGGAATAGGGTGGGAAGTAAATTAATTATAATAAAGTAATTAATTTTTATTTTTTGGTATTGATAATTAATTTATTGTTTATTAATTATTAATTGGTAATTAATTTGTATTTAATTAATTGATAAATATATTAATTGTGTTAATTTAGTTTAGGAGTGGGTTGTGTGTTTATAGGGGAATAGGGTGGGAAGTAATTTATTATAATTAAGTAATTATTTATTAATATTTATTGGTATTGATAATGAATTTATTGTTAATTAATTATTAATTGGTAATTAATTTTTATTAATTCTTATTTATTGGTATTGATAATTATTTTATTGTTAATTAATTATTAATTAATTTTTATTAATTGATTAATTGATAATTATATTAATTGTGTTAAATTTTATGTGGAGTGGGTTTTGTGTTTATTGGGGAATAGGGTGGGAAGAAATGTAATGTTATTAAAGTAATTATTAATTTTCATTTTTTGGTATTTATAAATAATTTATTGTTAATTTATTAATAAATCATTATTTAATTAAAACAATTATTTAATTGATAAGTATGTTATTTTTAACCCCTACGCTATCCAACACTTTCCCTACTGTTGCACTCTCTGGAGTGGGAATAGTAATTTTTACCCCTACGCTATCCAACACTTTCCCTACTGTTGCACTCTCTGGAGTTGGAATAGTAATTTTTACCCCTACGCTATCCAACACTTTCCCTACTGTTGCACTCTCTGGAGTTGGAATAGTAATTTTTACCCCTACGCTATCCAACACTTTCCCTACTGTTGCACTCTCTGGAGTTGGAATAGTAATTTTTACCCCTACGCTATCCAACACTTTCCCTACTGTTGCACTCTCTGGAGTTGAAATAGTAATTTTTACCCCTACGTTATCCAACACTTTCCCTACTGTTGCACTCTCTGGAGTTGGAATAGTAATTTTTACCCCTACGCTATCCAACACTTTCCCTACTGTTGCACTCTCTGGAGTGGGAATAGTAATTTTTACCCCTACGCTATCCAACACTTTCCCTACTGTTGCACTCTCTGGAGTTGGAATAGTAATTTTTACCCCTACTCTATCCAACACTTTCTCTACTGTTGCACTTTCTGGAGTTAGAATAGCAATTATAACCCCTACGCTATCCAACACTTTCCCTACTGTTGTACTCTCTGGAGTGGGAATAGTAATTTTTACCTCTACGCTATCCAACACTTTCCCTACTGTTGCACTCACTGGAGTGGGAATAGTAATTTTTACCCCTACGCTATCCAACACTTTCCCTACTGTTGCAATTACTGGAGTGGGAATAGTAATTTTAACCCTTTCGCTATCCATCACTTTTCCTACTGTTGCACTCTCTGGAGTGGGAATAGTAATTTTTACCCCTACGCTATCCAACACTTTCCCTACTGTTGCACTCTTTGGAGTGGGAATAGTAATTTTTTTCCCTCCGCTATCCAATATTTTTCTGTATTGTTTTACTTAATGTTGTGTATAATTTATTTTACAAAAATTAAAAATATTTTAATTTTGTTTTATTTGTTAAATATATTTTAAATTTTTTTAATAATATTATTTTTGTATGTGTATGTCTGTATTTAGAATTTATAAAATATTTTTAACAATTTATAAGTTATTAAAATAATTATTTATGAATATTATTAAGCAAGTATATATATTATATTTTATATGTATATGTTTAATTTATTTTAACATTGTGGGGCCGATTCCGATTCGGGCCGGAAATCTCTCCGACCGAGCCGGACCCGGAGAGATTTCCGACCGAATCGGACCCGTGCAGTCCGACCGAACGAGTGCGATGCGCACGTATGCCATCGGACTCGAGTCGGTCGGACTCCCATTGAAGTCAATGGGAGCCTGTCGTACAACGCGTACGCGGGCTCCCATTGACTCAATGGGTGCGATGCGGACAAGTGCGCCCCCTACAGCGTGTACGCGGCGAAACGATTCGCGCCGTACACGCACAGGTAGGGGGGACCCATGGGTCCCCCCTGTGTGCGACTCGCGCGGCTACGCATACAGGGGGGTCCGACACGGACCCCCAAAGTACGGCTCCGACAGCTCTTTTGAGCCAGAGTGCGCGGCTCGGTCGGACTGCTCGCGGCGCGCATCGTACTTACCCGGCCGGGGAACGTCTCCATTGCGCGGTGCGAGTCGTGTCCGTGCGAGTCGGTCGGTGCGGTTCGACCCGGGATCGAGTCGGTCGGAGCGGTCGGGACGCCCGGACGAGTCGGTCGGCGAATACGCATCGTACTCGCTCGCCCGGACACACGTACGGATCGTTCGGGAAATAGGGCTCCGAATCGGATCCGGTTAAGCCAAATCCGATTCGGAGCCCTACCGGCCGAGATCGGAATCGGCCCCTATATGTATCAGTTTTTATTTTTAAACATTTTTAAATAATTTTAACTATGTTTCTTTTAATTATATGTATTATTTACTTTATTTTAGATTATTTTTTCAACATTTAAAAAAAAAACGATATTTTTTACAACTATATTTTTGACATCGATATTTAATTTTCGATATTTTTGTACTTACCATGATGTAGATAGGATGTCGATATTCTTGACTTCGATATTTTTGTCACGATATTTTTGTACCTCGATATTTTTGAGGTCGATATTTTGTCAGTGATTCGTCATCAATGGCTGTGTTGTGGGTGTAAGGGCTGGAGAGAGGTGAGACATCGACACAATGGGCGTAGCAGGGAGACTAGCAGTTATCGCAGGCGAAGAAGGCGAAGCCACAGAATTGACAGGAGGCACGGGAGCCAAAGCAGCTGGGTCGGTAGCGGAAGAAGCAGAAACAGCAGGGGCAGAAGAGACAGATGGCTGAGGCTATGGCATAGCAGGGTATATTCTCTGCGGGGCATATGGAGGTGGAGGACGGGTGTCTAACAATTCCTCCACAAATGTATCATTTTCTTCTCGAACCACATAAGACTTTTCACATTGCAATCGAAACTTCCTATCGGCACACTCTATCCCCTTCTCAGTCTTTTCTTTATCATACGCAACAGCTTTCTGAGTCACTGTCTGCATCCTTCCCTTTCAGGCTTCCTTTTCTGCTTTCATTCGTCTCTGTTTAGCTTCCTTTTGCCATGTTCTAAGGGAATCGAACATTGACTGCCTACTTCGTTTCGCAAACAATTTATCCTGCAGCAAATTATGCTTTTGCTTGTCAAAACTGCCTGTCAACGGCCATTGCAACTCGGCATTGTCCCTCGTATATTTGTGCCATAATGTACTAAACATAATAGGGCCAAGGCCATGCTTGACGTACATCTCAAAATTTGGAGTGCCTTCCGGAGGCGCAGGCTGACTCTCTTCCAATCGAGCATCAGTAGAACAACAACGGCAACTCACACAGCATAGCTTGCTAAAACAGGGCATTTTAAAACAAAAACGTGTTTACTATTTATGCTGAGCAGATATTTGCAAATATCTTACCAAAGTTGGTCCTCAGACCTCACCAAATCCAAATCAAAGTGGTACCATGTTCATAAAGAACTCAAACAAATTCAAGTGCTTGTCCAGAACGATCCTCAGACCGTAGCAAACACAAACCAAAGTGGCGCCATGGCCACAAAACAAAACCAAAGCAAACTCACCTGGTGCACACAGATCAAACGAATTTATTCTCCACTGCCGACCTTTCGGACCAAACGGTCAGATCCAAGGGTTTCGCCGTTCAGGACCCCAACCAGGATGACCACTGGCCAAGGCACTACCCGGTCAGACAGATGGGGCAGCTGCAAGTACCAGACTCTCTCGTGCAGGGATCCCCAGTCCGCCCGTCCGACCCGACGTGGCCCCGGCCCCCTCACCAGTCCGCTGGAAAGGAAGGGTCACTCGCCCGATGGGGTCCCTGTTCGAGCGCCAACTGAAGGAAGTGACCCGATTAGGGCCACCCGGGACACTCGCGACCACCTCTCAGCCTTCCATACAAATGAAGAGTCGGCCAGACAGTAGAGAATACAAACCAAAGTTATTTATTAGTATACGCTCGAGCGGAGTCCGGTCTGACCAGCCTCCTCAGAATGCGGCAGAGGGACTGACCCCCGTCCACATAGCAATACCAGATATACATTTCCAGCATCCCTAGAGACCCGCCCAGATTGGAATTTTCCAGTCTCAGAGCTAACGAACAAAGGTGGTACAGAAAGATGAGCTACTATCCTGAGACCGGGTACATGCTATCTTAGTTTCAAGGTTACTCTGCCCGTGCCCGTCTCCCAGAGAGTGGGAGCAGGCCTACCTACTGGGAAAGGCATGCAAACAGAACAATCTATTCATTAGTGCAGCGAAGCACAACCTCGAACATTGAAAATAAACAATTGAGGCTGCTTTCTGCTGAGGCAGACAGTGTAAGACAAAAGCTTAATTTCGATCATGGTACAAAATGGCGGCTGAATACAAAATGGTGCCGCAAATGCTAACTTAACTCGCACAATGCTACAAGGAGTCGGCAGAACACATTTTCCAGTCTAACAACTGTATAGCACAAATGGTAGGGTTTGGCATGGGTATGTTTCATGAAAGGCATGTCTGTGGGGGTTTAATGCAGCTTCTACTTGTGCTGCCTGCAGATTTGGTGCAAGTGCCTCTATGCACTCTAGAGTGTGAAATGGGCTTTTCATCTCATGTTAGCTTCTCTGAAATAGGTGGAGGGTCCTTGATATGTGCAGGCATTCTGCTGGCAGTTGATGCTGTAATCAGTCGATCAAGATGGCTACCCATCTTATGCCACAACCATTCCAAGATGGCTTCATTGACAGGGCTGAATGATTTATTTCCAGTCCACATTTTACTACTGTTACATCTCGCCATCCTGTCACCTGCTCTTTTACCACTGCTACCAAAGGAGGGACACTTGCTCAACACGGCGATTCACAATACTTCAGTCCCTCACTTTTTTCTCAAATTTAAGATTAATGCTGATTTCTTCTTGGCGCACTTTCAGCGTCAAACATTCACAGTTCGGGTATTCTTGTTATACTGTAATAATTCCAAATTCTGAGATCAACATTCTCCTCATTCACTTTTGATCTATTTTGCGGATTGAGGGGCATATTTATGACGGTTATGCGTCACCCTTGCGCCCCTCAAGTGGATGCAAGAGCGACGCAAAACCTACGTCGGAATTATCAAGTCACGCAAGGCCACCTTGCTTGGCCCTGCATGGCTTGATACATCCAGAGTAACGCAACACAGCTGAAATCACTGCGTTGTGTTACTCTGCCCCAGGGAGGCGTTCTATGGTTGAAGCGTGAGTGTTACCACGCATCCACCCATGGATTTTGGCGCATTCTCAGATTTACCATTACCGGTAAACCTGTGAATGCGTCAAAATGCTACACCTTCCCAGGAGAGGCGTAACAAGGAGAAATATCTTTATTTCTCCTTGTTTTTTCCTCTTTCTATGTGTGCTTCATTCTGCAGCACAGATTGAAAGAGGAAAATGCCTCAGAGGATTGTTTTTGTGCAGGAAGGTGCCCCTTTCTGCACAAAAACAATTCTGCCTGCAACGCAGGCACCCTTGCACAAGGGTGCAAGGGTGCCTCCGTTGGTCCTAGGCAGCCAAAAGGGCGCCAGCACAAGGAAAGGACAGGAATGCATTGCATAATGTTAAATAAGGCGCATTCCTGCCCTTTCCCTTAGTGCAGTACGGTGGCTTGCTGCGCTGCGTAAAAAGTTGAATACATCTGTTTTTTTATGCGTTTGGCCTTTTCCTGCTCATTCAGTATCATTTTTCTAAGGGCATCCCTTTGGTTATGTAGCACCATGATGCACCTGCAATGCAGCTACTGGTAGAAGTCCTCCGAATTCAGTCATGTCCAATAAGCAGATTAAGAATAGCCCCTGCATTCAGCCCTTGAAGGGAAGTAACTCAAGCTAACACATTTTGGCCGAGATAAGTCTTTTGATTTACTAGCATCCTGGTCATAACTTTATGTTTTTTCTTAGTGCAAGAATTACCACATTTTAGTACATTTCTCCAATTTGGTGTATTTTCTGTGGGATTGGTCGTTTGGACAGAGGTGCTGTACAGAAGGGTGTAGGAGCCTGTAAGTCTGTAGTTAGTGACAGGGTTGGAAAGACAGGGCCATATTTATCAAATAGTAATGCAGCGCTGCAAGTCACCTTTCTGCGCTGCGTTACAGGGAAAGGGTAGGAATGCGCCGTATTTATCACAATACGAAGCATTCCTGCCTTTTCTCAGTGCTGGCGCACAATGTGCTGCCTGGCGCAAACGCAGGCACTCTTGCACCATGGTGGCATGTTGTAGGCAGGATTGTTTTTGTGCAGTATGGGGCACCTTCCTGCACAAAAACAATCCCCTGAGGCATTTTCCTCCTTCTATGTGTGCTGTAAAATGCAGCACACATAGAAAGATGAAAAAATGAGGAGAAATTAAGATATTTCTCCTCGTTATGCCTCCCCTGGGAAGGAGCAGCATTTGGAGCATTCCAAGGTCTACCAATAATGGTAAATCTGGGAATGTGTCAAAGTCCATGAGTTTTGCGTGGGAACACCCGCGCACAACCCATGGAATGACTCCTTGGTGCAGAGTAACGCAATGCAGCGATTTCTTTTATGCTGTGTTGCATTACTCTGGATTTATTTATTGCATTTTAGGGTTGCGTCGCGCATGCATCCCGTTGAGTGGTGCAAAAGCGACGCAACCTGTATATTAATATGGCCATAATATATATGGCAATGAGTCTGCACTGCTGAAAAGAGAGGATTATGACAGTACTTCAGTGGAAAAATAACTGCCCAAAGAAGACAGGGTATACTTGCGCTCAGAGTACAATACGTTGTACATCTTAGGGGCCGATTCCGATTTCGGCCGGAAGGGAACCGAACGATGGTCGGAGCCCTTCCGACCGAATCGGAACGTGCCGGCCGGATTCCTTTCCGACTGAGCCATTCCGATGGGCTCAGTCGGAAAGGAATCCGACTCGGATTTCCGGATGGCTTACGACGGGCTCGGAGAGCCCGTCCGCCGTCCGGGAGTCCTTCAGTACTCCCCGGGCCGCCTCTTCACGACCGAGGGAGTACGATGGCAGTATTTCACTGCCTTTTCGTGCCGGTCTTTCCGGCACGAAAAGGCAGTCGGTAACTGTCTTAGGGGGCCCCCAGTAGGGCCCCCATGGGTGCGAGTCCGCCTAATGGCGGCCTGGGGGCACCATAGGTGCCCCTCTGTTGATCCCTGCACCCGGTGGCAGGCACCTTGGGGTGCCGGCGACAGGGTGCAGGGATGAACTGCACCCCTGCTTTTCACAATGCAAGCATGCATTCCGCTCGGAATGCATGCTCCCATTGTGAAGTATACGAGTGCGACCGAACAGGGTTCGGTCCCATCGTACTTGCAGGGCCGTAACCGACGACAGCAGGTCGGTCGGTTACGGCTCCTGGACGATGTCGGACGGACCTGAGTCCGTCCGACATCGGAATCGGCCCCTTAGTCTGGAATACGATGATTAATAATTAGGGGTGGGTGGTAAATTCCGCTCCGCCGGCGGAGTTCACAGAGTTTTGCCCGTTCCAGGGCGCGGAGTTCTGGAAAAACTTTGCAAACTACTGTGTGGCGGAATTTTTCTTGTGCACGGCTCACCAGCGTTAAGTTGGCGAGCGCGAGCAAGAAAAATTGAGCACTAGGACGAGTCACAGTGCGATTTCTCAACGCGGGCGGTTGCGGCAGGTGGCTAACATTTGCATTGAGAATGCGCCGCTCGATTAGAAAATCTACTCGGGCGGCAGAAAGAAGCAGCGCCCTCTTGCGCTGCGCATGGTGTTGTTCGCACTGAACAAGCTCCTGGTGCTAAAAATCAGCGCGACGTGCCTAAATTCCGCCACATGCGGAACTCGGCTGAGTTTTTATGTACCTCCACAGTATTCCGAGAAGTACAACTCTGCGCATTCTGCCCATCTCTATAATAATAATTCACTGTTGAGATAGGATGGAATTCAGAATGGGGCAGGAGGAGGTACACGAGTGAAGGGTTTAACCGAGAGTTCGTGGTGTCCAGTTTCTGTGTAGTTCAAAGATGTAAAATTCCCACTTGAGGTAAACGATCCGGTATTATGACCCCATAATGTACAGTTTCTGTCCTATCTCAGCCAAGTTCGCGCTGTAAGATAGCAACACCTCTCTCAAAGTTTGCGCTCTCAGGGTGACACTGTGCAACGTCTCACTGAACCGGACGCACATCAATTGTCAGTGCCGCCCTTCTGAGTAGGGGTTAACGGTTGTCGCAAACGTATGGTATGCTTTTGACACAAACTGAATGATTTCTGTCACAAAACATTTTTTATTTTTTGTGGCGAATCAATTAACTTTTGTCGCAAATCGACCGACTTTCCTCACACATTCAGCTTTTTGTCTCACATCGATTGTTTTCTGTCAAAAAATTAATTGTTTTTTTTTGTTACAAATGAATCCTCCGTTGTCACAGCGCGAAAGTTTTTCGTCACACATCAGTTGATTTGGCGCAAATCAATTCGTATTAAAACGATTAATGACAGAAACGAGTTGATCGGTGATAACTGTTTAATGCGTTTTTTTTTTGTACGGCATCGAAGGTTGGTCAAAAAGGGTTGTTTTCGGTAAAGATATTAAAGTACGGTAGATGTGCGCACGTTTTAGCTTTGGGCTTGACGAGAGATGCGCGTGCAGCGCACAGCACACTGTGACGTGCGCTTACTGCGCTACCCTAGTGGGCACCAACATCAGAGCTGGGATATCTAGGTGCCTCGGCGATCTGATGCTCATTTGAACACACAGGGGTGTAAAGACAACGGCCCCGAAAACGTGACCCTTTCAATTCCCTTCAGTGTGAAGTGTTCATTTGCCCACCATTGAAAGAGATAATATATAGACCCATGCATGCGCCTTTATGGGACCAAGAGAGCGTTCTGACGGACTGTCACAATTCATGTTTTTGGTAGCGCGTCCCCCGGACAAGAGAGTGGGACAGCTGCCCCATGACGTGCTCTGACAAAAGAGCGCAGTGCCGTGATATAAGCGAGCAGCAGACCCCCCGCACCCCCCTTTCAGGGAACATTAACACATTAAGAAATGACATTGCAGAACTCCGAAAAATCAATCGGAGTGAGCAGAAATCTCTGCAGGCGCATATGGTGTGGCATCTGTGCCTGCGCTTTAGGGAGATCCGTCATCCGCTCGGAGGCCTAAACCACTATATCCCCGGGAGGAAGGGGAGGGGGGGGGGCGATAAGTATGCACAAAGCCGGGGTTACAAGGGGTCTTTGAGCTTCCAGAAGCGAGTTTAGGAACATCGCCCTACCCCCTCCACACACACATATATATATACACTCACATACACATATAAACACACATACACACACGCACACACACATACATACAAACATACACACACAGAACCCACAAAAACACACAGACAAGAAAACACACACAAACACCGAGAAGAAAACACAGGCACACACAAATAACACACAAGGGAAACTCATGAAAACACAGAAGAAATACACTCACACAGAAGCAGACACGAAAAGCACAGATAGGTGCAGAGAAGAAACACACACGCCGAAAACACACAGAGAAAACACACAAACAAGAAACAAAACACACAGAGAAGAAAGCACACACACATATACACATGCACAGAAAACACACGATCACAAAGAAAACATACATACACACACTCAGGAAAAATAAACACCAAGTAACACACACCCAAATAATAAAACCCAATCACATGCATGCACATACACCCCTCGAGCAAATACAACAGACACACACACACACAGACAAAAAGACACACACTCACAGACACAAGGGTTTACACACTGCACTCAAAAACACACACATGAATACAACTCATACAAATACAAAAAAAATACCAACATACAGGTAGATTGAGATACACACAGACATAGGCGTACATATAAATCTATGCAAACAAAGACAAACACGGATAATCTCTCACAAACACAGAGATACACATAACCAGAAATACGCAGACAAGCATAAAGATGCATGCAAGGAAAGCCACAAGCAAAAGCACTCACAGACATGAATGTATAAACACACACAACACACAAATACCGAATACATACTCAGAAGAAAGTAAACCCTCACGCATACAGAAAGACACAGCCACAAACACACGCACACTCACTCAAAGATCCACGTATACATACAAACACAAGAAAACACATATGCACACAAACACGCTCATCAAATACACAAAGACAGCAAACTCATAGACAGATACATTCCAGGAAACGGCATATATACGAACCATGCTTACACAGACCCACATGCATGATCACTGACACAGAAACAAACACATTCACAAATTCACTTACACCAATAACAATACATAGAAAGACAAAGAAACATGTCTTCACAGACAAGCATATCTAAACATATATACACGCGTGCACACAAATCTGGATACCCAGACATGCAGAGGCACTTACGTATAGCTGCAAATAAAATATAAAAACACACTAGCACACCTATAGAAAAACACACAAAATACAGGTGTAAACATATGCACACAGACACAGAAGCATGAGCAGACACGTACGAAAACAGACTTAGGCAAAATCAAATACACACATACAGAACTAGACAGGTGCACACAAACGCTCATATACATAAACAGAAACACACTAAGGAACACAAGCGCTCACCTACTCATACAGAAATGCAAACACAGAGGAACATATGTACATACATACATATACACACAAACATGTATGAATACTTAGTGACATGCAGAGGCACCTACATTACCTACGAGTAAAATTTAAAAACACACTGGATCACTTATTGAAATACAAGCGCGTGTACACTTGCAAACATGGAAGTACCCGCATACACTCAAATACATCATTGAGGAAACCAATTTAGTCACTCTTGTAAGTACCAACACACAAAATATACATGATATGACAACCATAAATAAATAAAAATGTGCACAAGATTTTAAAAGAGCGACCCTCCCAACAAGGCAGTCGTCTTCCTCTGAATGGTGTCTTCCGTGCAGAAGAAGTGTTTACGTATCACTGGCGAGCCCTGCGTGCCGTCAATAACCCGTAAATCACAGATGGCAGAATGGCCCACGTAATGGAGCCGGGGCCGCGCCTGGTCTGCAAATGGACGCCGTCCGGGAAGCTTCTATAGTCAGGCCCAGGAAGCACTTACGCAATTATGCCCTGAACCCTGGCAGCCTTTGGACTTTAATGGGCACTGTTTACAATTCAGTCTCGCCCGTTGGAAGGGTGAGATCAGATATTTTACACAGAACCCGAGCCTAGTAATGTTTAATGTGAGGGGGATCCTGTAAAAGGGCATTAAATATTAAATCGGTTGACTAAATGTAATTTTTTTTAAAGGCAATCATGGTAGCCTGCCCATACTAAACAAACACTAGCTGTCATTCGTTTAATGTCACTGTGGCCTTAAAATGGTACAACAATTGGTTGGGGTGTAACCCTTAAATCTGTGAGGGGTGGGCCTATCAGGACATGGAGGTCCCATACATACAGCACGCTTATAAGACAACGCAACTGTCTATGGAATACATAGATTCTTAGGACCGCTACGTGAGCAGATAGCACAAACTTGTGTGTGTCATTTTCATTAATTTAATTATTAATCAATGGATCAGGAGTGTGTTTGTTTCTGCCTTTTGATGCTCTTAAAACCTTGACAATTCTCACTACTTCCCATTGCGCCTATTTGACTATTACACAAAGAAGGTTCATAACAATTTTGATATCCATGACACTCCTCTTCAACCCAAAATGGCCGATACCTTCACTTTACTGCCTCCCAGGGCTGCCTGCACAAAGATCATGCAAGTAGGTGGGTTTCAGAGACGTCTTAAGGATTTTGGGGGCCCTGGACCAAACGTTTTTTTGGGGGCCTGATTCGGAACAGCTTTGAATCTATGATCCAGTTTCAGTTCTTTCATGCCCTCTTTGACCAGGTCACCAACAGTGCATATGCACACTGGTCCACATTCTAAACATTCTAAATGTGTTTGCATCTAATATTCAGGAACAGTGGCGTGCGTTTTCAATATTGTAACACAGCAGCAGCTCACTAATATTGCCGCAAATAATCTCTGTGACACTCTCCCTTTCTCATATCTGAGGTCCTGTTTTAATCTAAAAGAAACTTTTTTTTATGGATGTTGCATGAAATATAAAATGTCTGTAAAATGTCTGTAATAGACTCTCACACATCACCCACATTAGAACCAAATGAGAGGAAAACGCTATTTACAACAATCTGTTTTAAGAATTATTCAAGGTCACCAGATCAAGACGTTCTGCAGAACAGAGCTGGCTCTATCAAGGCCCCCCCTGAAAGGCAGGGACCCCAGGCCAGAGCTCACTTTGCCTATGCCTTAAAATGTCTCTGGTGGGTTGATCACCACGGGGCCTGGCTGCTATGGATTCTGCTGCTTGTCCACCCAGGCTCCTCTCTCGAGCAGCTCTTAAAATCACTCAAATAGGACCATAGGCTTGTAACAACCCTTGTCACGACCCTTGCCTCAAACTCTCCAAGGTTTGGGGAGAGGTTGTGGGGGAGGGGTACAGCTCACTGTCTACGCATCGCCAAAGAGAACCTTGAACCCTTCAAAAGGGGGACATTTGTGCAGCTACGGGTAACATTTGACAAACTTATGTTGCCACTTGTAACTCCTGTGATTTAAGTGGCCAGTGATTATTTAAAGTTGGTACTTTTTGTAGCCAACTGTTATCATTATCAAGTGCTGTTGAAAGCTTGCTGCAGGTTCCAGTCATGGCCGATGGTAAAAAAGGAGGGAGTGATAAACCTGCATAAATCACTCACGTGAACCATCTTAGTACTGGGACTGGAGAACACAGAGTGTAAAAGGCATCTAGAGAAAAGCAACAAAAAAATGGACAAATCAACCAACAAAATGTACAACAATGAATGGCTATAATCAGTGCTTTAAACTGAAATACAGAAGTGCAGGTAGTCACTTTTCAGAGTGCCTGTTTGCTCCTGAGAAGTTCCAGTACTCTCCCATTAAATGTATTTCAAGTGTGCTGAGAAGTGCAGGTACACTCCATTTCAAATTAAAGAAGTGCAGGTACTCAGTACCGGACAGCACCTGCCCATTTAAAGCACTGGCTACAATAAAAAAGAAAGTGTCAGACTCAGGAGAAAAAATGACTTGCCTCACTGTCCACAGCAGTGAAGACCTTGATGCAATGGGAAGAATTAGATAAGACAGCCAAGTTATCTAAAGTGCCTCATTTTGCCAAAATGCATGAATGAGGCTCTGAAATAAATAGAAGACTTCAGCATCGTCCGAGGCACATACACCCTTAAAAGTCTTAGAAGCACATGTGTATTTCTTGACACTGTGAAGACTCGGACTTCCTTGAGATTAAGATCGCAAATATTCACAGTTCGATCTTGAACAAAACTGCACAGTCACCTTGTGAACTCATTACTCAACCTCCACTCCAAGCATCACTCTCCTCCTTCAAGCAGATTAGAAGCATGGATGTCATTTAGGGGACACCAGGGGTTGCAGCTGTGACCCCTGGCTTGCCCTCTGCTACCTCTAGCACTGTCTTTGTGACCAGGGGCGACTAGCAACTGTGAAATTCAGTTGAGCACAGCGTGCCTCAAACTCACCGATATGTTGCTGTTTTCCAACGACTACGAGCAGGAAGAAAGGTGGTTTACTTCCTGCTTGCGAATCCAACCAATCCTGGAGCTGCAGAAAGCAGCTCCAGGATTGGTTAGAGCAGGCTAACCCAGCGCTCATTTTGAAGCCGGGGATCTGGGCCTGCAATCCCTCAGCTGTTTTACAGCACTGGGATTGCAGGCTTTAAAGTGTAAGGCTGTAGACAGCCGGTCAATCTGTCATGCGCACTGGACAGTCATCCCGCAATAGACAGGAACCTGTCTGCCCCACCCCCATCATCACACTTGTGCTAGCGCGGCCGGCAGCACAGAGAATAATAAAATGGTAACGACAATTTTATTGTTCTGTGTGTACCTGCTGGACTCGCAGCGGGAGGGGCGGCGATGCTGGTCTGCCTTAACGGAGGAGCCACCGCTGTTTACGACCCCTGGCCTCAGAGGTGGCAAATTCAGTGCCAGGAACACAGGGGCAGCTGGGGAACCACTCTCTTTATTTTCTGTCATTCTTTAATTACACTAATAGTGAATAAATAAAATATATTATACACTAATAGTGGAATATGCCCTGCTATGGCAGCTGAGGTAAGTAAAAAATACTTTTAAATGTATGTTGTGTGCGTGCTTGCGGGTGAGAATGTGTTTATGAGTGAGAGAGTGTATATGTGTGAAATTTTTGTGTATGTGTAAGTATGTGTGAGTGAAAGTGGAGGTCAAAGGGCGTGTGAAGTCACTTCTGCTACCTCTGGCATTTTGGAGAATTGACGTCCATGATTAGAAGTGTCAAAACTAGCCCTGAAAAGGAAAGCCTTCACCCTGCACGAGGAAATTGTCAGGATACAATAACCTTGTGCTCAGAATCCAATGGAAGTGATGCACCCTCCTGTCTCTCACCACATTCACCAATGACCAGATACATACAGTGGCGGCTGGTGAGATCTGAAAGTGGTGAGGCGAAAATAATTATTGTAGTGCACTGCTGCGAGCGTGCGAGCTGGAACAACCTACGGAGGGTTCGGGGGGGTTCTCACCCTGAGAAAATTAAAAAAAAGAGTGGACCAATGGTGCATTTTCAAGCAAATTTGAGAAAGCAGGAAGGTTAATAAAGCAATTGTTATTTGCCTTTCTATTTCCCTGTCAAGCAGCATCACACCCCTGTACATCTCCCTTCTATGTTCATTGCCTTGCTATGTCCCTGTCAAACACCAGCACAACCTTGTATGTCTCTCTTCTATGTTCATCGCCTTACTTTGTCCCTATCAAACAGACGCAAGGTCCTGCATATCTCTCTCTGTTCATCGCCTTGCTAGGTCCCTGTCACTTAGCAGCACAGCCCTGTACATCTCTCTTCTATGTTCATCTACATGCCGCCTTGTAGTATATGTTTGCTATCCCATCCTGCGGCGCCTGCACTGTTTTGCTGTCCCTTCTTACCATGCTAATATGTACGTATCCAGAACTACAGAATACTAAACACAGCAAAGGCATTTCATTTACGACTCTCTAGCATTAATTAGTGTGCAAAATTATTTTTTGTGGAATTCTCCTCCACACCCTCCAGTTCCTCAAGACAACATATTGCCAAAGCTTAGGTCCATGCAAGTTGGCAGCCGCAAATGGGAGCTTGGGGGTTGTTTTTTAAATGCCCCCTCCTCAAAGAGCAAAACCCACTTATATGTATAGTTTAAAAAAATAACATTCTGTACTCATGGCAGAGCTGCTGGAGTGTGAACTGTCTGCCCACGGTTTGCAAGGCGAGTAGGGCATGACTGACTGACAGACAGATATTCAGACAGCCAAACAGGTAGATGGGCGGGCATATAGGGAACATAATTCTAAAATGTGGGAACTAACTCATATTAGAGATGTTTATAAATAGTCACAAATTATTATTTCCATTTCTAGTTTTACCCTATGGAGTTTGAACAGTTTCTGTGGAAAAATATGCCATGTGGCGGAGACTCAAAGCGCTGGAATGTCAAATTTGCTGCCTTGTACTTTTAAGCCACCTGCTAATCGAGTGGTGTTTCATTAAACTCATGTGTAAGCAAGAATACATTAGTATGCTTAAGAATGTATTTGTGTATTCAGCTTTCATTAGGCTGCATTTCAATAAACTGATGCAATAATGCAGTGTCCCACGAAGCAAGTAAAAGATTCGTAATTGAGTGCTATGCTGCGACATGGATGGTGACACTTCACAAAATTATAAAAAACAAAAGCTTAAGCTATACAACTTCGACACAGCAGTACTATAATTAAAACATATAATAATCATGTTGTACTTCCCTCTAGGGTTAAGGGTTGCTGTTGTAAATCTCCCACTAATGAGAATCGGGGAGGGGACAAAACGAATGAAAGAGTAATTTCCCCCATTTCATATAGGATGCTACTACCTCTTCTCTCTCTGTATAAATAATCATTGCGTGCTCATGCACCATGAACACGTCCTTTCCCCACTCCAGTGACAACATTTATATATTGAGATGTTCCTAAGTGAAAGTAAGGGTGAGGGAGGGATGTAATTAGTAAATGCTCACAGTGTCCTTTGATGTCCCCAGTTTCTTCAGCCCGTCCAAAGGCAGCAGGTCTGCTGAGTCCTTGTGCATGAACTGCACCGACTTCTTCATCCTCCTCTGTTGCCGAAGAGATGCTGCCTCCCTGATCTCGGCCTCCTTCCTCCCCGAGTCCGACAGCATGCCCGAGTAGAACATCTCGGTGGCGGAGCCCAGGGGGCATACAGCACTCTCTCATCCAGTCTCAGCTTTCCTTAACAGCTCCCGCCCTCATTGTAAAGCAGGAGACGAGGATCTGTTCCAGCTCTACCGGTACTCAGAGAGTTTAGGCGGGGAGTGTAATTACAGTTTGGCTTTGTTTTTTGTTTTTTTGTTAACTTCTAAGTGCCACATCGGGGCTTGCCGCGCCCTGTCATCCTGGTGGCATCCTCAGACTGTTCTGGTCTTGCAGGGCAGCTTTCATGAGCTGCTCACTCTCACAGCAATCTTCCGGGCCTCGCTGACGCCGTGGGACACCCAGCACTGGAGATGCGGGTTTCTGTGCAGCGCTCCTCGTGCCCGTGGTGGGCCTAGTTTAAATTCTAGGGAGAAGCTTAAATCCTATTTCCTGCTGACGGGGTGCTGCGGTCGCCTGCTGGTGCACTTGTCAGGTTGCCTGCTGGTGCACTTGTCAGCACGTAACTATCTTATCAGGGCAGTGCTGGCACGGGTGCTATGATAGCGGCCTAGGAGGCAGACCAGTCTCCGTGCAGGGTCAGAGATGTCAGCAGGGAGAAATCAGTGGGCACGCCATTTCATGCTATGGCTTCTGCAGCTCTCTCCTTCCTCTTAGGGGGAACAACGGATAGCGCAGGGCTGACAATGCCGGTGCGGACCTCTCACAGAGGTGCCTGCAGCAACTCTAAGTGTAAACCGCAAATGCAACTAGCGAAATGACGCGGTAATGACTAGATAATCCCAGCTGGTCAAGTAGGCGTCAATTCAAGCCCTAACATATGGAATAACACATGCTTTCTTTCAGTCGCGGCTCGCAATTCTGGAGGGGGGGGTAACATAAAAAACAAAAAACGCCTCTGATCCCGATCCCGCGCCGCCTCTGTCTGCGGTCCGGACTCCGGAGCAGGATTGCAGGAACAGGTCTGGGCCGGTCCGGAGCAGGAACAACTTCAGACTGCACGGCCGGTGTCTCACTCGCAGTCGCACTCACAGCCAATCCAGACGGTGCATTAGCAGCGCCAGTATTGGCTAGGGCACGGATACGGCCCGCCCCTAAGAGACCGGGGGCTGCGACGGCCTCTCGGGTTCCCCCCTCCCTCCCTCGCCTACTGAGTATGGTAGTGGCTGACAGTGCGCATGTACGGGCTGGTCATAAAAATGACCAGCCCAAACCCGAACATGCGCACTCGCCACTGTCAGTGACAGTCTGTCACTCAAACTGTGTTGAGTGCTGCCGCAGCCCCGCCCCCACCCCCTTCAGCGGCCGATTGCCACGCGCGCATGTCCCAGCAGCGCGAGAGTGGAGGAGTTGTCCAATTGCTTCATTTGCTTCACTTGCACGAATTTAGGGCGATGTGGCTAGTGGGGCAACGCCCCAGCGCCCCCATGGACGCACCGCCCCTGGATACATATGGATATGAGGGCCGTTGGTAGAAATGGGCAAGGAGGAATTAGATAATATAGAAAACATAGACAATGGACCCCACCACTCTGATTTTGTCGCTTCTTGTCAATGATGTCTGCAGGATGTAGTAGGTCACAAATCGAAAAGAGATCTCTTTAGTAACTTGCATGAAGGTTCTGCACTTAACTGTAACATTGAATGGATATACATTAGCAATATCGCTGTACTTTAAGGTGTAACTTGTAATTTCTGAAACTAAACATACAAATAATGAGAACCTTGAACATATGGTCACTGACACATCTCCCTATGACTAGAATAACCACCTCAAACTTCGTCACTAAGCGCTCTCTGCAGAAGATGAGTTATAGTTTTTACTTGCCTTCTGTACACTGCAAGGTAATTAACAAACAATATTCTGAATTCCTTATATTAGCAGTTTATGTTAACATACCAAAACTTAATACCTCCTATTTTGCTGTTCACACATAGCATGAGCAACACAGTCCTGGCTTAAGAGTCCTTCCCGTTTCATCATGGGATAACTCTTAGGTGAAATGCAACAAACTCACAGTCTTAGAAGACTTCATTTTAAAACCTAAACGAGTTCAAAGTTTGTTTCCACTAAACTTTACAACTTTCAGAAATAATTCTCTGCATCCCAATGTCCTTCAACAGAAATCCAAAAGCAGCAACTGGGGCTGTATCATGGTCCTATTCTTTGCACTGGCCTAACAAAGAACAGGCCTAACAAAGAACAGGTCTATACTTTTTTCCCGTCTACAGCGCATAAATTACCTTGCAAAAGCACCGAGTTAGTGCATGTGCTGCAAACAGCAGAACTTGGAAACGCAGGGCAGTAATTGCCTCTTTGTGTTTCTGAACTCTGCTGTCTGCAGCACATGTACGAACTCAGAGATTTTTCAATGCTTGCGATGTAGATGGGAAAACAAATACGTAGGCTGTTTCTGTGTCGGCGCTGCACCTAGAACGGGATAATGATATGACCCTGGTCTTTTTAAAAGAAAATCCTAGATCCTTGTAGCAAGGTCTAAGCTGCAGTAACATTGTATCACGAGTACCGAGCTAAGACACAGTAGGCCACGAGGGGAGTTATACCCAGATATTTAAGATGACTGCCGCATCTCTAGGCCACATGCACGTTCATGGCCGTTGAAAAATGTAGTTCTATGTTGGCATGCTGTTTCAGTGCAGTCTCTGTGCATGTGAAGCCTCAGGTCAGACAGGACTGACACTCTGCAGTGACTGCTGGTCTTTCCTTTTGTGAGAAAGACTTAGTGCTGGCGGGTTTGGCGTATGGCTCCCTGGCACTTGTCAAGTTCCAAGTGGTAAACCGTATCGCCAGTCCTCCTTTCTGATGGTGCCTTCCGAGACTACCATCTTGGTGGTCGGACTCCTGGTTCGTCAGGATACCTTGCATAAAATTCTCACAGCAAACGTGAAGCATAGAGATTAGAAGCAGGCTCCCATGATTGCTCCTCAGGGCCATATCCTTTCCAATCCATCAAATACTACAACTGTTTCTCACAATTCTTGCATATAAATCTAATGTACCTCATATTCACATTCTGCATTTACCTGAACTGGCAATAGGTGTGAAGTAAGACATGATTTAACAAAACATGGTTTAACAGACATACTTGAAAAACTGGGTAGATTTTAATAAACTGAGTCAATTTCAATTGTGTGGTAACTGAATTCACAATATGTTTATTCACAAATGGACCCACAAACTGAGATTACAATTCAGAATATTTTTTCAAATGCCCTTTTATGCGGGTAACCATACCTTTTCACTTATAACATATTAGGTTTATGACTTCTCTTATGGTCAGCATAAAATCGATATGCTGACATAAATTTTCTAAGCTTTTCTGTGCTGATTTTTGAATGGCAATGAACTCAGTTAAGTGCGTTTAACTGAGGAACTGATGTAGACAGCGACCGATCAACAGGAAATGTATGAAGATGATGGCCATATATACAAAAGAAAGGTGACATTACAAAAGATGTGTTATTGTATGTTTACTCTGCCAAGCACAACACCGTACTCCAGTCTTTCGCCTGTGACAAGGCTTGATAGCTCAAATACTGTTCAACACATTGATTGAACCATTCAGTATAATCATCTGTCTGAGGATGATAACTGGTTGACAGAAAAATTTCCATAGCTTGCTCTTTACATAGCGCAATTCAGAATTTTTAAATATATTGAGATCTTTTGTCAATAATCAGAACCCTTGAAACACCATGCAATTGAATAATGTGTTGTGCAAAACTCTATGTTAACTCTTTAGAGCTGGGCTCCCCAGACTGAGATATGAAATGTCCCATCTTAGTCAAATGGGCCACAACAAACTAGAATTACTATGTAACCCTGACTTTTGGGAAACTGTACTATAAGGTCCATTGGTATCATGAGCCAAGATCCAACCTGAACAGGCAAGCACCTCAATACATGTATTGGTTAACTGAAGTCTTAATGTTTGCACTGTTTGTTCATAACTCTTAATATTAGCAAATAGACTTGACCACCAAAAACATCTCCTTAATGTGGCCAAAGTCTTAGCAATTCCAGCATGTCCAGCCACCTTCAAATCATGAAGCCAATTCATAGCCTGTTGTCTTACTTGGACTGATGGTAAATATATGGGATTCCCTTGATGCAGTACTCCATATTTTTATGTCTATTTGTTTGTTCTTTTATTCATGAATTAACTTTCAGTATGTACTTTGGTAAAAAACGAAGCCACATTAATTAGGGAATTAAGATAATCATGCAGACTTTTGGAGTCAGAATTAATAGTGATTTATCTGTCAGCTGATTTTCACCCTCTAGTTGATCTTGTCATGATAGAGCATCAGCCATAGTATCTTGAGACCTGGTCTGTAGTTTATAACAAAATCATAGTCAGAAAAAATGCTAGGTCCATCTGAGTTGTCTGGGAGTAAGTACACTGGCTGGTTCTAGGAACTGCGCATTTCTGCAATCAGTATACAATTCAATGGTTTGCTTTGCCTTTAATAAATAAAGATCTTTTAATGGTCAAACGTTATGTGTCAGTGACTGTATAATTGAACTCTGCTGTCAAAAATGTCCAAGAAAAGTAAGCTATTGGGTAAACTTGACCACATTTCTCTGACATAAGACACCTCCTCTTGCATGATACGAATATCAGTCTCAACAAGAAAAAGACATTCTACATTCTTAGGATGTTGCAAAATTGGGGCACTAGAAAAAACGTATTTTCGGAAAGCAAAATGCCTTGTCTGCTTTTTTGACTCAAGAAAAACATCTCCCTTCCATTGTAACTTGGTGATGGTCTTATTATTTCAGAAAACAGATGGCGTGGGCCATTGAACAGTTGCTGCCACTTTCTTTTAATCTATATTTATGCCCTAAGATGTAAATAAGTACCCCAAAAATTTCACTGTATTGGTGTGAAAAAGACATTAATTTACCTTGGTGAAAAGATGGTCATCTCCCGATTACTGCAACACTGATTTGACCTGTGATAATTGAGTTTCCAAAGTGTCAGAACAGATCAAAATATCATCAAAATAGGCAACACAGAACACATCCAAAAATCGTCTAAATAACCAACAATAAAATACTGAAATGCTGTAGGAGCACCACAGAGCCCAAAAGGCATAACCTGGCATTCAAATAATGCTGATTTAGTACGGAGGATGTTTTTTATTCGTCACCCTCTTTAACTTTGACTAAATGCTAAACCCCCTTGAGATTCAATTTTGTGAGCATCTTTGTGTTACAGTTCTTATCTAACAGAATACAGATATTAATGGCAAAGGGTAACAAGTCTTCAGTGTGATTCTAATGTAGGCTTTGTATCTATGCATGCTCTCAGCTCTCCCCCTTTCTTAATAATTAAAAATAACAGAAGAAGGAGAAAGTAGTGAGGGCTTATTAAACTCATTACTCTGTCAGAAATCCGGGAGTTCATGCTCGCCAAGTATAATGTTCAGTGTTGCAGGGGTGCGATCACATTTCTCAAACTCCACAATATAAACCTTCTATGGGACGGCCCTGGAGCCTGTGTCAGACAGCCCAGTAGGGGCTGGGGAGGAGAAGGAGGGGTGCATCCTAGGTGAACACAGATCAGCACATCTGGTGCAAGGTGGAAAGAGCCAGAACATTCTGGAAGAGTCAGAACATTGCAGAAAAGTCAGAACATACTGGAAGAAGCCAGAAGGGTTCAGGCACTTTTTTTTACATTGATCCCCTTTTGTCCCCTTGGTTGGTTAGGGAAGGTCAGGTTAACCTTTTCCTCCACAGATACTGGGCTTTGCTTGCTATAATTTCAGAATTCCTGCTCCAACTTCATACACTCCAAGTTATCCTGGTGTCTCTACTATTGGAGAAGAATGTTTGCATTTGGTTCCCTGATTGTATCTTGGTTGCCTGGGGGCTAGACTAACCCCCCTGCTTTCATCCATAGATTACGAGGGTTATCAGTCAGTCACAACCGACTGAAGGTCCTTGCCACACACCTTCCATCAGCTGTGCTACTAAGTTCTAAGGCTTACGGAGTGTTCCCTTTCTCTCTAACTCTCTTCCTCATTTCTACCCTGTACATTCCGTTCAGATTCTGGAATTCATTACGTATCTTATTTACGTAAAAAGGGAAGGAGTGCGGCTAGCCTCAGAGTTGCTGGTCTGAATTCCAGTAAAATCCTGACATACACAAATTTTCATCTATGTACTGTTTAAGATATTTTGTTTCTGATTCAGTAAGTGTATACATGTATACATGCATTTGTGCACCAGATTCCAACTTTATCTTGCAATCATATCTTCTATGTAGAGGTAACACATTTGCCTTTTTCTTATCAAATACATAACTAAATTCTTCGTAAAAAAGGGTTTAAAGATAGCACAGACAATATGTGGGAAAATACCCATTCCTGCAAACACTTTAGAAGGACACCTCTTTCCGAATTAGCATGAAATCATGTAACTAGTCTAAGAACAATCTGAATTCACTTGAACTGTTCTAGTGGCACACTCAATACGAGGATTATGTAGGGTCATAGCCAAGGTTACGTAGCACTGAGGAGCATCTATCATATCAAAACAACTCTTTTCATGATGATGTCTAAAACAGACCAAATAAATCATGTGTATATGAAACCTCAGAAGATAAGAGGATTAATTAGAAATTTTGCACTCCATTAACATCCACAGGAATAATTTTCTGTGTCTGGGCTTTTGGACTCTGCAAAGATTGATCAAACTTAATATCCATATAATTTCTGGAGGCTCCAGAATGTAAAATCCTTGAAATTACCTTGTCCTGACCTTCTTATAAAATCATAATCATGGGAATTGCAATATTAGCCTCAGCTGGCAGCGTATTTACTACCCATTTGGCAAGTGACTTCAATGCTTCACTTGACAAGGCAGCCCCTTTCATTGTTGAAAATCTAATTTTCTGCTGGCTGCGGCCTTTTGATGGGCAACATCACTGGAGCTGGACTTTGAAAAGTCCTAGGTTTACTTCTACAATCTTTAAAAAAATGTCCTGACTTTCCACAATATAAGCACAACCTCAAAAGTTTCAATAATTCTATTCTCTTCTACTTAAGGACAGACTAGTAAGGCGTTTTTTTTTCTAAACAAAGTTCAGATAAATGATGATCTAGCAGCACTACTAATTCTATGAGCTCATCACTCTTAGTATAGGAGGATTTCCGCATCTAATAACAAAATGAAGAAATAATATAAAGTAAGGGATCATTTCTCTCTACTAATAAGATACTCTGCTTTTGCTCATTGTCACTCAAATATGATAAAAAGAAAACCTACCTTACTTTGATCATCAGGGATGGTTGTAGGTTTGCACAAAAAGTAAACTGCCATTAATTAAGAAATAAAGCAAATTTCTTTTGTTCTTCATAGAATCCATATGAGGTGCTAAGGGTATGATTGAAATCATATATATTCAAAAGGGGATTGCCTGAATCACCTCAAAAGAACCTGAGTGCATAACATAACTGGTATAAATGTTCTTCTTGGGCAGGGGTCTTGAAACTGGGGAACCATAAGTGATCCCAAGGGGGGCACAATGCTCCAGCCAGAAGAAGCATTGTGCTGATAACAGTGCTTAGTTTTAAGCAGAAAAAAGTGACCAGCAGTAAGCCACTCTATCATGAGTCATCACTAACATCTTGTGTCTTTTATATCCTAGCTGGAATTATGAGTTAAAAGGAAAGGGACTACAAATATTCTTCAAAAAATCCTACCCATTTCTGATTAATCACACTGTGGATACTTTTACACATTAGTAAGGCATGGCTGACCAGAATAGTATGTTTGACAATCATATATTTGATTGCATTTTTAAAAGGGTTACAGAACTTAACTGGACATATTTAAACATTGCCAGTTGATTAGAATAATTGTGAAAAATTCTGAGGGGGCCCGGATGTTTTTTTTCACACTGAAGAGACGCGGTGTTAAAAAGTTCGAAGACAACTGTTCTAGGGCTAAATCAATAAATATTTACTACACACTGTAAATTTTATGTCATTATTGTTGTCAACCTTTTTCTAAAGGAATTACTACTAATCACAAGTAAGACTCCAACCTATTGTCTACAAAGTTTTACAACATAAGATTTTGAAATCAAAAAGGGATTTTATTCACAATTCAAAGTAAAAAAGATCAAGGACATTTTTCCCTTGTCTCTCCTTAAGTTCATTCCCTTTAAAATGTACAATCCTTTTAATACTGCATTTCTGGCGCAATACCTCTTCTTTTGATGTTGTTTTTTTTTGCACCTGGAGGTAGAGATTTTGCCAGTTTGAAAACATATTTATCCTGACATATTGTACCGTGAACAAAGACAAAAAGTTCACTTCATAACATAAATCCTTTGAATACGCCTCCAAGTTATGTTTTTGACGCCTTTGGCCTAGCTTCGTGAATGACCTTCTCAGGACAGATACAAGGACGTTGCCACTTTCCCGCAAACGTTTAATGATCTCAGGGGCCATATTACGGTAAATGCGCATTTTCATTGTTTGGACCCGGCGCAAACAATGAAAATGCACCCTATTACCATGAATGCGCTGCCCCCAGGGAAGCCATGAGCTCGCGCTGCCGCCAGGGCAGCGCATTCCTGTGAAAAAATGAGCAGCTGCTTTACAGCCGCTCCGTGTTTTCACAGTGCAGGCGGCAAGCCGCCTGCACTTTTAAAGGGGATTAGGGATCCCCGTCCAGGCGGGTGCAGTCAACGACTGCACCCGCCTGCAATGAGATGTCTGGGGGCTCCGTAGGATCCCCTTTCCCCCCTCCAGAGATTGCCATCACGGGGTACACTGTCAGCGCGCCTTCTGAGAGCATCTTTGCCTCTGCGCCCATGTCTGTAATACGGCGGGGGCGCAGAGGCAAATGGATTCACTCATTTGCATGGAACATGCCCCCATGCAAATGAGGTAACGCCCCCTTGAAGCTAGCGCCAGCGCTTTATGTGCACCAGTGCTATTGGTATTACAGAAGGGGCCGCACAAGCGTCTGCGGCCCCTTCTGTAATACCAAAGTGCCCCGGGGGCGCGCAAAGTGGGTGCAAATGCCCGTTTAGCCCCCGGGGCACTCAATGTAATACGGCCCCAGATGTTCTGCTCAAATGAAGAGTTATACTTTCCTCCCAGGGATAAATCCCTTCCAAAAAGTCTGTGGCACGTGGTTCCAGGGGCGGCTCCTCCTTTATGGCAAAGGAGCATCGCCCCATTGCTGAAAGGCAGCAAATGAAAAATAAAATGATAATAAAAGTCTTTTATTATCATTTTATTTTTCACTTACTCGGCTGAGTTCACTGAGACTAGGGAGGTGCAGTGCCATGCTTTGCATCAGCAGCAGCCAGACCTAGGGAGGAGGAGTGGTAGATGCACTGTAAGTGCGCAATGCGGTTCGGACGGCGTCTTAGGATGGCCATACCGACATGTACACTCACATTTCTCCGAACCAGCTGTCTTAAACAGCCGGGTGGGAGTAGAGGCACAGGTTCCCTGTCCCTAACTGAGCGGCATTTTAGCCCGATCAGACCAATCCCGGCGCTTCACTCATGCTGGGTAATAGCATGAGAACAGTATCTGGATTGGGTTGGGAGGGGAGCAGAGGAGCATCTAGGCGGCTTGAGCAGAGGAGCACTGAGGAGGCATCTGGGAGCGGCAGGTAAGTTCCTTTTCTTTTTTTTATTACTCCCCCTGCCCCTCGCTACTCCACCAATTTTTAGTGGTAGAAGCCGCCACTGCGTAGTTCATCCCACTAGGTACAAGTTTTGATAGCAGGCTTTTCATCTGTGTGGGCACATGTTGGCATCCTTCCTTGCAGCTATAGTTCCAATTCATTCACCTAAAGAGGTGAAAAGTTTTCTTTCCATAAATTGAATGAACGGTGTCAGAAAAACATGGAGATTCAAAAATGAAACCATGTCAATCGAGCACATATTCGTTAGCATCACCTTTTTAAAAGTCTGCACTTCTAAGCCCTATGCCTATGCACACATTATGTATTGTTAAATGCGGTCAAGTTTACATGCAATCAAGCCTATCTTGTGTGGAGCATGCACTATTATTGTACAAAACACCTGCCACCGATAGCATCTGTATACTCCTTTAGGCAGCTCAACGCTGCCCATGTGATAATAATTGTAAAACATTTTTTTAATGCATAGGGCAGTGGTTAAAAGCAGAACTTTCTGCTTAAAACAAACAAGCATTTGCAATGCAATAGGTCTCAAATTTACAAGAGTTTCAGTTATTGAAATTGCAAATGCCAAGGCCTTTTATTTATATGTTGTTTTTAAAACAGATAAATAAAAGGCATTGTCATTTACAATGCCAATAGCTTAAACTCTCGCAAATGCGAGAGCTATTGCATTGCAAATGCGTTCCGTGCCCAAGCTAATAATTTTTTTTTTAAAGTGTTAGGAGAGAGCGTGTCCTGCCTGCAACAGAAGGCAGAACAAAGCTATTTTAGAAAATAGTGCTCGGAGGCTGTAATTAAAGCCTACAGAATAACAACTCACATAACAGGGGGTGTCTTCATGGGAGGTTATAAAATGAGACAAGGCGGTACTAAGAAGGGACTACTAAGCCTATTGACCAATGAAAAGCCACAGTTTACAGTGGACAATGACACAAGCCAATGAAAAATATGGGCGGAGAGTGGGCAGAGCTTCAGGTCCATACCTGAAAACAGCATGCCTCGCATAGCAGCGCATGCGCTGCCCAGGTTTGACCTAAAAAGTATGGGGCCAATGAAAGCCCTCCTCTTAAACGCCATCTTGTCCTGTCTTTTGTGCTGTCTTTTCTGTCACATTTGCCACTAGCATAATGTGCTCTCATTAATTTGGTCTCGAGGATATCGTGCGAGGGAAGGTCATCTCCATGTGCGTCACGCCCAACCAAAATTCTGTCAAACTGTAAAATACACACGAAAGATGAATGCTGAATTACCATTCTTACAACATCTCGATTTAGAACCATCACCTCTGTGGTTTCCACTCCTTGCCTCCCCTGTAGCCCCTCAAGAGAACGTTGCCCCTAACCCGAATTCCCCTCTGCCTCCTTAAGGAAGGGGTAGGTGGCAAAACTGAGATGCCACTCAGGCAAGGGGTCAAAGGGTGTGTGATGTCACTTAGGCTACCCCTGACAGTTTGATGAATTGGTATCCAAGAGTCACAACAATGTAATTCCAAGTGCCTCAAAAGCCAAACTCCGAGGTGTCCTCATAACAACTTGATTTTAGCACTGACTTCCTCTAACTATTTCAGGCTTTCCTGATGGATCAGGCCCTTTCTTGCTGAAAAGTAACTGACCATGCAGAACAGGCATTACGCAGGGCTAATGAAACCCACTGAAAATGGGGCTATATCTGGCTGTGACTCACTGGCTTCAGATGAGCCAGTGTCACACCGCTAATATTCTAACCAGGACTCCAAAGAGGATCCCAAGGGCCCTGTTTGTCAATTTCCAAAAGACTACCAGCAGAGGTGTTTCTGGACGGCACCGGTCAAATATCCCAATCTTATAGATCTCTTATGCCTACTCCTGGAGTTCTGACTCTCCACAAAACTCAATCTTGGCCAATGTTTTCGCAATATTAGGAGGACCCTGTTTGTCAATTACATTGTCTTACAGTGAAGGAAGGCTCTACGCTTAACATACAGAACATTACTCACAAGACATTGTTTGGCAGAACACTACAATACCTTCATAAAGCTGTTCTTCCATTCAAACTCTTGTGATATTAATGCTTTTTGGACAAAGGCTTGTTGCTAGTTCCAGTTAGTAGAAGTTTGGCTGATCAGATTTAGAATAAATGATTTTCAAGGAGATGCCTGAAAGATAAAAAATAAGACAATTTTTCATCGCTAAGTAAAAGTTGCCCTCTCCATCTTGTTCTTTCTGTCTTGTTTCAGTTGCATCTCTATCCAGGGCTTTACAAAGGTGAATGGAATGGATTGGAAATGTCCTTCTATCCTGTAACCCGTGACTCCATCTAAAGGACTCTGTAGGAAATTGGGTTATTGGTTGAGAGGGGTAGAAGCCCCACTAAGGCAACAACCACAATCCCTGTCCAGGTGAACCACAAAAACCACTAAATTAATCTGTGCTTTACTCTGTGGTAGCTTGGCATAAAACAGTCAGGCCTAACTTAGAGACAAAAAGTTTGGAGCAATACCACGCTGAGGATGTCAGGTCTAATAGACTCAAACATGTGGGAGAGACACAGGAGAATGTAGTGGACACATTCTCTTACCTAGGGATAGGAGTATTGCATAGAACCAAATCATTTTTCCTTGGAAGCAATTTTAAAGGGAAAAAAGGACAAAAGATTTGTCTGAGAGGTGGTATAGACTGAGAAATCTAAAGAAGAGAGACATTCTACCTTATGGAAACCACCCACACCCAGAACCCACATCAGGAATCTTGGAATAATCATCAACAGCAAACTGGACATGACCGCACAAGTCAACGCTGCTACTGCATCCTGCTCCCACACCCTGAAGATGCTGAGGAAGATATTCAAGGCGCACCCAGAGCAACACTAGTTAAACTGTCACTCTCAACCTAGTCACCAGGAAGTCGGACTATTGGAACGCTCTCTACGCCGGGATCACCAAGCAACTTACCAGAAGACTACAAACCATCCAGGAATCAGCAGTCAGACTCTTCCTAAACCTCCCACACATACCTCGCGTCACACCACACCTCAGGGAACTACACTGGCTCGAGATACACAAACACACTCAATTCAAACTTCTCACACAGACATTCAAGGCACTACACAACCCCGGCCCCACCAACCTGAACAGACGCATCTCCTTCAACTTCCCACCCAGACACCTTCCCTCCACAGAATTCCTACTCGCACACGTCACACGCATACACAGAACCATGTCAGGAGCATGAACGTTCTCTTACATTGCTCCTAAAGCGTGGAACGACCTTCCACTCCACATCCGAGCCTCCTCCTCTCTTCTTAAATTCCGCAAGAAGCTGAAAACCCAGCTTTTTAATTAACCAACCTACCATAGGCAGGGCTAGGCCCACACACCTGCTCAGCGCAAAGATAACCTCGCAGGTGATAGTGCACTTAACAAATACACATAACATAACAGACCTTTACCGTCAACAGGGTGCATGCAGTGTAATGGACGTCTGGCTCGCCGTATGTATGTATTGTGTATTACACCTTCATTACTGCTTTTAAACCCTAGCAAATGTTTCATGAGACCTGTTTCAAATTGCTTCTATAAAACCCAACTGGGTCATTGGACAGTGGACAGTATGTGTCCAGCATAAAAAAACAGCAGAAGATTAACATATTAAAAAACACCAAATAAATCCATCCCAATACACAGACTTAGACACTAATGGCTCTTTCCAAGATGTAACTTGAATCAATTGAAATTTTCTTCATAGCAGATCATTAAAATGTAACAAGTAGAAATCATTTGTAGAGTAGAAGGTCAATTTCCACCAGCCAGGGACTAAGTAACCCACAATGGCAATACATCACTGTGAATTGTTGTCCCAGGGCACTTCCCTGTGTTGTGGCATTTTGTGATACTTGCACTATGTTCAGTGTTGCTACAAAAGCAGGGTACACCACTGTTCAACCCTTAAGACACTCTCCTCTGTCCCCATAGTTGGGGATGTTGGCAGCAGGTCTTGATACCTTTATTAAAGTAGAGTGTTTAACTGGAGCTTTCTGGTTTCTAAGCTGCACCAGTAGAGCAGCAAGGAGTCAGTTTCAGAACATTAAGTGCCTGCACCTATTATCTGACATCAGTGGCAAATGGGCATACTATTCGCTAATGACGGAAGTATCAGCGGATAACTAGCTGTAATCAGAAAATTACTTTATATATTTTTTTAGTAAATGGATGCTCACTCACAAACAATAAATGTGATATAATTATAATACCGCAATGGGCTGATGGTTATAATAATCTTGTCATTTTCTTGAAATAATTTTTGCTACTGGAGCCGAGCACTTTTATATGTACAGAGCTGATAAGAAAATGATGAAGGTGAAAAATAAATTGATCCTTGCTGTAGTCCATTACCATTAGAATGCAGCAGAAAATTACCACTGCCTTGAAATTATAAATCAAATATTATTCATGCAAAGGATGTGGCAGTCTCAGACGTGCTGAGGTAGATCACGATACCAGGAAGGGACAATACTTAATTTGTTGATACGGCTGGGAACAGGTAAGGCCAGACTAACTGGAATACCTTATCCCACTGATCACCATGGATGTCAATTACATGTAGCCACTCCTGGTTGGCCCTTTGGCCTCCTCCGCACTGTTCTTGCAACCCCTAGTCTCAATGGTCCAGAAGGTAGACACAGAAACAAAGTTAGCAAGCACTGGCAAACCAGCAGGGCTGGATTTCATGCTGGAAAGCATGTAAACACTGGTCTGCAAAAATGCTGATGTAGTGGTAAGGGTGGTAGTGGTGGTAATGGTAATGGTGGTAATAAAAAACACACACTAAGCATTGGCAAAGCCAATGGGTCTTGGCTCTAACAAGCAAAGCTATTCGCTTTGTCACTGCTTTTTGCTAACTGCATGCAAAAGCATGCATCAAGATCCATGCACACGCACGGCTGGCACTCTTGGCCTGAGTTTTCTATTAAAGAAAACTCATTCCAAGATGGTTGCAGATGCACACGCTTGAGCACATATGAGTAGTGAAACATGCATTGAGTCACATGTGTGCGCAGGTGTCATAATGCATGGTGTCCAATTTTAATGTTTCATTCTTGCATGGCCGATGACCTTGTTAGAACAGTACATTAAAATATGAAAAAGTGAGAAACAGGTGAGTTCAAAGCACAGCACTTTGCAGTTTCAGGATCCTCATAAAAATAAATAAACAAATAAAAAATTAATATGAGGAGCAGGATGTGGAGGCGGCACCAGAGAGCAGAGTGAAATGGAGTGTATGACAGAGACAAGGACAAAGCTGCAGAGAGAGAAGGTAAACTC
Source organism: Calotriton arnoldi (assembly GCA_963921515.1). Taxonomy (NCBI): domain Eukaryota; kingdom Metazoa; phylum Chordata; class Amphibia; order Caudata; family Salamandridae; genus Calotriton; species Calotriton arnoldi. The sequence goes on from CAWUFW010000138.1 coordinate 5,581,432, forward strand.
ATGCACTTCCGTGGAGAGCTGATTACAAAATAAAATAGTCCCCTCAAGTGTGCAGTGGAGGGATACTGCTCATTTAATCAGAAAACTGTCAAACGGAAATGCTCCTGGGACAGACACACATAAGAACAGAGAGGAAAGCTATTGAATTTGGAGCAGAGAAGTGAGATAGACCATAAAACCATAAAGTCATGACCAAGGGGCGGACCCAAAACGACTATAAGGATATATTATGAATTGGAGACAATAGATCTGCCAACATACAGCTAAAGCTGTCTGTAGCAGAGGTTAAAAAATGATCTACTTTCTGTATAAAATGCATGTAATAGATAAAGAATAGACTATGGATTGATTAGGTTTATTTTTCAGATGCAACACAGTCCCTCATGCATTGCAATGCAATGATACACAAAACAGCCTTTAGCACTTGGTAAGATGGTAGTACTGCTCGCACTGGAGCCAGTGGCGTAGCTAGCTGTTGTGCCACCCATGGCGGTCACTGGGTTTGCCGCCCAGCGGCCGCATGAAGAGTGGGGGGGGGGTGCTGGCACGTCCCGCGAAGGCCGCCCCGCACGGTGTAGTAAGAGCGGGGAAACCGCAGCCCCCAAAACTCATGCCGCCCCCCTTGCTATGCGACTGACTGGAGCCACAGCCCACTATATGTGTATTGTAAAGAGTTAGTGACAGTGTGTCTTACAGACCTAGAAATGGCTGTATGACCCATGTTTACTATCTAAAGATTCCTTTCTTTGCCTTTCTTCTAGTGCCTCTGCAGCAGATAGACAAGCGCTGATGGCCTATTGGTGGTATCAGGGATCAACCCTGTGTTGTCACCAGAGGGTAGAGAGGGCGCATAACTCCACTACTGTTATCGCTGGCATCTGGTGGATCGATGTTGATGCTGATTTCATGGCTGGTGCGAGGCACAACCATGTGTATCCAGTTCCAACCCTATGCTGGGCCTTGACGTTTTTAAACTAGTTAAATCATAGCACAAAGAGTCTACTCACAGTTCTACAAAGCCGAGAATGGTGATGCCATAGACAGAGAAAAGATATGACAGGAACAAACTGAGAAGTATGGGCGCAGAGCAGAGCAAAAAACAAACAGAAGGCAGTACAAGAAAAAAACGCTTCGATGAAGGATGAGCAGAGAGTAGGTTAACAATGAAAGAGATTGAGACATCTGGCAATGTGTTCACAGTTGTAAGCAATACAAAATTGATAGATTGTGTCCCCTGCATGAATATGTTGATTTATGAAATAAGACTTCTGTGCAAATGGGTTGGCCATGGAGAAGTAGAATGGATATGAAGTGCTAAGAGAAGGTAGCAAACAATGAGATAGCTCAATAATTTGGATCAGAATGCAAACTGCAGACCTTTTATGAATCTCAAACCTAGAGCTGGTGGAGTCCCAAAAAAGGTAAATGAATGATGGAAGGGACAACAAATAAGTCTGGGTGGTAGAAAGAGAGCTTTCGGGTAGAAAGGAATAAAAGGAAGTGGCCAAAGAAGATTGCATTGCAGGTATCATACTGAATATAGAGGCTATCACCAATGTTGTAATCATTTCCTCAAACTCGTTCTCTCATCCTCACTCATTGGCAAGACACTCTGTCGAAATATAATCCAGGAAGCGAATAACTCTCCATTCTGTTTTCTCTAACCAAACATATATTTAGATCAACAGTTGCCTCTCACTTCTAAATACTCATATTCCAGAAACTCAAAAAAATGTTTGTAAGAAATGGGTTGTTGGTTGACAGGGGTGTGAGCCCTGGTCAAGCAGCAACCACAATCCATATCAGGGTGAGACACAAGCCAACTCTAAATTAACCTGTGCTCAGCCCTCTGGTAGCTTGGCACAGAGCAGCCAGGCTCAACTTACAGGCAATGTGTAAAGTATCTTTGCAACACTCCAAACAGTAATAAAGTGGAAACACCATGCAAAAAGAATCCCATGGAAAGTTAAAAAATAGAACTTTCTTTAATAAATAAAACAAGACAAAAGACACAAATCCAATCAGTAGAACCGGAGATATTCAAGATTAAAGATTTTAGTAAAAATAGCACCAAAAACCCAAAGCGCCAACTGTGAATATCTGGTAGCGCCGGACCGTGGCAAAGTCACAGGCTCAGGCTGCAATGGAGCGTGTGGGCAATCAAACAAAGGGGGCCCCTATTTAGGCAAATGAAGGTAGAGGGATCATAGGGGAAACATGGAGTAATCAGACAAGCGAAAATCCCCTACCTATTTCTTTAATAATATGCTAAACGTCATATGATATATATAAGAAAACAGTGCTGCAAGAAGGGGGGCAAAAGTGTAACAAAATAAATTTATTTTTTCAGTAAAAAGACAAAAATTACAAATATGATACAGAAATATATGCCTTTTTTATCAGCTCTAAGCAGCGACCATCATGTCGCCGTCATGACCAGCTCCATTCAAGTCACCTCTGCCCTATCCTGAGCGGGTGAAGTCCAACAGGTCTATTCGGAGTCCCGTGACATCTTAGTCTGCTGGATTGATGATTCTTTGATCCTCGAGCAACCACTGAGTGCTTTATCAAAAATCAACGCTTTGGGAAATACGAGGCTTTTTCTGCCCACAGCGTCTTTAATACTTGGCACCTAATATCGGACTCCAGAAACTTTGCATGTTATTTGAATCTTATCATCTCAAGTCAGCCTTTTCTCCCGCGGAACTTCGTATTTAAATTACGCCCTACTGGTCAGCTCTTCAACCCACTGAAAAAAATCTTTTCACCACTCCCCTGTCGTGGTATCCACGCCCTGATGAAGGTGTTTCGCCACACTTGGCCTGTACACCGAAACGCGCGTCGGCGTTTGTGATACATTTATGATCAATTGAATGTTGTTTATCGATACATGATATCTATCGAACAGTTTATCATTTACTGTTCAGGTGTTTTGCTTTAGTTAGTATATATAGGTCTGTTGTTAGTACGTTTGAAGTATGGCAGTATGTGTGTAGTTGTGAGTTGTTGTTTGAGTGGTGGATCTATGCATATGTATTTATTTAATAATTATTCTAAAAAAATATATTTCTGTATCATATTTGTAATTTTTGTCTTTTTACTGAAAAAATAAATTTATTTTGTTACACTTTTGCCCCCCTTCTTGCAGCACTGTTTTCTTATATATATCATATGACGTTTAGCATATTATTAAAGAAATAGGTAGGGGATTTTCGCTTGTCTGATTACTGCAATGGAGCGTGTGCCGGATACAGGTACCCAGTGAGGCTCGCTGAACAGAGTACCTTAAATCCTGGTTTGCAGAGCATTGCAAGGATTTGCATGGGAGATGCATCGCGCAACCAAAGCGATGTGTCTGTTCCAAGATGTGGTGAGGCTGCGATGCGAAGGCCTGCATCGCTGATGAGAGTCCTATCAACAGGGCTTGCAATGCAAAAGTCCAGCGTTCAGCATGTGACGCGCAGTGGGGGCGATGTGCCAGTTCCGAGGAGCTGCGAGGCTGCGATGTGGAGTCCGTCGTCAAGGCAGCCATCAACGAGAGATGCAAGGGCCTGCACAGTGGATGCAATGCACAGCAGGGGTTCCGATGGGGCTCCGAAGGCGATGAGGGTCTTTACAACAGGTCCAATCCATGCAGCAGCAGCGATGCATCAGTTCTACTTGGGTTTGCGCTGCGCAACAGAGGAGATGCGCTGCTTCCGCTGGATCCACAAAGGCTGGCAGAGCACCCTAAGTCCTCTTCCAAGGATCCAGGACTGGGGTGTCACCATTTGACAGGGTAGACTCACAGATGGCAGAGTCCAGGTTAAAGGTTGTTGGAAGCCTGTTGTGTCCCTGAGGCCTCAGATCAGGAGTTGTTTGTGCTTTCTGTACCATAGGGACGAGTGAGATGGTCAACACAGCCCACAATGAGAGACTAGAACCCTGATCTTCTAATATTCAGTGATTTTAAAGCCCGTGGAGTCACTCTGGGTTCTGGGTTCAAGAGGTGCAGGCCTAGTCCTTCTCGCCTAGGCAAGAGGGCAGCAGGTTAGCACAGCAGGGCAGCAGTCCTTCAGAGCAAAAGTCCAGCAGAGTGGAAGTCATTTCAGAAGCACTGCAGTCCTTCTTCCTGGCAGAGTATTCACAGGTCCAGAAGTATGCTGAAGTGGTGGTGTCTGAGGTCCAGTATATATAGCCAGTTGTGTCTCTGAAGTGGGGAGAAGTTTCTAGAGACGGGCCTCTGAAGTGCACAGATGCCCTGCCATCCTTGCCCTGACTCTAGACTAACTACAGGGGGTATGCAGCCCTTTGTGTGGAGAAAGGACACAGCCTATTCAAGTGTAAGAGGGGTGGGGTCTAGCTCCTCCCTCCCATCCTGCCAGTGATGGCCCATCCAGTCACACCTACGTTCCCCATTGTGTGTGCCTGTCTAGGAGGACTACACAAAGCCCAACTGTCAACTACTCAGAGTCATGTGACCCAGAGACAGGCTGCAGGCACCAAACGGCTATAGCAAGAAAATGCCAACTTTTTAAAAGTGAGTTATTAGAAACAGTGGTCCCTTATGAAAGTGAGTACAAAAGTATAGCCACAATGCTGGAATCAGTATTGGGTCTAGATGCGTTCAATGTAAAAGATATTACAATTTATTAACAAGAATAAAAGCACAATTAATACGAAAAACAAAGTGAGTTGAACGTGACGGGGTAACTGGAAATCAGCCGATTTCCTTACCTCAGGCATAAAGTAAAAAGTGACTTAGTGGTAAGAATAAACAGTCAAATTAGTCACAATAACACAAAAACATCTAATGCTCCGCTTAATTTTCTAATACAGTCAGGAGTCAAGATGTGGGTGTCGACGACGTTTCGATCCCCAACAAAGGTTATGGGATCATCATCAGGACGGAACGATTAAGGAATGCCTGAGAAGTTGCCTAGATAAGGCAGAGGCGTGGGAAAGGAGGGGAAGGGGAGGAACAAAAAGAGATGGGAAGGGGATAAGGGTAAGGGAACGAAGAATTAGAGGATAAGGGGGCAAAAGGAAACAGAAACCAGAATGAGTCAGGGAGCAAGCGATTCAATACTAAAGTGCGCTTGCAATAAGGTGGTATGCATCAACCGTGAATTGGGGCCAACTGTTGGCAGATGCTGGAGCACCTATGTCGAAGAGCGCAGTACGGTGGGGGGTAGGAATCCCAGGTGACTAGTGAGGCTAATCGTGGCGTCGGCGTTTGAATGCAAGGTAGAGGAAGAGCTTGCTGAGAGTCATTACTGGGAAGGAGATCCCAATTGTAAAGTGGCATTTTCAAAATTGTAATTTAACTTCCGACTATACCATAAGTTAGGATTTTTCATTACAATTCCAGAGACACCAAACATGAACTTTTACCTATTCCCATTTCGAAATGACACTTATAAAATGTAATAATGTAACTCCAATGTTATTCCATGGGAGAGGTAGGCCTTGCAGTAGTGAAACACGACTTTAGGAGTTTTTCATCACCAGGAGATGTAAATCTTAAAAGTAATGTCCAACTTTTTAAATAGACTGCACTCTGCCCTCTTGGCCGTCCAGGGCCTATCCTAGGGGTGGCATATGTATTAAAATGGAAGGTGTGGGCCTGGCACAATGTTTCCTTTCATAAACAGACAGGTGCACCTGAGTGGAGAGGGAGAGGTGTGGCGCAGCGGCCAGAGCGGCTGACTCCGGAGGACGGGGCTGACGGTTTGCTTGTCGGCGACAGCTCAGCTCAGCATCATGTGACTCTGGGCAAAAGCTTACTTAATCTCCTCAACAGCCCCCAGCGCCTTAAAACCCTAAAGGGTGATATGTTCGCACTTTTCAAATATGAATTATTACTATATAGTGCACTGGTCCTGGAATGCACTACCAACGAGAAAAAGCTCACTGTAATAAAGTCATGAATCCGATTTAATCCATATTAATCTTATTTATTCAATTCTTTGCAAAACATATCTTCCCTGCTTGCAATACTCATGTAGAGGCTTCATGATTCAGATTTTCAAATGTATGCAAAATGCCAATCCAGGCGTACTTCTACAACATGTCGAAATTCACAATGGGTCATATGTAACATGATGTTACGAACCCAATGCATTTAGGGCTCAGTCCTTCGTTGGGGGTAACTAAAATGTAGAAAAAGTCACATCAGCAACCATCAGTAATCGCATATCAAAAAACATTAGTTATTAAACATTCAATTAAGCTAATACCTGTCATTTCACATACATTTGAAAAAAGGGAATCATGATGGCTCTGCATGAGTATTGCAAGCAGGGAAGAAATATTTTGCACACAATTGAATAAATAAGATTAATATGGATTAAATGGGATACATGACTCTTTTTTACAGTGACCTTTTTCTCGTTGGTGTTGCATCCCGGGTCCGGTGCACTCAGGTGCACCTGTCTGTTTATGGAAGTTCAAAGGGTGCTATTGGGACAGAACACGCACCGGGGTTGCACACCGGAATCTTTTGCCTTGGAACACATGTTAAATCAACTGACCTTTTTGGATTTACAGTGGTATGCACTCCACCATTTTCTCAAAACAATGTATCCTTTGCCAGATCGAAATGTCAGTTTAAAAGTGCACACACACACTGGCTTCAATGGCAGGCCTGAGACATATTTAAAGTGCTACTTAAGTGAGTGACACAATCAGTGCTGCAGGCCGACTAGTAGCATTTAATTTATAGGCTCTGGCACAGGTAGTGCCACTGTGCTAGGGACTTACAAATAAATTAAATATGCCAATTGGGTAGAAGCTAATCTAACATGATTTAAGGAGAGAGCAAAAGCACTTTAGAGCTGGCTAGAAGTTGTAAAGTGTGCAGAGTCCTAAGAGCAGCAAAAATGAAGTCAGCAAAAACAGGAAGTCTGAAGGAAAAAAGTTAGGGGGAAAACCACGCCAATGATGCCAGGTCTAACGGTGTTGTTCCCCATAAAATGCATACATTGTTATTACTGATCAGCCTTTGGCTTATCATATTCTAACACCCCAGCCGGAAGTGACACCCAGGTCCAACCAAAGGTCCTATTATGTTTAAACTGAAATAGCTGACTTTCAAAATGTGTGCCCCACATTCAGCGTAAATTGACAAGATAGCTTGAGTCCAAATGCTGTGCTCGGAATTTGTAATTCTTTACATCCAGTGGACAAAACAATGTACCTTCCTTCAAAAAGAAAAAAAAAAATGACAATAACAGGCCGTAATAATGTTTGTGACTAATGGTGCTGATCCATCTTAAAGGAAAAACCTCCTGCAGAAGTCCTCAAAAGTCAAAAGGGGCTCAGAATACCAATCAGATCAATGAGTCAATCAAATAATCAAAGGTAATGCTTAAGATGTACAGAACCCAGAGCTCCAAATCCCTTCCCACTCCCAACTTCAAACAATGAGGATCTGTTGACATTCTAAATGAATAACTACACACATCTGAAGGAGAATAGTGATTCACTCTATAAACCATCCATATCATCCCAATATGATAGTCACCCCACTGGAAGGAGCTGTTTGTGCTTTCTGTACCACAGAGACAAGTGAGATTGTCAACACAGCACACAATGAGAGACTAGAACCCTGATCCTCCAATATGAAGTGATTTTTAAAGGGAATTTACTGATAAAAGGATGCAGGAGGGATGCTTGGTCAGGTGAGCATTGGTGACGTACCCTCTCAGCGAACCCCATAACCTCTGCATCCTTTATAGTGCCTACCTCTGCATTGCTCTAATCACTACCATTGCCCTCGGTCATTACATAGCCTCACCTCTACTGCCCAGATTGGTAGTGTCAATCTACAATCATGCCCAATGTAAATTTTAAAGATATGGTCATTGACTGTGAGGGTGACTGGGATTGGCACATGAACTTGTCACTTCTACGGCAGATACATATAGTAATATAAATGTCATTCCAGCTAGGAGAGGCTGTGGAGGGATCTCAAACTCTTCCTTTCGCATTGCTTAGTTTCCTCCATGAGCGGAGAGTGATGCTGTAAGAAGGTTCAGATGACTTCCTTCAGTTCATACATTACTTTTAGAGTGGCAGAACACCCCATTACAGCAACATTGCTAAGGGGAGGTTTGTTTATTTGAGTCTTTCTTTGCATCTCGCTCCGGACAACCATGGGAAGAGGAAATGATCCATTCTAAGGCTTCCTCGTGGGTCTTAGCAAAATAATGCCAAGAAAGCTCTGGATACCCCGTGATGTGTATTTCGCTTGCGGCATTGGTCATTGGTTCTGATGCACCTGGATTTCTTGGTCACACACTAAAGGGAAAGCACAAGAGGTCTTCCTGCCCCTGAGTGTACTTCATCCCCTACAGGCTGCGTATCACAATGGCAATGTCTGCTGTATGTGCGTATCTTGGGCACATGCTTCAGCTCTCCGAAGTGGGCATTGGTTATCCTACCGCTTTAGAAAATCTACAATAGTAAAAAGTTATTATGTAACCATATTGCAGGGGCAGCTCCTCCGCTAAGGCGGAGGAGCATCGCCCCTCAAGAAAAATAAAATGATAATAACACCATGTTATTATCATTTTATTTTTCCCTATCGGCTCTGTAGGTGCGGGGTGGGGCTGCCCACAGAGCAAGGGAGGAGTGGTAGGCTGTCTAGGGCCGGCCAAATAGTCATGCGCACTTTGCATGTTCTCCACCAACTGTAATGCACAGCCTGGGTGAAGAAAATGCACAGGCCCCCAATCCCCATCTGAGCGCCGAACCATGGTGCTCAGACCAATCACTATGCTGCTTTCAGCAGCGTCATGATTGGCTAGAGGAGACTGGAAGCCTAGGTGCTTCCTGATCCTGCATCGTGGCAAGAAGCACGGAGAAGAGGCGGCCGCCGGTAAGGTAAGTTTAAATTTTCTTTTTTTTAACACCCACTCACCACTGCTGCCCCGTGGCAGCCGCTACTGCCATATTGTTAAATACTGATACAGTAAAACGTCTCAGTGGGCAACACACATGCTTAAGGGGTCTGTGTAACAACTGCAGGGCCCAGTTTTACATTCCAAAGACTTTGCTCTGTATTGTGTCCTTCTGGGGCTCATAAAATGATTATATGACAGAAATATAGAGCCACCATCATCTATAATATTGTATATTTCAAGTAAATTAGCATGCAGCTGAGTTGTATGGTTGGAAATCGTGCAGGATTAAATACTGTTAGATAAAAGCCCGAAAAAGTGCCAATATCCCACTGCCTGCATGCTCACCACCAACCATCTTGCTGTTCCTGCACCTCCATTAAATGTCCTCGCGCAACATTCACTGTGGAAACTGAAGGTGTGGAAAGGTCATATCACATTCATGTGTATTTTGTTTGTTTGTTGTTTGCGCAATCTCCTCCACCATAGTATTCTGCACTGGGGTTCAGTTCTACCATGATCATGAGCACTATGGCATAAACTAATGGACATCTGCAATTGGCTCAGGGTCAAACGGAAGATTTATTCTGGAAAGGTGGGTATGCACAGGAAAACAAACCACGTGTAAACAATACAGAGGATGAAGGTTCTGGGAGGGGTGAAATGGAGACTACGGGATAAAGTCCGCCCCTTGCGTGGGCATGGAAATTGGGCAAAATCCCAGGCTCGAGAAGTTGGGTGTACATCAAAGGATATACAATGTGAAAATACCATATTAAACAATGTAAAATATTTGAAAAAGAAATATATAAAAGCATAGGAAATGCTCATTGGAAAAAATGGATGTGCTACAGGCTGCTTCCTTAGTCGCGCTAGTAATGCTGAAGTTCCCCCTTCCTGGGAACTTTTATAGAAGTTCTTTGAAAGGAAAATAGAAACATGCTTGTAATTAAATTGATGTGTAGGGAAATCATCATTTTTACACATTCTATCCAACCCCACCTTGTGAGGATTTTTGGAAACCAGGATTCAGTTAATTAAAACAATTTTGTTAAGAGTTTATCTTCCATATGAATTCTACTTTCCTCCAGAGTTCTTTCTTTAATTCTACACCAAGATATTTTAAATGAATAGTTTGACATTTAAGACCAGAGTCACCTATGATTATTGGTCACCTTGGTTATTCAAAGGGAAGATTTCTGTCTTGTTAGGGTTGAGTGAGTACCCAGAAGCCTTGGTTTAGTTGTTGATTGTAGTAATTGCTAGATCTGCTTCTTCTCTAAATATCAACACATCGTCAACATAAGCAGCTAATTTTTTTGTGCTGGACATAAAGGGAAATATTTACATTTTTTAATTTGTTTTGAGATCTATTAATAAAAGTTCAATGGCGAGTACATATAACAGGGCAGATCGAGGGCATCCTTTTCTAGTTCCGTAGGGTAGACCTACGTTTTTAGATTTATCGGCATTAACTCTGATAAATGCAGAGGGTTGATTGTATAGAGCCACAGACATACATTCGAAGTCAAGCCCCATTTAGAGTTTTGTATCACTGAACGTAAGAAGGTCCAATACACATTGTCAAAGGCCTTCTCCACATCTAATGCCATGGCCATTGAAGAGGTGGAAAGAAGTTTCGTTTTTTTATTAGATGCCTAAATAATTTGTCTGAGGCATATCTCTCTTAGAGGAAGCCAGTCTGTGAATTATGGATTATTTTAAGTTTCACTTTTTCTAGCCTCAAAGCCATCATTTTTGCATAGATTTTACAAACTACATTAATAAGTGATGTGGGTTTGTATTTTTCAGGTCCTTCGGGTCTTTACTCCTTCCAAAGACAAGATACTTCTTTAATTAAAACCACTGAAATATGAGTATAAAACAAGATATTCAGTTAAAGGGTTCATAAATGGGTGAATAACATACAGGCCAAAATTATCATTCAGCGTAATAAAGGAGAGAAATTACTAGCTAATTATCTTAAAGCAAAAGACAACAAAATGTAGATTACTGCATCTAGAAACAAGTCAGGTAATCCCTATCCTGATACTAAAGCAGTCTAGAAACCGTTTCAAGAGTTTTATTCTGCCTTATACAATCCAAACAAAATTTGGAGAAATGTCAGAAAAATTTCGACAAGATACCTTTACCTAGGCTGAGCGAATCAGTCTAGTTAGAATTAAATAAATACATCACTCAGCGGTAACTAAAGCGATCCTCACTTTAAAGATGGCTTCTCCTCATTATTTTATAAGAACTTACAACAAACATTACTTCCTCATCTGAAAAAAAGTTTTGCTCAGTTTAGTGCCTTGGAAGAGATTAAAGTAACAATCTCTGAAGCTGCGATAGTTGTTTATTCTCACTCTAACTTTTTAATCTCTATCTCGAAAGAATTAAGTTTCAAGTTTATGTCTTTATTATTTTTGAACATGACTCCCCTAACCTTAGCCTGCCTACATAGCATCCCATAGAGTCCCAGGCAATATTTGATTACTTGAATACTCTGACATTAAATTTAGAAAAACAGCACTGATCAGTAAAGCTGTGACCAGTAGTGAGTTGTGCAACTGTTGAAAATGAAAGCCACACATTTCTGACATTGACTATACAAAGGAGTGTGCAAAAAACAAATTCTCAGAGAAGTTCAAATGAACAGCACTTGATGTTCAACGTGTTTGGGGAGCGCGGGGTGTGCCACAGCAGTCACGATTCAAATGACGTTCATAGGATGAGGTGTTTGTTTGGCGGGACACATGGGGGGAGATGTGGCCATTTGCAGACATGTTCAGCTGTGAGGTATTGTTGGCACAAGCAAATATCCAGCTTAAGAGTAGGTTTCTGACTTAAGGCTGCAGTACTGGTGGCGCTGGTATTCCTAGCCCAGGAGAATTCTCAGATGAGAAGTCCACACATAGAGCAGAACATGTGGCTGTTTAATCTAAGCAGAGATGCCAAGTGATGAATCTGTCCCATACTGACATAGGGTCTGCCACGGGTCTCTGCCGGTAAATGGCCTGGGAAGCGTGGTATTTCATGATAGTTTTGTATTCAGTGTAAATAATTTGTGCTGGAAGCATATAGTCCATATGTAATCCTTTACCTTTGGAGAATATCCTGACAAATATTTCACCATTAAGGCATCTAAATAGGAATTAGAAATCTGCTACTGTGTATGGAATTTGTAAAGAGAAGCACAACACCCAGCAGAACACCTCAACTTCAAAATATAGCACTGACACTAGGTAACACTCAATGCAATGTCACAATATGAATAAATGAGCATGTGACTGCCTCAAAACTTCTAAAATAAAATTTCCAAAAGTAACAATAGCTAATTATCAATTCAAAAGTTGTTTCCAAAATATACTGTCACAAGGACAGTGTAAATCGGGTGAAGGGGTTAAGGGTACAGGGCATAGGGTATAGTGGTTAATGGTATTGGGTTAGTGGTTGGAGTTACAGATATAGGGTTAAAGGTATAGGGGAAACGGTTTGGGGTATAACAATAAAAGTTTGGGGCACAGGGTAAGGGCTAGAGATATAGCAATTTAGTGCGTAGGTAAGGGGTGTAGGGTAAAAGGTATAGAGTGTAGAATATACGGTTACAGGTATAGGAGTTAAGGGTATGGTGTTAGGGGTAAAGGGTTATGGCTTTGGGCTGTAAGTGATATGGTAAGGGATTAAGGTTTATAGGTTTTGGGTTAAGTGTAAAAGGCATAGAGGTTGAGGTTTTGGGGTTAGTGGATGAAGTTAAGGGAATTGGGTATAGGTTTATGGGCATAAGGTTAAGCGTTTGGGATTGAGTATATGTGCTATAAGGGTTAAGGATATAGAGTTAAGGGCATATAGTTAAGGGGTTTAGTTATAGGGTCATGGTTAAATGGCACAGGGTTAAGGATATCGTGTTTAGGGGTCGGGGTAAAGGGTTAACCACTGTGGTTATACTGGTCTATGTGTTTAAAGTGTGCTTATGTTTGTTGCAATTATTTTCGGTTAATGTTCAAAATAATAATATTGAAGAGCTGCTTTTCACAGTAACACTGCGCTTAATTAGTTTCAATGGAACGCGCATCAATTTCAAAGGGATGAAGTTATAAGTTGAAAACAAGAACTGATGCTATTTTTCAGTAATAAAAAATTGAATGAACAATTTACAACCTGCGACTCACCACCTTGCTGTTGTTCGCCTTCATTCTGTTGGGCCTAAAGGTCCAGGTATGCAGGGCCGGCTTTAGGGCAGCGCGATTGGTGCGGCCGCACTGGGCGCTGACCTGTGGAGGGGGCGCTGACCTCAGGGTGACGCTGCATTTAGCAATAACTTATTATTGGAGAGATGAGGGGCACTTTTGCCCTGTGGTAGTGAGAGAATCCCAGTAGACCGTCATGGGGTGTGGGGGCGCCAAAAGTGATTGTCGCACCGGGCGCCATCAGCGCTAAAGCCGGCCCTGCAGGTATGCCACTACTAGTGAGCCTCATGTAAAGAGTAGGGTGCGGGTCAGAGTTCAGCATCCTTTTTTAGGTCGAGCCTCGAGTAGCGCGCAAGTGCTGCTAGGCGAAGACTTTATGTTAGGGGGTTTCGAAAGCTGACCACACGCTCGTGCGTCGTGGCCTTTTTCGGGCGGTTACGCGCGCAGGGCCGACATCTGTTTCCCATTATCGTGCCCAGACGCGTGCGCGATAATTGGAAACATATGCCTGCCGTGCGGGGAAAAGGCCATGACGCACGAGCGTCTGGTCAGCTGAGCAGGCTGCCGCGCTCGCCCCCGCTCCTCCGTTTCGATTCCGTGCTTGTTAATACAGTGCCGTGTTTACACACACCCAACGTGGCAGCGGCAAGACCGACGGCTGTGAACATGCGCACTCGAGTAATGTCTGACACGTTAAAGTGATGGTCTAAATGATTACTTTAAATCGAACGCCGTCCGCCTCGTTCCATGGCAGCGGGCGCGTGTCAGGAGGGCTTCGTACGAGACCTTGAATTGAAGAACGGCTCGGTGCTGCGCCTGGAGCAGCGCGGCCTGGGCGACGTTGGCTGTGTAGTGTGGGATGCAGCGCTAGTTCTGTCCAAGTTCTTGCAGACTGAGGATTTCTACGACCCATGCTCCCGGCATGTACTCCGGGGCTGCTCGGTGCTGGAACTGGGCGCAGGCACTGGAGCCGTGGGACTCGTGGCGGCCACACTAGGGTAAATACACAGAACTTTACTGCCCAGCGCTGAAGTTCTGCTTTATACCGAGTTTTTGACCGCTTTTGCACCATCCTTGTTGCTTTAAATGGAAATTTAGAAGTGCAGTAAAGTACTCACTATTTAGAGTACATGTTCATTCCTAGTAAAGTACCGGTACTCTTACCTTAAATGTACTACAGCAGTGCAGGTATTCTCCCTTTCAAAATAAATAAGTTTCGGCACTTAGAACTGAACAGCACCTTCCAATTTAACACACTGACCTTTCTTAATACTTAATGTCGACTGCTCTGAAATTACGTGTTAGCTGCTGGAAGGGGGGCTCTTCTGGACACCTGTGAACCCTTTAATAAAATAAACACAAAAAATGGCATTGGGTTTCCGGAATCAGATGCATGAGTGAGTTACAGGTGCCTGCTGAAATGGGAAGTGGTGTCTAACATGGGCCAGCCATGGATCCAGACTTAACATCTGTCCACATGTTTTTAATCGGACTGTGCTTCGGTCTTTCAACAAGTGTCTTGCCTTGTAGATTTTTATATTTCTTTAAACTTGTGTAAAAAAAAAAAAAAAAATAGAGAGAGAGAGAAGCCCAAGTCTAAACTGTTTAATGCAAACTAGCAGGCAGCAAAGCAAAATATCAAAGACTATTGTCATTTCAACTAACTAGGGCTCACACTAAAAAAATGGTCACTTGGAGCAATGCACTAAAACATGCACATTTTGGTCTAATATATACATTTTTGCCTGCTGCAAGTTAACGTAAGAAGGTCCTGTGATAACAATGAACTAGTTTTAGCAGAAACATGCAGGTGTCCGGAACGTTTCCTCTGAGGAAGCACTTAAACAGCCTTGTAAGGAAGATAGCATTCCTATCCGCAAATACTGGCCCTGTTCTCACAAAACACTGCTTCCCTTGCAGGTTTGAAAACCAGGTTACACTTGCTAAAGTGTGCAATTTACTTCATCAGACATAATGGCTCCTGGGCCTACCATGGCCTAACAAAGCTGCCAGTAAACACAATACAATATAAAGCTTTAAATTAAAACAAAACAATTGATTTCCTGCTGCACGCATGCTATACATGCATATTAGTGTAATATGTTTCCACAAGCTTCTTTTTATGAATGACCTACATGTAATAATTTCTCTTCACGCGCATGCGAGGTAAAATATAGCATAATAATAATCATATTTCCACACTTGCTTTTATTTGGTGTAATATTTTTACTGTATTACAGGGCACATGTTACATTAACAGATTTAGAAGACTTGCAGGATCTACTCCATGTTAATATTGAAAAAAATAAACACCTTATCTCTGGGTCACTTTTTTATTATAACTTTTCAGCATGCCGCACAGCAGCCACACTTCTCTACAGCACAGCTTGAAGACATTGGCAAAGTCAATAGCTCTGGCTAAACACTTATAAGGCCCCAAAAGCGAGACCTATTGGCTATGCCAGTGCTTGTTCTTCAGAGTGGTGGGCCTCCCCTGCTGATCGAGGCACTACAGATATGGCCTGCAGTGAAGGTCCTCCCGTTGCCTCTGTGTAGGCTACGCATGGTGTCTGTAGACCCTCAACTGCAGGCAGTGCTTAGGGGTCCCATCAGCTTCAATGTCAGTTTCATCAGGAGTGACTTGTCTTAGCCATTTCAGCGGTCAAACATGGGTCAAAAACAAAAGAATTGAAGTCAATGGTGCAGGCCTTCATCTGGAATAGTTCATCAGTAAGTTGGGGTGGACATCTACCATATTTGTACAATGTCGTATTATATCGGAAAATGCACTGCTGAAATGACCATGGTGGAAAAACCTCAGGGTGGTTGCTCTGGAAGGAAGTTATGCAGTGCGCAATAGAAAAACAAAATACAGTTTATTGTGGTATTTGCAGTGGGAGGCACCAGCGTGGAAAATGTTTTCTTGGAAATTCTGGTTAGTTAAAGTATAAATGGTAAAAATTCCACTGAGCATACAGAATTCATACCTGCCAACTACACACAGTAACGATGGCAATTTCCAGGCACCCTTAACCTTTTTTTTTATTTTTATCCATTTTAAACCATTATAACAACCGTTGACTAACACGTGTCAGCAACAGGCCAGAAATAGGCATCATTTTACATTTATTAACCTTTACCATTTTTTGGTCAACAGCACTGAGTTGGCTGGGTCTTGTAGGTCAGTACATATAATGAGAAATCCTATCGTGCAAGTCCTATAACACTCAGTGCTGTAATTTCTAATAACTGTCTGACAGTGATCCTTGTAACACCTGTGTCCTGGACAGCCATGTCAAGTAATGACTGTCACCTCAAGGTATAATGTTCGATGGGTAAACAAAGTGAGTCTGACAAAATTGTCTGCCTCTTGCGGTAATGATGCGGCAAGGAAAATAAGGTCAGGAATCGGGTTGCCAGACATGTGTTCCACCCTGCCTCCTGCACATATGTCTGGAATTTAACAGGAGGTGTTCTGGTAAATACCGCACACTGTCTCGTTACATTCCCAGATAGCGCTCTCGTTTCTTAGGCAGTCTTTTAGCTACTGTGAGAAGTTTTTTCAAATTGTGGGGCATATTAGCAAGACCGGCGATACAATTATCGCCGTTTTAGCGGCAGGAAACTGCCGCTAAAACGGCGATAATGGGCTTAATAATATGCGTTATAGAATTCAATAGAAGCCCAGGTTAGATGTGCAGGACATCTAACCTGGGCTTCTATTGAATTCTATAACGCATATTAGCAAGCCCATTATCGCCGTTTTAGCGGCAGTTTCCTGCCGCTAAAGCGGCGATAATTTTATCGCCGGTCTTGCTAATATGCCCCTATATTTATTGAGCGCACGTACACCGAGGCATCTTGGCGCTAGGAACATATAAAAAGAAATATCGTAAAAAGGGCTAAAAGAACAGACAAACAACCAGGAAAGAGGCCTGACGCCAAACAAGCGCAGGAGACAGGAGTTCTCATATTCCGAGTGACTGCGGGGCTTATTTATGAGAGCGCTGCGTCGCCTTTGCACCACGTGAAGTGGTACATGCGTGATGCAGGGCTCTGAATCTGATTTATGAAGCCGCGCAAAGCCAGTCTGCGTGGCTTTGAGTGGCCTCATAAATCATACATAAGGCAACGCAGCGCAAATAACTGCGTCGCCTTACTCTGCACTCGGGAGGCGATCCATGGGGGTTGCGGTGGGTTTTCCCACGCAACACCCATGGATTTTGACGGTGCGCAGATTTACAAAATCATATAAACCTGGTGAAGCGCCAAATCCTTACACCTCCTGAGGTGAAGTGTAACAAGGAGAAATATGTTTATTGCTCCTTGCTTTTTCCTCTTTCCATGTGTGCTGCATTCTGCAGCACACATGGAAAGAGAAAAACGTCACTTAGGATTGTTTCTGTGCAGGAAGGTGTCCCTTCCTGCACAGAAACAATCCTGCATGCAACGGAGGCACCCTTGCACCGGGTGCCTATGTTGGCCCTAGGCTGCCGAAACTGCGCCAGCGCAGAGAGAAAGAACAGGAATGCACCGTATTGCATAAATATGGTGCATTCCTGCCCTTTCACTTTGGTGTAGGGCAGCACAGCAAGGTGACTTGCGCTGCCCTACGCCAAAACCCCATAAATGAGGGCCCAAATGTGCTGTTTGGTGTCCTTAACATAAGCACTGACTGGAGCTGTTATGCAAGTTAGAGACCGGATTCTACAATGGTGTTTCCTGCCTGGAAAAAAATAGTTTGTATGGATGTGCATGTGTGTATATGTAACAAACTGTGTGCCAGGAGTTACACTTAATGTTCTTTTTGCACAGCCTCACTCTGCCTGTTAAGCATTTAAGCATGATCTGTTCTCAGCACACAGGTAAAACCAGCAACCAAGGGTGATGCAAGGGAGGCAGAGATGCAGACCCTGCATCGTTCAGGTAATGGTGCTACTCCTCTATGCTGCACGCAGATCAGCTGGATCCGCGGGATCCACTGGATCTATATTCTAGTTCTTCGTGAACTTACAGCATCATTCCAACCAGAGAGTGTGAGCAAGCATTCCAGACCCACAGCCACCATACAGAGTCGATGTGCAGGCTGCGTGTGACGCTACCCTCTGCATGCCAGTGTCTGTGCACGGTTTCCTGGATCAACACATGGCTTGATGGTCTAGCATTGCATCAGTGTTCTTCAATGGATGGGCAATACTCAATCCAAGACGCAATGGCTTGTTGGGCAGGTTTTGATCAAATACACACCACCCGCATCCTCACCTCTGCCCAGATAAATGACACACAAGTGCAGCATTGTTTCAGGGTTTGCATAGTGCCATCTTAAGGATTTCGAGGGTCCCAGGCAAAACATATTTTGAAGGCGTCTGTACGGAACAACTTTGAATCTTATTACACATGTTCTGCTAATTCAAGCCCACATGATGTCAAACAATGCTAAGTTATGTTCATCTTTAACAGGGTTATACAAAAACAGGTGAAATATGTCTTGTATGGGAGCCCAGAAATTCCAAAGATGAAACAGCCTAGACAGACGAAGTCAGAGGCAGAGGCAGAGGTAGACAGAAATGGAGAGAGGTTTAGACAGAAAGATAGAATAGGTAGAGGTCAAATAGAGAGAAGGCCCACTTTCCCAGGAGGGCCCTTGGAAGAAGGGAGCCGAATTGCCCACTTTGCCCACGCCTTAAAACGTCTCTGGGTTTGCAGGGGAAGCAGGGAAACACCCAGCAAGACCGTGTACTCAACAACCCTGTGAGGTACACGCCATCCACTGAACTGTTTACAGGAGCAGTCCACATTCTGGCAGGAAACCAAACATGCCTCCTTTTGGTCTCGCGCAGCAAGATCCCTGCCTGGAATAAAGTGCAGTCACTTGAAGTATGCAACCTCTAAAAGTCTACACAATGACCAGTTATACATTTGCAACTCGCAGGATAGACGTCTAGCATCCCAATAATATACCATGGCATGTATTTAACAAGTGCAAACTTCCCAAAGAGGCCACCAAGCCACCAAGGCCACCACATTCAGTATTTCAATAGAATAATCGGAAGAGAAATCACATTTTACACATTTCAGGCTGCACTCCGTGCCAGTGTTATCTGAAGTACCAAACAGTTCTATTGAAATTATGATCTGAACCGGTGCAATAATTAGTCAAGCCTAAAAAACGTAATTCCATCTTACCTTTCACATTTATTAATGTCCAATACAAATGAAACTGACATTGTCCCTAAATCAAGGTATGCACAACAAAGTTACAGCCACCCTTAGGCTGGAAGGGCTGCTGAAGCCACTAGCAAGTACGAGGAGGCTATGCCACACCTTACCCCTCCCCAGGCCGTCCCGGCCTTCTAGCAACCGTGGACTTAGTTTCGCCACTCTTAACACCCGTTCATTGCAGAAACACTGCCTTGAGGTTTTCTCGCTCCTCCAAGAGGATAACCTGGACATTTTAGGTGTCACTGAAACCTGGTTGGAGGAGTCTTCAACCCCGGATCTGGTTGCCACGCTTCCCCCGAATTATGCGGCTCTCCATCATAACAGACCCGGAAGTTCCAGAGGGGGGGGTGTTGCAATGCTCTATAATTGTCTACTAAAGACAGAAACTCTCTGTGCTGAAAGCATCGAGGGTGCTGATGTACTGGGGGTCAAGTTCTGTTCCCCCATGGACTGTCTGGTAATTCTGTTAGTGTATCGCCCACCACGTACGCCACCCAGGTTCGTGGAACTCTTTCTGGAATTAGTCCACGATCTTCGCTCACGTTACCTAAGGCTGGTGGTGATGGGGGATTTTAACTTCCACTGGGAGCAAACTCCCAAAGATAGCCAGGCAAAACAGCTAGAAGAGGCCCTGATCTCCTTAGAACTCTGCCAACTAGTGGTTGGGCCTACGCATGAGAAGGGCCATACACTGGATCTGGTCTGGTCATCTCACCCGCTGACCAGTCCTATAGTTACTACTCCCTGCCCCTGGTCGGACCATTATTTAATCCATGGCCGAATCTCCTGTACCAACCTAATAGCAAATCCTCCTCCAGAGTGGAAAATACTGCGGAGCTGGAACAAGATCAGAGCAGATGATCTGGTAACCACCTTACGACTCTCTGCCTCATCAACGACTCTACAAGGAGACCTTGATGGTATTAGTTCTACCTTATCGTTAAGGCTTAGGAATGCCATTGACGTGGTAGCTCCAGCGCATAGAGTAAGAACTAGGGACAAAGGGGCCCCTTGGTTCAATGATGCACTTCGGAATTTGAAACAAACACTTCGCCAGTGTGAGAGAGCCTGGCGAAAAGCGTATGAATCCAGCACCCGGACAGAATATGTCTTAATGTTGGCCTCCTACAAGAAGGCTATTCTGTCAAGGAAGGCAGAATACTATGAAGCTAAGATTGCTGCAGCAATCAATCCTCAGAAGGAGACCTTCCGGATCCTGAACGAGTTAAGAAAGGATAAGGGACAGAAGCCCTTCTTCTGTCAGGAAGACTGTCACAAATTCCAGTCCGTTTTAATTAAGAAAATAGAGGACCTCCTGACGGAAATTCATCGCATCCTGACCTTTCCCTGCTTCGCAGGACTCACCTGCCCGTCCCCTTCATTCTCGGACCCACTAATCTCTTTGCCACTACTCACGAAGGAGTCTCTGACACTTTTAATTGGCCGGGTGAAATCAGGCTCACCGGCAGACCCTTGCCCGCCAAAGATCTTTAAGATGGCCCTCCCCGGAATTGATAGCGAGGTGCTCTCGCTTCTCAATGGGTCCCTGGAAGCAGGGCTTGTCCCTGCTAGCTTTAAGGAGGCCCGGGTCATTCCGCTCCTAAAAAAACCTGGGGCAGTCACCAAGAATCTAAAAAATTTTAGGCCAATCTCGCAGCTACCTTTCCTTGCTAAAGTACTAGAACAGCATGTACTACATTCCTTTTCATGCCATCTTGAAAACAATCACCTCCTTGAATTTAATCAGGCAGGGTTCAGGGCTCACCACAGCATGGAATTGGTTATGCTATCCGTGCTGGATGAATTAAGACTAAGGGCAGACAAGAAAAAGCCATGTGCCCTGGTTTTACTGGACTTATCCGCGGCATTTGACACAGTCAATCATGACCAATTATTGTCGCGGATCTAGGATCTGGGAATCCAGGGTACGGCCCTGGCCTGGCTTTCATCCTTTCTTAAGGATCGCTCACAGAGAGTTCAGCTAGCTGTTCTGGTATCAGACCCAGGCACACTCTCCTGTGGGATACCTCAGGGCTCGGCATTGTCACCCCTCCTTTTTAACGCCTACCTCCAGCCCTTGATATCCGCACTAAACCAGATGGAGTGCCGGATCTTTAACTATGCCGATGACACCCAAATCATCATCCAGATCGACAGCTCGCCGACGGCCCATCTAAGGATGCAAAATATTTTAAAATTCACTGTTAATTGGATGACGGCCAATTCCCTTAAATTTAATCCAGACAAGACTGAGGTACTGGCCGTCACCACAGCATCCAATCCATGGAACGATCTCTTTTGGCCACAAGAACTTGGCCCTTTTCCGGAACCGGCCGTGGCCGTGAAAAGCCTGGGCATCAAAATTGATGCCAAGCTATCCATGATACAACAGGTGTCGGCAGTAGTGCGAACCTGTGTCGGCCTGCTGAGACAGTTGCGGAAACTGGCCCCTCTTCTCACCTTCTCCACACTCAGACGGGCGGTCTCAGCAATGATACTGTCGCGTCTGGACTATGGTAACTCCCTGTATATCGGCCTCCCGCAAAAACTGTTGGCCAGACTACAGGTTGTTATGAATGACGCGGCTAGGTTAATTTTCAGAATGCCGAGACGAGCACACGCCACCTCTCTGCTACATGAGCTACATTGGCTCCCGGTCAGGCAGAGAATTAAGTTTAAAGGTCTCTGCATTGCTCATAAAACCATGTATGGTCAAGCCCCAAGTTATATCAAAGACCGTTTCCGATCTTCTTGCCCGATTCAATCAGTTCAAGTAATCGAGTACCACTGTCACTCACAATAGCTTCCCATGAGTGCATCATGATTCCAGCCCTGGTAAGCCTGCATAGTTGTTGTCAGCGTGCTCCACAAGTCTGTGGCATCATGAAAGCACCACACATTAATATCTACTGTCCATCCTCATCTATCATGCTATCCGCCATTGGGTGGCCTCCACCAACCACAGAAGAAGTTGAGGCGAGTGATAAGATCAATGAGTCCGCAACACAAGATCCACATGCGGGAGAGGACACTGTTTCCAGCCACCTATGTGGGGCTTGTTAGACCACTACATTTAAGTATGATATGTGCCCCTGGGCCATCACTCCTCCGATACATGTCACGGCACATGTCTCTTCAGCATGACAACCTGACGTGACATGTTAATGGTTGTAGATGGGTCACTGTGTTTACACCTAGCATTTCACTCATATTTCAGACAGGTCTTTGCGCACACCTACACAGGGCCACTGTTGTTCTGCACTTGCAATGTCCTCTCATGTGGCACATGCTGTCTTCCTGTTAAAAAACAGGGGTTCACTGGGTATAAGAGTGCACTTGCACTGTTCCTCTGTTTAACCTGTAATGACACACGGCCAATGTCCAATAACGTGCCTAATTGTCTTGCCTCGCATGGACCACTGTTTTCTATAACAGGAGTAAACATCTCGGCAGTGGACTCATCCACTGCACCAGGCACTGATCCTGGCAACAGGTCACAAACATTTGTGCGGCAAATGTGGCATCAGACACAGCCTGTGTATCGATGTCATGGAAGGCCTTCCAGTTTGTTAAGGCATCCTCATACCCCTGGTAGGAACAATGGGCGTGTGTGTACAGTCACTGGCACAAACAGCTCGATGATGCTAGCCAGCTACTCTGTCTCTGTGTCATTCATAGGGGCCGCATCACTTGAGAAAGAGGTTGGTACTTCAGTTTTCATAACATGGTGTCTAGTGTTTGACTAGGAAGAACGGCGCGGAAATTCAATTTGCCAGTCCTACAGTACTCTGAAATGAGATGCTGGCACAGACAGAGTGGTGGTTCTGTTGTCATAATACTTTTTAATTCTTTTTATTGTTTTTTAAATCTTATCAGAACACAACTTAAAAGCGTCACAAGCTAGGTTTGCTGAAGAATTCCTTTTTCCATAAAGCGCACCTTCACTCCTTCCTCCCTAACCTACCCTGCTCTAATTTCCCATCCCTCTCCTTCTACCCAGGTCTTCTCCCGGGGCCGCTGTAGTTATAATGTTGATTTATTTCATCTGTGGTGGGACAAATGGCATCTAATGTTTTCTGTTGCCACCTACGGTGTGGTCACACTCGGCTTTGTTGATGCCTCACTCTTAACAGGGTCGCACAGTCAGGGCTTCTTGCAAGAGGTAGTAGAAGGTTCGCGTAGAGTGTGTCATTGTGTACACATGCAACAAACTCAAAGATCACTCAAAACCATAACTTAAAAAAGGATGCGCCTTTAGTTACATACAGGGAGTATAGGGTACTTAAAATTCTATAAACTAATGAAAATCAGGATACCCCAGCACCCAGACATCATTTTAGAAGTTGTAATTTTGGGCACAAAAATAAAACTAAAAGTAATATTTGTTACATAGGGCTCTGGTCTGCCCTCAGGTAACACCGGAACTCCTCAGGACGTGTCAGTTACAATTCAGACAGTGGGATGAAACAATGTAACTAAGATGTGGTTACTACATCTATCATTAGTCCTAAATTCCCTGCATCTCTAGGGATGCAAGGGAGATAGTCGAGTGGTTCTGGTCCACCATTGTCATAGCTGTGCTCAAACCCCAATAGCCTAAACCCAAAAAGTGAGGCTGTGACCTTCAACTGCGGTGCTTAGTCCAGTGCTACAAAGTGGAACGCAACCATGGTTGTATGTCGATATGAATATGTCACGTGGTGACATAATACATGGTTCATGATAGGTATAAACAGGGCCACTGGAATTATGTGATTCTGTGGCCGCAGCGTTTTTGGCATAATTATGGCTTTGCTTGCCACGTAATCCACCATCTGCTGCATAATCTGTAGAAAAATGTTTATAGTTCAAACGGATCACAAGTTACTAAAAACACGGCGACACATGTTATTGCACAGCGGTAGGGCCTTTCCAAAAGTTGACTGGTCCCCTTTCTGTTGCTAACTGTGTATTTGGGTGTTGAGCTGGTACTAGTGAGGTGAAACCTTACCCCAGACACTGTAAACGTGTAAAAATGACAACATAATGAAGTAATACAATCACAGAATGTGCCACATTACAGCTTACAATTTTTCTTGCCACATAATTTAATCAACCCGGTAATATAATTTGGTCCTCCCCTTCAATAACTGTAGTAACACATATTAATTTCCTTTCTTTCAAACTGGACTTGACATCACTACTCACATCAAATCAGAAAATGAAGTAGCTATTCTGCTGTATAAGTTTTTACAAGAAGTTGTGACATCACAAGAGCTGCTGACAAAGCAGGCCACTGAGCAGATGTGCAATTGTGGCTTAAGTCAATAGAGGAAAAGCTAACATTTCAACTCTTTCTTCTGAAAAAAATCCATTAGCTGATAAGGTGATATTTATGGTACTCTGTTTATTTAGCATTGTCATTGACCTAAATCATAACACAATATAAAAAAATAAACACAATCAATTCTTAAAATTTAGACCACATGATAAAAATCACTAAACTGAACAAATACTTGTTACAATTCCTATTGAAAGGTGCGTCAGATGAATAATTAATTCAGATTTTCCACAGCAGGGGTGATTTTATTAAAGACACAGAGGCTAATATTATGCATACCCTCTTTATTGCCAACTCACAGCAGCAACTTCAACAAACACTAGAACTTAGAATAAGAATCTTAAGAACATTCCAGTCCACTATATAATCCCCTGTGAAGCAGCCATCTTCTTTCTTTTTTGCTGCGAATCGAAACAAAATATCAGTTCCTTGTAACTTGAATCAATCCAAATGGGTATTAACTTTCTTTCCCCACTCCAGGCTCTTCTTATCTACGTCCTGTAGTCGCCTCCTCCTAGAACATAAAAGAACAAATTATAGGGTGCGCAACGCACAAGGAGGGATAATATCAGCCTCTGTGTCTTTAATAAAATAATGATTTTCTAACCCTCTCCTGCTGTAGAAAATCTGAATTCTATGGCAACGCACGGAGGCTAATATTATGCGTGTTTAAAGCCTTGCCATAATATTCCTCACAGCAATTCTACCGGTTTAAAATAAAATGTCTTAAATATCGAATCTGAAGACCAATCTGCTGCTGCTAAGATACTATTCAAACCACCACCAGTCACTAAAGCCTTAGTAGCCACTGCACCCCTTGTAGAATGCGCTCCAAATCTTGTTACATCTACCCCAGCATTCTTCACAACCTCCTTCACCCATCTAGCCAACATAGGAATTGAGACTGATTTATCGAGGTACTTGAATGAAATCAACAACTGAGTTTCTCCTGCGTGTCTCACACCTTCTGTTCTTCTTTCATATTCACGCAAACATCTAACCACACATAGCTTACTACTCTCATCTACATTTGGATAAAATATTGTCTGTGACTTAGTTTTAGTGCTCATCCTGACAAACTCCTTCTGGTAAATAACTTCTGGATGTTACCTCCAAAGCCTTAACATCTGACACTCTCTGAATGGAGATTAAACAAAAAACTCCTCAAATCCAAAAATTAATTTTCTGTCAAATTATTTAATTCCTTCAAGACCAAATCTACATCCCGCAAAGATGGATACCTCAGCCCCGGAGGAATCTTCAACCAAACCCTCCTTAGTAATCTTTTCACTACTTCATGTTACCCAACGGGTAAACCATCCTCCAACCAATGACCAGCAGAAATCACTGACCTACTGACATTCAAAATACTGTATGAGCTCCCTTTCAATAAGACCTCTGTCAAAAAATTGACTACCTCTACCACAAGAGCTGATACAGGATCCAAACTCCGTGCCACACACCAACAAACCCACCTCTTCCATGCCAACCTGTATGCCTTAGATGTCCCTGGAGCCCAGGACTGCTTGATGAGTTTAGAAGCTTCCGACGATAAGCCTGACAGCTTCTGGGCTCTCCCGAAATCAACCATCCCATCAGTCTCAACTGTCCTTGTATCACTAACTTGTGCTTGTCCCCCATTGCATTCACTAACAGTTCCGTAATCTCCGGCAGAAAAACTGAATCGTCTATTAACGATTCCATGACATCCAGATACCGTACCTGGGATGGCCAAAAGGGCGCTATCATCACTACCTCCGCATGCTCTCTCCTCACCTTCAACATTAATCTCTGAATCAACGCAAAAGGCGCAAATACATAATTGTGGGAACCTTCCCAATTCTGCAGAAATGCGTCCACTGTCTCCGCCTCTGGATCCGGTCTCCAACTGTAAAACCTGTTCACCAGCGCATTCACCCTGTTTGTGAACAAATCCACCATAAATGGACCCTACCTGTTGCTCACTGCCCTGAACACTTCCCTGTTCAACATCCAATCGCTGAAATCAATCCTTCAAACTACTGGAATTCTAATCCGCCACTGTGTTGGTCATTCCTGGTATGTACTGAGCCTGAACTATGATCTCCTTACTTAAACAAAAGTGCCAAAACTCCTTTGCAAAGCCCGCTGAAGCCTTTGACCGTGGTCCTCCCAACTTGTTGACATACCTCACGGTAGAATCATTGTCCATCCTTAATAAAACACAAACTTTTACCTGGTTCCTGACAAAACCCTTCTCTGCCGAAGATCCTGCCAACAACTCCAGATAGTTGATATGCATCTCCTTCTGTTGCATTGTCCAATTTCCCCCGGTTGTCAGGGAACGGCACCTCGCTCCCCAACTGCTGGCATCCGATTCTATCACCATATCTGGAATGTCTCTAAAAATCACCCTTCCATTCCAAGCTTCCAAATTTCCTAACCACCCCTTCAGCTCCCCCGTTGTCTCTGCATCCACCTGTTCCTTCTGGGAATACCTCACCCCTTTCCATAGAAACCAGGCCTTCATTGTCTGCAAAGCTCCATAATGCAACGGGGATGGATATACTGCCTGAATTGACACAGCCACGCTACCTCAACATACATTCTAACGCCCAAATCTGAAATCCTAAAAACACCATCTCCTGAGCTGGTTCCAGACATGACTTCTTTCTGTACACTACAAACCCAAGATCCTCTATCACTCGTACCACCAACTCCGTGTGCTCCTGAGCTAATTCCTTGCTCTATGCCATAATGAAAATATCATCTAAAAACACAATGAATCTGACGCCTCTTGTCCGCAACCAAGTCACAATTGGTCTCATCACCTTTGTAAAGCACCAAGGAGCTGAAGTCAATCTAAATGGAAGGCTTTTGAACCTCCACATTATCCCTTGCCACAGGAACCTGAGAAAATCTCTCTGTTCCCTGCAAACCAGAACCGTCAAATAAGCACCCTTTAAATCCAGTTGTGTCAACCAATCTCCCTTTCTCAACGGCTCTCTTAGCATATGAATTCCTTCCATCTTGAAATTATTGTATTGTACCCATTTGTTCAACTCTTTCAAATTTATTACAGGCCTCTTTCCTTTGCCCTTTTCCTCCACTAAAAATATATTGCTTACAAACCCTAGGGTCATATTCTCTACTTTTTCTATTGCTCCTTTTTTCTGCAATTCCTGTACCTCCTGATCCAACATTTTCTCTTCCTTCCTTGAAAATGTTACTGGCCTTGGCCAACTCCTCTGCACTGATACCTCTACACAATCTATCCAGTACCCTTGCACTGTTTGCAGCACCCAAGGATCTCCTGTAATATCTTTCCAATTGTCTAAAAAATGGGCGAGTCTGCTATCCAGTTTTACAGGGATACACAAAGGGTCTCTTACACAACATACCTTGTTGTCCCCTTTTCCTCCTGTCTCCTCTGGTTTGTCCTCTTACCCTTTGTCTCTGGGGGTAGAAGCCAAACGCCTGATATTTGTAGGGCCTGAACCCACACGAAAAATACATCCACGTGATTCTAAAGCCACAGCCGGGGAACTGACCCCGCATTCTCCCGGCCCCACCGAAACCCTTCCCTATATCCTTCAGCACTTTCTGAATTGAATTAAATGCTCTGGCATACTTCGCCATCTCCTTTACAAACTCGTCTCCAAACAACAGGCCCTTTGCCTCCTGAGCCGACTCCTTACTAGCAAGCTCAGCCAACTTAGGATCTATTTTCATAAGAAGAATGTTTCTGCGCTCTGCGCACAAAGCTGCATTGGTATATCCCAACAAACACACAGCTCACTGTACCTATTGCCGCAGCTCCAAAACATCCACAGCAGTCTCCTGCAAATATCCCTCCTCACAAATATCGAAGATCTTTGTCATAGGCCAAAAGACATCTAATAAACAGTCCTGCCATCCTTTCAAACCCTTATCCAAACTCCTTCTTGAATCTCTTCCTGACTTATTCAGGAATGTCAACATCTTAGAGTCTAGCTCGGGCGTACATGCCACCTTATCGGCCAATGATGGCCTTAGAAACTCAGACCGAAGTCTTGTCCTCACCTCTTCAGGCATTTCTCGCCTAATCCAGTACTACACATATTCCGCCACATGCCGTGCCGGAACCCACTGAGGTGAAAGAGGGTGCTGAATAGAATGTGGGCCGAACATAAAATCCCCCAAGGGATCCTTAACCTGATCAACCTGATCTTTACTCTCACTTTCTCTCATAATTCTCTTTCCTCGTATTTCTTCTTCATCAGAGTCTCACAAGTCCAATGAACATGAGATCACTATGTCTCCGCTACTGGAAGACTCATCACAGGCCACCGCCCTGTGATCCCTCTTGCCAGCCTTAATAGTCTTTTCACTCAACTCCATCAGAGTTGCCCTCTGTTTATCCTTTGGACCATACTCTCCTTTTGCCTTAAATCTCTTCTCCTTTTGGAGATGTTTCCTCTTTTGATTCACCTTACTACCTCCATTCAACC
The DNA here is from genome assembly GCA_963921515.1 of Calotriton arnoldi. Lineage (NCBI taxonomy): Eukaryota > Metazoa > Chordata > Amphibia > Caudata > Salamandridae > Calotriton > Calotriton arnoldi. The sequence continues at coordinate 5,610,518 of CAWUFW010000138.1, forward strand.
TTCCAGCTTTAACACTTGCCTCCTCAACAGACCAAAACTGTTCCTTTTCCACTTTCTTTCCACCATATTTCCCCTCTAATCTCTCCATACAATCGTCTATTTTTTTTACCCAATTGTGCTGCCAAAGAAGAAACTGCCTTGGACACACACTCCTGTACCTTTTCATCAGTATTCATCCCTGAATCCTTTTCACGCTTCATGCCCCTTATTAAAAATTACCACCAATCCAATCTAGCAAACTTCCTCATAAACCTAACTTAATATGCTCCTTCACCTGTTGATTTCTCCTGAGAGAACTTTCCTTTCCTTCAGAGAACACCAAAACCCAGCATTCCCTGTGGCAACTGCCTCACAATATGAAGTAACTGACTAGAATAATGACTAATCGTTTTACCCCAAAAAATGGCCGCCGTATATTCTCTTCATTCAAAATCGTAGTTTCCCATTCAAAAATAGCCACCCTCCTTACGGCAAGCCTCCGAATCCCAAACACAAGCCCAGACTCTTCCTCTCTGTCCATCCATACGTTTAGGAATGCCGCACCCTTGCCCGACTAAGGTAAACCTATAGATCTTTAATCCTATGCAGTTTCAGACCCAAGCAAAATGCTTTCATGCCCCTCGCTCACACGATAACTTAACCTAAAGCACATTTGCCGGCATTCAGCACACACCCATCACGTGCCTGGCTCTAAATATTCCAAGTCGTGCTGCCAATCGCAATTCAAACAGTGTGTGTAAGTATGCCTCGCGTATACTTGCACGCATCTGTCTTTACAACGTTACACCAAGCCGCACATGCTGGAAGCCATGCGGCAAGATGCCAGTTGTCATGCTAACCCCTCACGCGCTGTAACCAGCTAGTTTCAAATGCACCCACCATAACTGCCCAAACTAACTCCACAACTTAATAAGCTTCTAAATCCACTTAAGCCTAAAAACCCCCTCTTGAATATATTATTTTTGTCAAATTCTGGCAGCTGAAATGCATACCGCATTAAATTAACTTTCCAGTTAATTACTAAGAAAAAACCCTGCATGCGCCCCAAACAACGCATAGATTCACACAGTCAAGAATCTCAAGTCCATTGGCTCCATCTCGCACTCCAAATAAATAACGCCAATCTATCACACACCATTATAAGAACAAAATCATGCTGAATATAAGTGAGCAGCAACATAGAAGGAAGATGGCTGCTTCACACGGGATTATATAGTGGATTGGAATGTTCAAGAGATTCTTATTCTAAGTTCTAGTGTTTGTTCAAGTTGCTGCTGTGAGTTGGCAATAAAGAGGGTATGCATAATATTAGCCTCTGTGTCTTTAATAAAATCACCCCTGCTGTGGAAAATCTGAATTAATTATTCATCTGACGCACCTTTCAATAGGAATTGTAACAAGTATTTGTTCAGTTTAGTGATTTTTATCATGTGGTCTAAATTTTAAGAATTGATTGTGTTTATTTTTTTATATTGTGTTATGATTTAGGTCAATGACAATGCTAAATAAACAGAGTACCATAAATATCACCTTATCAGCTAATGGATTTTTTTCACGAGAAAGAGTTGAAATGTTAGCTTTTCCTCTATTGACTTAAGCCACAATTGCACATCTGCTCAGTGGCCTGCTTTGTCAGCAGCTCTTGTGATGTCACAACTTCTTGTAAAAACTTATACAGCAGAATAGCTACTTCATTTTCTGATTTGATGTGAGTAGTGATGTCAAGTCCAGTTTGAAAGAAAGGAAATTAATATGTGTTACTACAGTTATTGAAGGGGAGGACCAAATTATATTGCCGGGTTGATTAAATTATGTGGCAAGAAAAATTGTAAGCTGTAATGTGGCACATTCTGTGATTGTATTACTTCATTATGTTGTCATTTTTACACGTTTACAGTGTCTGCTGTGAGTTGGCAATAAAAGGATATGCATAATATTGGCCTCCGTGCCTTGCCCTAAAATTATGTTTAGTTTATTTATGGCAATGCTGGAGTTCCTTGCAAAAAAGCAGGTAGCATGTTGTCACACATTCTGAACTACAGCCACTTTTAGAAATGGCTCAGATCTAAATGCTTAAAATATATTTTACAGCCAACTATGGGCTGCATATTGGCATGTTTATTTTCAAAGCACAGATTTTAATATACACATATACACAATATCTCTTTTAAAAGAAGGTGCAAAAGAGCAAGGATTTAAAACAGGGTTAGAAGGAGATGGATGATGTGCCCATATGTTGTAAGTAATAAAATACTTTCTCCTGAACCCTATAAGTGTATTACATAATATCTCAGAGTTATATAAATTTCTAAAGAAACTAGGGGCCTAATGTACAAAGTTTATTTTGTGGTCACAAAGCCTGTGATTCGCAAAATCACAGGGTTTGCGACCTCAAGATGGCTTTTTGTTCTGTATTAAACCCATTTTCTGATTTGGTAACACATTACAGAATCCCAATATAGGTTTAGAAACCCATAACGATTCGCTATTTGGTAGGCGCCTATTTAAGGTGTCCCCTCCAAACACCGATTTGTTAAGGTATGTATTACGACTGTGTAGTCTTAATTACATCTCAAGCCTCAATCAATCAATCAATCAATTAGGGGTTTATAAAGCGCGCTACTAACCCGTGAGGGTCTCAAGGCGCTGGGGGGGGGGGAGCTCCGGATCAGTCAAAGAGCCAGGTCTTGAGGCTTTTCCTGAAGGTGTGCAGAGTGGGGGACCGTCTGATGTTGACTGGGAGCTCGTTCCAGGTCTTTGCTGCGATGTAGGAGAAGGCTCTTCCGCCTGCTCTGGTTCTGCAAATGCGTGGGGTCTCTGCCAGGGCGAGGTCGGCGGAGCGGAGGTTCCTTTTGGGTACGTGGAAGGAGACTCTTTCGTTGAGGTATATGGGTCCGATGTTGTGGAGGGATTTGTAGGCGTGGGTGAGTAGTTTGAAGGTTACTCTCTTCTCGATGGGGAGCCAGTGGAGGTCTTGTAGGTGCTGGGTCATGTCGTGGGGTTCCGAGGACGAGTCTGGCTGCAGTGTTCTGGATGGTTTGGAGCTTGTGTAGCAGGGTTTTGTAGATTCCGGCGTAGATGGTGTTACCGTAGTCCCTTCTGCTGGTTATGAGTGCGTGGGTGAAGGTCTTTCTGCATTCGGGGGGGATCCACTTGAAGGTCTTGCGGAGGATGCGGAGGGAGTTGAAGCAGGTGGAGGCGACAGCGTTGATCTGGCGGGTCAAGGTGAGTCCGTCGGGGTGGGTGGGTTTCCGAGGGCAGGGGCCACCAGGAGCTGTCCTACGCGGTGGGGGAGGGTGCGAGGACGAGGATCTCTGTCTTCTCCGAGTTCAGTTTTAGGCAGTTGTCGCTCATCCAGGCTGCGACGTCTTTCATTCCTTCTTGGAAGCTGAGTCTGGTGTCTTCGGGGTTCTTCGTGAGAGAGAGGATGAGCTGGGTGTCGTCGGCGTAAGATACTATGCTGAGCCCATACTGTCTGACGATGGCGGCGAGGGGGCCATGTAGATGTTGAAAAGCATGGGGCAGAGCGAGGACCCTTCGGGTACTCCGCAGTTAATCTGTAGGTTCGGAGAGGAAGGGAGGGAGTCTGATCCTTTGGGTTCTGCCGGAGAGAAAGGAGCGGTTCCAGTCGAGGGCAGTTCCTCGTATACCGGCGTCGGGGAGTCTGGCTGCGAGAGTGCAGTGTGAGACGGTGTCGAAGGCTGCGGAGAGGTCTAGTAGGATGAGGGCCGCAGTGTGGCCCTGGTCGAGTAGCATGCCGATGTCATCGTGGCGGCGAGGAGGGCGGTCTAGGTGCTGTGGTTGCTGCGAAATCCGGACTGGGAGAAGTCGAGGATGGCGTTCTCTTCGATGAAGGTGGTCAGCTGGGCGTTGATGAATCTCTCGGTGACTTTGGCTGCGAAGGGAAGGAGAGAGATGGGCTGGTAGTTTTTCAGGTCCGTCGGGTCGGCCGAGGATTTCTTGAGGAGGGGCTTGACCTCTGCCCGCTTCCAGTCATCGGGGAAGATGCTGGATTCGAGGGAGGCATTGATGGTCCGGCCTAGTTTGAGTGCTATGGCGGCGGCGGCTCTGTGGTAGATGTGCGGTGAGCAGGGGTCCATGGGGGCTCCTGAGTGGGTGTTCTTCATGGTCGTGGTGGTGTCTTCAATGGTGGCAGGTTTCCAGGTGGTGATGGTCGGCTGGTTGTTGGTGGTGGAGAGGGTGGTGGTGTCCGGAGTCTGTTCGCTGAAGTTGTCGTAGAGGGCCTTGATTTTCAGGTGGAAGTAGGAGCTGAGCTTGTTGCAGAGGTCCTGAGATGGTGTGACGTCCGTGGCTTCGCTGGGGGGTTTGGTGAACTGCTGTATGACGTTGAAGAGTTCTTTTGTGTTACTTGCGCTGGTGTGGATTTTGCTCTTGATAAAGGTCCGCTTGGTGGCTCTTATGCACTGGTGGTATTCATTCATGGCGTTCCTGTAGTTGTTCTGGTCTTTGGTGGTTTTCCTGTTCCACCAGAGTTTCTCGAGGCGTCTGCAGGAGCGCCTGGCTTCTTGGAGGTCGGTGGTGAACCAGGCGGCCTTCAGGGGGCGTTGTTTGACGGGGTGGCGGAGGGGTGCGAGCTTGTCAGCGCAGCCGGAGATCCAGCGGTGTAGTTCTTTGGCTGCGGAGTTGGCGTTGGTCGTGGCGGAGGGGGGTCGTGGAGGAGGGTGGTGTTGAGGTGTTCCTCTGTGATCTTGCTCCAGTTCCTTCATGGCAGGCACGGGGCGGGTTTGGGTGCGGTGGTGGTGTTGAAGGTGAAGTGTACGCAGTGGTGGTCTGTCCAGAGGGGCTGCGTGGTGTGGCTGAAGTGGATGTTTGTCCCTCCTGCGAAGATGGGGTCGAGGGTGTGTCCGGCTCTGTGGGTGGGGGTGGTGACAAGCTGCTTCAGTCCAAGGTTGGCGAGATTGTCAAGGAGGGTGGTGGAGTCGGGGTCGCTGTGGTTGTCGAGGTGGAAGTTCAGGTCTCCGATGAGGATGTAGTCCATGGAGGCGATGGCGTGGGGTGTGACGAGGTCGGCAATGGAGGTGGCGGAAGAGGCGCGAGGCCCAGGGGGTCTGTAGACGAGGGTCCCGCGCAGCGTGGTTCTGGGGCTGGTTTGGACCTGGAAGTGGAGGTGCTCTGTGTTAGAGAGGGGGTCGCTCGTGCTGGAGGTGGAGAGTCGGAGGGAGCTCTTGTGTGCGATGGCGAGTCCTCCTCCTGGGCGGTGGTGGCGGTCCTTTTCTTTGGATCTTGTATCTGTCGGGGATGGCGGTGGCGATGTCGGTGGCGGAGGTGGCGTTGGTCCATGTTTCTGTGAAGAAGGCGACGTCTGGCGAGAGGGTGTCGAGCAGGTCCCAGATCTATGTGGCGTGTCTGTGGAGGGAGCGCACGTTGAGGAGTATGCAAATCCGGGCTTCGGTGGTGCAGGCGTCCGTCGTGGGTTCAGCGGTCGTGGGGGGGCTGTTGATGGTGAAGGATTGTCGGCAGTGTCGGCAGGAGAACTGGCCGTGGGTGGTGTTTGGCGTCGATCTCTGGCAGTTGTTGTCTCTTCCGGGGTTGAGTGCGAGGAGGGCAGCTGAGTCGTAGCGGTGGATGGCCGGAAAACCAGGGTCCCTGGAGCTGGCCGCTCAGCGGCTGCTATTAAGTAGGGGAGGGGGGAGGGAAGCGCAGCTGGGAGGCGGGAAGCAGGAACCGGCAAGGGGGGAGGGGGCGCGGGGGCAGCAGCAGCGGGAAGGACTGAGAGGAGGCAGAAAACGGGCATGAGGGGGACAGAATAAACAGGAAAAGGCACAGAGACAGACACGGGCACAAAAAACAGGAGAAGGCACAGAGACAGACACGGGCACAAAGAGACAGAAACAACAAAGTGGCACAGAGATAGACATGGGCACAAAAAGAGACAGAAACAACAAAGTGGCACAAGGACAGAACCAGACAACAGCGGCCAGCAGAAGAGCAAGGCTCTCCCACTGGACCACCAGGGATGAGGCGCAGGCAGGAGCCTGCGGGTGGAGGAGGGCCTCAACACCTACCTGAGAAGATCCCGGTGCCCTGAGAGGTGGCACTTAGGAGCGGAGCTGCGGGGGGAGAGCAGGTCCCTGACCAGGAGGTCAGAGGTCTTGCTCACACTCCTTCACAGCGGCCGCCATTAAGTAGGGGAGGGGGAGGGAAGCGCAGCTGGGAGGCGGGAAGCGGGAACCGGCAGGGGGGGGGGGCCGCAGGGGCAGCTGCGGCTGGAAGGACAGAGAGGAGGCAGAAAACGGGCACGAGGGGGACAGAATAATCTGGAAAAGGCACAGAGACAGACACAGGCACAAAAAACAGAAACAACAAAGTGGCACAGAGACAGACACGGGCACAAAAAACAGAAGAAGGCACAGAGACAGACACGGGCACAAAGAGACAGAAACAACAAAGTGGCACAAAGACAGAACCATACAACAGCGCCCAGCAGAAGAGCAAGGCTCTCCCACTGGACCACCAGGGATGAGGCGCAGGCAGGAGCCTGCGGGTGGAGGAGGGCCTCAACACCTACCTGAGCAGATCCCGGTGCCCTGAGAGGTGGCACTTAGGAGCGGAGCTGCGGGGGAGAGCAGGTCCCTGACCAGGAGGTCAGAGGTCTTGCTCACACTCCCTCGCAGCGGCCGCCATTAAGTAGGGGAGGGGCGAGGGAAGCGCAGCTGGTAGGCGGGAAGCGGGAACCGGCAGGGGGGGAGGGGCCACAGGGGCAGCAGCGGCGGGAAGGACAGAGAGGAGGCAGAAAACGGGCACGAGATGGACAGAATAAACAGGAAAAGGCACAGAGACAGACACGGGCACAAAAAACAGAAACAACAAAGTGGCACAGAGACAGACACAGGCACAAAAAACAGAAGAAGGCACAGAGACAGACACGGGCACAAAGAGAGACAGAAACAACAAAGTGGCACAAGGACAGAACCAGACAACAACGGCCAGCAGAAGAGCAAGGCTCTCCCACTGGACCACCAGAGATGAGGCGCCGGCAGGAGCCTGCGGGTGGAGGAGGGCCTCGACACCTACCTGAGCAGATCCCGGTGCCCTGAGAGGTGGCACTTAGGAGCGGAGCTGCGGGGGGGAGAGCAGGTCCCTGACCAGGAGGTCAGAGGTCTTGCTCACACTCCTTCGCAGCGGCCACCATTAAGTAGGGGAGGGGGAGGGAAGCGCAGCTAGGAGGCAAGAAGCGGGACCCGGGGGGGCGAGGGGCCGCAGCGGCAGCAGCGGCGGGAAGGACAGAGAGGAGGCAGAAAACGGGCACGAGGGGGACAGAATAAACTGGAAAAGGCACAGAGACAGACACAGGCACAAAGAGACAGAAACAACAAAGTGGCACAGAGACAGACACGGGCACAAAAAGAGACAGAAACAACAAAGTGGCACAAGGACAGAACCAGACAACAGCGGCCAGCAGAAGAGCAAGGCTCTCCCACTGGACCACCAGGGATGAGGCGCAGGCAGGAGCCTGCGGGTGGAGGAGGGCCTCGACACCTACCTGAGCAGATCCCGGTGCCCTGAGAGGTGGCACTTAGGAGGGGAGCTGCGGGGGGAGAGCAGGTCCCTGACCAGGAGGTCAGAGGTCTTGCTCACACTCCCTCGCAGCGGCCGCCATTAACTAGGGGAGGGGGGAGGGAAGCGCAGCTGGTAGGTGGGAAGTGGGAACCGGCAGGGGCCACAGGGGCAGCAGCGGCGGGAAGGACAGAGAGGAGGCAGAAATCGGGCACGAGAGGGACAGAATAAACAGGAAAAGGCACAGAGACAGACACGGGCACAAAAAACAGAAACAACAAAGTGGCACAGAGACAGACACGGGCACAAAAAACAGAAGAAGGCACAGAGACAGACACGGGCACAAAGAGAGACAGAAACAACAAAGTGGCACAAGGACAGAACCAGACAACAACGGCCAGCAGAAGAGCAAGGCTCTCCCACTGGACCACCAGGGATGAGGCGCCGGCAGGAGCCTGCGGGTGGAGGAGGGCCTCGACACCTACCTGAGCAGATCCCGGTGCCCTGAGAGGTGGCACTTAGGAGCGGAGCTGCGGGGGAGAGCAGGTCCCTGACCAGGAGGTCAGAGGTCTTGCTCACACTCCTTCCACAGCGGCCGCCATTAAGTAGGGGAGGGGAGGGAAGCGCAGCTAGGAGGCAAGAAGCGGGACCCGGGGGGGGGGAGGGACCGCAGCGGCAGCAGCGGCGGGAAGGACAGAGAGGAGGCAGAAAACGGGCACGAGGGGGACAGAATAAACTGGAAAAGGCACAGAGACAGACACAGGCACAAAGAGACAGAAACAACAAAGTGGCACAGAGACAGACACGGGCACAAAAAGAGACAGAAACAACAAAGTGGCACAAGGACAGAACCAGACAACAGCGGCCAGCAGAAGAGCAAGGCTCTCCCACTGGACCACCAGGGATGAGGCGCAAGCAGGAGCCTGCGGGTGGAGGAGGGCCTCGACACCTACCTGAGCAGATCCCGGTGCCCTGAGAGGTGGCACTTAGGAGGGGAGCTGCGGGGGAGAGCAGGTCCCTGACCAGGAGGTCAGAGGTCTTGCTCACACTCCCTCGCAGCGGCCGCCATTAACTAGGGGAGGGGGGAGGGAAGCGCAGCTGGTAGGTGGGAAGCGGGAACCGGCAGGGGCCACAGGGGCAGCAGCGGCGGGAAGGACAGAGAGGAGGCAGAAAATGGGCACGAGAGGGACAGAATAAACAGGAAAAGGCACAGAGACAGACACGGGCACAAAAAACAGAAACAACAAAGTGGCACAGAGACAGACACGGGCACAAAAAACAGAAGAAGGCACAGAGACAGACACGGGCACAAAGAGAGACAGAAACAACAAAGTGGCACAAGGACAGAACCAGACAACAACGGCCAGCAGAAGAGCAAGGCTCTCCCACTGGACCACCAGGGATGAGGCGCCGGCAGGAGCCTGCGGGTGGAGGAGGGCCTCGACACCTACCTGAGCAGATCCCGGTGCCCTGAGAGGTGGCACTTAGGAGCGGAGCTGCGGGGGGGAGAGCAGGTCCCTGACCAGGAGGTCAGAGGTCTTGCTCACACTCCTTCACAGCGGCCGCCATTAAGTAGGGGAGGGGGAGGGAAGCGCAGCTAGGAGGCAAGAAGCGGGACCCGGGGGGGGGGGAGGGACCGCAGCAGCAGCAGCGGCGGGAAGGACAGAGAGGAGGCAGAAAACGGGCACGAGGGGGACAGAATAAACTGGAAAAGGCACAGAGACAGACACAGGCACAAAGAGACAGAAACAACAAAGTGGCACAGAGACAGACACGGGCACAAAAAGAGACAGAAACAACAAAGTGGCACAAGGACAGAACCAGACAACAGCGGCCAGCAGAAGAGCAAGGCTCTCCCACTGGACCACCAGGGATGAGGCGCAAGCAGGAGGCTGCGGGTGGAGGAGGGCCTCGACACCTACCTGAGCAGATCCCGGTGCCCTGAGAGGTGGCACTTAGGAGCGGAGCTGCGGGGGGAGAGCAGGTCCCTGACCAGGAGGTCAGAGGTCTTGCCTCTTTAATACAGTATCAGACACTTCCTACCCTTTTATCTCACTCTTGCCAGTCCCTGATTTCTACCTATGTGATGATTTTTCTGTCTCTTCCGCCTTCTTTCCCTTTTTTCCTATCTTGCTCTCGTTGAATGTCGATGAAGAAATATAAGCACCACTCCCTAAAAGTGAGTGACGGTGGGCCCTACCAGCAACCACCAGCGCTAAGGACTGGACATTTGTGATTGGTAAAAAAAATGTTTGTTGGAGAGTGGGTTATGGTCCACAGGACCACTGACAACCAGTGGCGCTGGAACAATTTTCAGAGGACTTCCAGCGCCTATGCTGCCAATTCTCAAACAAACTAACAAAAATGACCCTTTTTTTAAATGCAAGTCTGTTTCCTTTAAGGTAAATGGGCTGCATTTAAAAACAAAAGTTGGGTTTATTTAAAATGTGACCACAAACACTGTGGATTGCTGACCCCAGCAGGCCACTATCCGTGTAATGGCATCCATTGGTAGAGACTCACAATTTATGACTTACCTCATGATGAGGCAGGTTGGACTGCGACCCACTACAATTCAGAATTTTGTGAACCGATCTATTAGCCTATTAGTACTTTGGTTGGTTTGCAAATTCCTATTCTAATTGCACAAAATCAGTGCGCAATTTGTGACCACTATTTTGCAATTAGAAATTTTGTACATTAGGCTCTTAGGCCTCTCTTTTATTTTGGTTTCTTGCAGCATTTAAGGCAATACACCACAAACAGTCATACAAAATAAGACAAATGCTAAGCATCTTAATACATACACGTCCTAAACATTATTGTCAAAAGTGTCAACTATGCAGTTTTCAAAGTGCAAAGCGCTAATCAGAAAGTGCGGATGTATGTCACAAAGACATTCAAGTCAAATTCCAGCATATTTGATTGTACCAAAAGACAATAAAAATTCTAAATACGTATGGCCCCAAAGCATAGTCTCTAAAGTGCTAGGTATGCAATTTTCAAAGTGGCAAGTGCAAAGCGCAAAGTGCATATATATTTCACAATACAATTGTAGATAAATATAGTTGCAGTGGCAGCCTACACTTGCTGCCTGCAGACATCTTAAGATGAATAAATTCCAACTTGATTTTCAAAATAGCTACAGTTTAAGATGCCTATAATGTAAATAAGCATTGCCAAATTGCAAATGTTCGATAAAGTACAGCACGGATCTGCTTAAATCAGTCCGATCTCAACCCCAAAATCTTATTTCCCCCCTGCTTCAGGTCTGAATGAATGGAGCAGAGTACTTTACAATTTTAAAAAGGCGTCTTCCTTTCCGCACTCGGTTTGCATATACCAACTCCTTAGAGTATACAATACTATTGTTCTCTAACCACGCTTGCAGTCTAGGTGGTGCAGCAGAGTTCCAAAGTGCAGCAATTGTTGACCTTGCCAGTAACATTGCAATGAACCACCAGCAGCGAGCAGGAGCCGGACTAATGCCCAAATGCCTTGAGCAGCCTAATAAAACTGCATTCACGTTCCCAGAGTAGGTTTTCCCCAAGGAAATTCACAGACACCTCAAAACACCTTCCCAGAAAGTTTTCACACAGTTACATTCCCAGATAATAGGGATCCAGCTACCAGGTTTCAAGCATCTAGGACATTGCTCAGATACACTTGTGTTCCACTTATGATGTAGCAGTGCAGGGGTATAATATACCATTCATTGGGCATACAGTTGGATTTTCAGAAAATGAGGGGCCCCTAGACCTCTCGCACTAAGGGCGGAAGCTTCCAACCATTTCTCCTGAATTAAATTCACTTAGTTCTCTTGTGACCATTTAGTTTGTATGTCTCGAAACTGAACCTGAAAATTACCCCCTCCTGAACTCAGCCACTTTACAGATTGTCTCTGTTTGCATAGCCCGGTACAGATTGAAAAAGTGTTCGGACTACCCCTCGGGTTGTTTCAATTTGCAGAGGTTGGTATTTCCTCAAAATGGATGCAATCTGAAGATACACCAACCTCTTCTGCACCAAGGGTGTCGAGAAAAAGAGCTGAGCTACTTCCCAAGGAATCCGAACCTCATTAAGTATCCAATCCCCAACTTTCTCCAGGTTACACTTCTCCAGTCTAGTAGATACACCAAACAACTCATCGGGGCACAAACTCTTAACGGGGGTCTCTGCATGGATACCAGGGATTTGGAGTCAATGAAATAGTTTTTTTTGCTTAGTTTTAAAGGCCAGAAGCGTGGGATATCTAATCTTTTTGGGTTCTGTTCTTGGGGAAGATTAGAATCTAAGAGAAATAAAGCTGCTTCACACATGACCCAGAGAAAAGAGTTATCAAAAGTGATGCACTTGGCCAAGTCAGCATATCTGGCACAATTTACCAAATGGCCCGCAAAATAATACATTCTCCAATCTGGGAGGAATAAGCCTCCTTGTTGAGTCGGTAGGGTCAGCTTATTCCTGCTGATTCTCGGACTGCTCATTTTCCAAATAAAAACACTAATCAGCCCATTTAACTGTTGAAACAAATTATTATGCAACAGGCAGGGAATTGATATACATTTAATTTAGCAGAGGCAGAATATGCATTTTAACTAGTGCCACTCTGCCCACTATAGAAATTGGCATCTTACCCCACTGATCAAGCACGTTCTGAATCTTAGCAAGCAAGGCGGGGTGGTTAAAATTGTATAAATCTTCATATTTTTCGGAGACCCTTTTACCCACATACCTAACAGGTTTTTGCTGATATATACTCTGCAGATCTTGGGGCAGGGCTGAAACATCAGTGTTAAAAAGAAGGATCTCTGTTTTGGAGATGTTGACTCAATACCCAGTGAACCTTGAAAAATGGGAGAAAATAACAAACGGTTCTTGAAATACCCCCTTTCAGGTATCAAATATAAGATGAGCCCATCTGCATATAGTTTAAGTTTCGATATCCCTGGGTCTGTCATTTTCACTTGTGAGTTCTGGTGTAGAAAACAATCTAAGGGCTCAATGAAGAGGGCAAAAAGAATTAGTGACAAAGGGCAACCCTGCCAGGTATCCCTGGAATTCTGAAAGGAGCCGAAAACCTTACAGTTGAGAGGTATTGCGGCAGATAATCCCTGATATAGTACCGCAATCGACCTTGTGAGCTGGATTGGAAATCCCATTACCTCCATTACCTGACACAGATAATCCCAGCTCATAAGGTCAAAAGCTTTCTCAGCATCAATAAACAAGACCACTGCAGGAGTCTTACTAAGATTGAAGTAGTCAATTGCTTCAGTTAAATAATGGGTGTTATAATATAGTTAGCCCCCAAGAATAAACCCTTACTGGTCTTTCCTGATTAGAAAAGGCATATTTTAGGCCACCCTAGATGCTAATATTTTCATTCAAATTTTATAATCTACATTAAGCAGAGTGATTGGACGAAATTAATTCATATCCTCCAGATCTTTGTCTTTCTTAAGAAAGCAAGTAAGAAGGTCTTTACGAAAAGAGGAGGGAATGGGCAATATGTCAATATATTGTTAAACAGAGCCATCATGGGGCCTTTTGCTTCTGATATAAGGATCTGGTACCACTCTGATGGAAACCCATCCTCTCCTGGTACCTTCACTCTGGACAAAGCGCTAACCACAGCATCTATCTCTGATAATATTATAGGGCGAGCAAGATTTTATGCTACTTGACCAGATAGCTTCGGGACGAAGTGGCACCTAGAAAACCCAAACTATTACTCTTATGTAGGGGTTGGCCAGCTGTATATATTGTTGCAAAATGCTGATGGAATACTTTCACATTAAGGAGACCTCCCTCAGCAAAGTACCCGTTGTTGGATCCTGAATTTTATCTATAAAATTTTTAGCTTGTTGTGCTCTAACCCGCTAAGCTTACAGCTTTCTACTTACTTCTCCTTTCTCATATAATTGTTGCTCATAAGTTATTTATAAGTTGCTTCTCCATCAAAAACTGCTTTAGCTTCTGCTTCGCCAGATCCCTCTCCTTAAAATGTAGAGAGTTAGCTACGTGGAAAAAATTCACCTTAGCCAAATAAAGATCCTCAGACGGCTTCTGGAATTTCATTTTAGGTAACTTATTAGAATGGATTTGAAAAGCAATACACGCCCCCTCATAGTTAGTTTAAAAGCTTCCTAAATATCATCTAGAGAGGAAGAGTATCGATTTCCCTAAAAAAACAGAGTAGTCAGGCACCTTCATCTGTGCAATAAAAGCTTCATCAGCAAGTAAGGCTCTATTTAAGGACTAGCGTTTGGGCAAGGCCGTGTTATTAGAGAAGCACAGCTCTAAGATGATAGTGGTGTGATCCGAAAGAGAATTTGATATAATTGAAGAGGCAACAATTGGAATATCCTTGGAAGTAAGTAAATAGTCTATCCTAGAAGCTGAGCAATGACAAGAGGAAAAGAAAGTATATCGCCATGTCTTCAAGTTAACATCTCGCCAGGGATCAACCAAGCTAAGCTCCTCCTTAATCCTCTGTTTTGCCCTTGCCATCTTAGGTTTACGCGGAGGGATAGCTCACCTACTTATATCAACTTTTGGATTTTGAACAAAATTAAAATCACCACCTATTATTAAATTTTTGGGGTGGTGGCCAGCTGAAGAGACAGTTCATATAATGACGGGATCGTCTAAATTTGAACCATAAAAAGAAACTAAAGAACACCTTTCCCCGTTAATATGAATTTCTACCAACACCCATCTGCCAAATCTATTCACCGCCACCTGTCCCACCCGACCTCAAACCTCTTGCTGACAAGAGCCACCACCCCTCTAAGAGAGACTGAAGCCGACGAATGGAATAATAATTAGAAACGCAAACAATTATCAGAAGACAGTCTGGATTTTCTAATATGCGTCTCCTAATGTAAGACCACAGGCTTCCTCTGCTCAACAAACCAATCCATAACTGCCCGGATCTTCCGAGGATTGTTTTGGCCGTTGACATTCACAGAGACTACTTTACAATTCCCACCTGCAGTCCCACTTAACATATGCATTTCTGAAAAGCATCAGCAAACGCCTGCCATGCATCCCATTGTCACTCCCTACTTAACTCACTTGGATTAACCCATCTCTGCAAGAAACCATTTTTTCCCCATGCAAATACTCGCCCCGGTCCACTTCGAACTAAACAGGCCCCACAATTTCGCAAACCTGTTCCAATCACTCATTACTAAACTGAAGCCCTTAAGTAACCACACCTCAGTGCACACGGGTTGTGTCATGACCGTGTCGCCCTATGACGACCTGACCCTTCCCTGCAAACGGTGAGCTGCTTGCACCTTTCTCTGGACCCTAATGGTCCGACTGCCCCGCCCCCCCACACTCTTCATGCTAAGCCAGGTAGATACTATAATTCATTATTGCTTGAAGAAGTACATTTCCCGCAAACAAAATTAGCCAATAACTCATCATTTTTCTTTGGTCTGAATCTCAGCCAAATACTTTTGTGCTGACTGAATATCATTAAATACCTTAAATTCTCCTTTAAACAAAATTCTGAGTCTGGCCAGGTATGAAATCTTCGCTTGACCACCGCAGCTTGAAATAAAGATGTAATTTGCTGAAATTTCTTTCATCGCTTTGAGGTCTCGTATGATATGTCAGGGTGGGGGGAACATGTATAACCAGCCCTTCTTTGATTTTAATACCTTTATGTTTAATAGTGCTATTCAACACCTTTTCTCGCATCCTATAATCCCCAAAATTCACTAACATAGCACAGGGTTGAGATATATGTGGATACTCTTGAAACGGGACACGATGTGCAGGTTTTATCGCCAGGTCAGGTTACCCATCAAAAGATTAGTACGGATCAAGACATCCATTTATACAATTGCCAAATCAGCTTTCCCCTCCTCCCTTTCAGGTATTCCAACACATCTAAGGTTAAACCTCCAAGACCGATTTTCTTTGTCCTCCAGCTGTTGATTCACAGAGGCAAGTTTCTTTTGTAGAATAGAGTTCTCTGTAGAGAGCGCGCTTTGGGCATCCTCAAGATCTGAGATTCCAGTTCTCATTCCTTCCAGTTGTGGCCCCAAAGTCTCAATTCTTTTTTCAATTTCTACTGTCTGGACACCCAAAGTATGCGCTAAAGAATTTTGACAACCTTTGACCTCCTGTACTTCACCCAAGATAGGCATTAATAAGGACTCAATCTTAGCGTAAGCCGGACCATTCTCTGCAACCTCTTTAACCAGCTGTGTTAGCAAAGAGAAAGGCCCTTAGGCCTCTATGTAATATCCTTTTAATGAACTAGAGGGGGTACATTATCCCATATCTAATTAATTTACTTTCTGTTTACACACGCATTCTCATGTTACTTCGTACCTCTAATTAGGAAAAACGTCACCAGTCACTTCCAATAAATTATTCCAAGTGAGTAGGGATGTCACTTGGCCTCCTCCTCTAAGCCTTTCTGCTGTTGGCATTCAGGGCTCTCCAACTCCTAACCTTCATGACCTCAGCTGTCAAAGAAAGGAACCCTGACACATTTTTCAGTGGCAACACAACGGAGAAGCTGAATACCATTGCATGGCTGTGTATCCGCACCACCTGCTGCTACATCTTTCACTTTCTCTCCCACATACTGCATACAGGCTGGTCAAACAGAAACAGTCAATGAGCAGGTCACACATGCTGCTATACATGTTTTCGAGGCTCACAAACAGCAACATCAATGCCACCACACAACCAGCGGTTAATTTGCCAAACAGTAAGTGCCTGGGCTCTCGTCAGGAGGCTGCTTGCACCAGCCCATATCTCCTGTTAGCTCTGCCTAAAACAGAACCAACTACTAAGTATGAAAGTGGGGAGAAGATGTGGCATAACAGCCAGAGCTGCCGACTTCGGAGCTGGGGAACCAGGTTTGAGTCTAGACATCAGCTCAACATCCTGTGATTCTGGGCAAATCACGTAATCTCCCCGTAAATAAATGTGTCCTTAACTGGTGCTCATGAAAAGCACCTGGATTGATGATTAAGTGGCGGTGCTGAGCACTGGAAACCAACGGTTCAAATTAAGCACTGCACACAACACCAACAGAGATGGTCACAGGCGAGCTTAGGAATGAATGTACATCATTTCTGATTGGGGACACAGCTTTTATGTTGTCCAGAGGCAGCTGTGCCATATCCTGGCCCATTTTTACTGTTTATTGTAGAATGAGCTCATAGCCATAACACACAAAGGCAATAAAAAGACCAAACATAAAAAGGTGTCGCTTTCGGAAACATGCAAGTAAAATTCAGAGATGATTGCCAAATAACAGTGATACCTCCATACTAAAATCACAATAAGAAGAAAAAACCACATTAAAATCACTGTAGTTCATAATTCATAATACATAAAACATTTCATAGGTCAAGTCCATGAATAAAATCAGTTTACCAAACAGATACTGGGTTCAGCCTTGTTTTTCTCAGGATTAACCTTGCAGGCGACAGTGCAGACTATATCGGTATCATCTGTCCTATAGCACAGTGATGAGGCATCACAATAAGATTTTATTCCTCACTTCCTAAACAGAGGGCAAAGTCAATTCTGTCTTGGGCTGGCTGTTTTTGTGCCAAAAAGCTGGAAATATGATATTGCGTCCTTACCCCTAAAGTGCATGTGACACAACATGTGACCTGAGACAGGTGTGCAACCCATTTGGAACAATAAGCTCTAGATTAAAAGATTCCTAGCCTGAACTTTACATATTTCAGTTCTGGATGTAACCAGCCTAGATATAGGACTTGGCTATAGGAATAATGCTCAAAATAGTTGGCATGTAGATGGTTTAATTGTTCATGTTGCTGCTAGCAACAGTGAATTTCAAATACCAGTTTGCCTCCTTAACAGCTGCAGTGCTCGCACCATTTATTGAACTGGCTTCCCGCCACAGACGATCCAAGCCTATATCAATAAGCACTTTACTTACATGCCACCCCCCCCCAGCTATGACCTTTTATGTGTTCTACAGCTAATACTTCCATAGCAGATTGCAAATACGCACTGCCAGGTGGTTTCGGTTTGGGAAGATCCACTATAAAACGGGTCTTAGGGTGGCTATATCTGATACAGGTCCTATACTTAGCTCTGCATATAGGGGGCATAACGGAGTCCCAGGACCCAATTTTAACAAAGTGCGCAGGAAATTATTTTCCACTGTTTGCAAGTTCCTGACTTTGTTAAAACCCCAAATCTCTGCACCATAGAGAGCTACCGCAACTGCTTTCTGCTTATAGATGGTCAAGATGGCAGTTAAGGGCTGGCTACCTTTTCTTTTGGCAAATCTAAGAACAGCATTGAAGTATGCTCTAAACTTAACTATAGACTTCTCTAAATGAGGCTGCCAACTGAGTAAGGGATGAAAACGAAAGCCAAGATAGTCAAACTGATCAGCCTTTTCTTGCAATTCGCCATTGTATTTTAAAGGATCTCCTTACATGCTGACCTGTTTTCACACCATGGCCTTGCTCATTGTGGCATTTGTAGTGCTGCTCTTACCCAGATCTGTTGACTGGGGGTGAATGTTTGATTTGCTCTACATTCCGTCCATCATTTGTGTGTTTTGCTTTCGTGCCCTAAGTGCACGGGGTATGCCCAGACGAGGATCCTGGGCTCACTGTGCCACTGGATTCAAGCTAGCCTGGATGATGAGGGGTAATACCCCAAAACCGGTCCCAGTATGCTTGTTTCTGGTCCAGGGAGGACCCGGCTTGGCAGTTCGGGCTGGAAAGTTCCCATTAAGAACAGGGTCAAGACTGATTTGCATATGGCTGGATCCAAACTGGGGTGGCGTAGTGAGCAAAAGAACGATGGATTTAATCCAGATCTATTGACTGGGGGTGAATGTTTGATTTGCTCTACATTCCGTCCATCATTTATGTGTTTTGCTTTCTACCCCTAAGTGCGCCGGGTATGCCCAGACGTGGGTCCCAGACTCACTGTGCCACTGAATTCAAACTAGCCTGGCTGATGAGGGGTAATACCCGGAAACCGGTCCCAGGATGCTTGTTTCCGGTCCAGGGAGGACCCGGCTTGGCAGTTCGGGCTGGACGGTTCCCATTAAGAACAGGGTCAAGACTGATTTGCACATGGCTGGATCCAAACTGGGGTGGCGTAGTGAGCAAAAGAACGATGGATTTAACCCTGATCTGTTGACTGGGGGTGAATGTTTGATTTGCTCTGCATTACGTCCATCACTTGTGTGTTTTGCTTTCTCGCCCTAAGTGCACCGGGTATGCCCAGATGTGGGTCTCGGACTCACTGGGCCACTGGATTCAAGCTAGTCTGGCTGATGAGGGGTAATACCCCGAAACTGGTCCCAGGATGCTTGTTTCCAGTCCAGGAAGGACCCGGCTTAGCAGTTCGGGCTGGACTGTTCCCATGAGGAACAGGGCCAAGACTGATTTGCACATGGCTGGGTCCAAACTGGGGTGGCCTAGTGAGCAAAAGAACGATGGATTTAACCCAGATCTGTTGACTGGGGGTGAATGTTTGATTTGCTCTGCATTCCGTCCATCATTTGTGAGTTTTGCTCTTACAACACCAGCATTCAAGTTCCAAGGCCTGAAATCCAAAGACAAAACAGAACCAAATGTACTTTGAGGGAGTTAATGAAGAGGAAAGGACCACCTATTATAGAACCTTATAGCCCACTGCTGATGACTATACTGGTTGTTAAAGGCCCTGAACCCGAGTTACAGGAGTAGGCAGCCTTTAACATCCGGTATAGCCCGAGGCAGAAGGGCTATAAGGCTATTAGAACATTCCACCGACTAAGGGTAGAATGTTTCAAAATAAAAAGGGAGAAACATGAAGACAAACATTGAAATGTTGGAGCTCTGATCTTATACCATGCGTTATAAGCCCGGAGCTACTCCATTGTCTTCAATTAAGCTCTCAACATTCCAGTGTCATAATGTGGTATAATAGGCCATTCAACTGTACAAATACAAGTCACCTTGGAGTTCCGTGATCTCATAAAGGCGCCTCCCAGTAGACTTGCGCTACTGTATGGTTATAGAAGTCCTTGGTGACTTGTGCAACATCTCACAATGTACAACTAGGGGAGGTTACATTGTACCATATATACCACTGAGATACACCTGATTCATGCTGACATGATGATCTCACATATAGAGAGGCGTGCACACTAAGATGTATATAGTTCACGCCAGTGTGTGAAATGGAAAACTAGAAGTGCAGGACCCTATTTCAGAGTGCCTGTTTGTTTCCAAAAAGTGCCGGTGCTGTCCAATTGAAAGCATTGACCTCTGCTGAGAAGTGCTTGTACCCTCCCATTCAAAATGAAAAAGTGCAGATATCAGTTCTTGACACCGGCCCATATAAAGCACTGGACTTCATGCTATGATGCATTGCACAATGCATGTTCACTCTGCACACACAACACGCACCTCAACGTGTAACATATGCATTTGACAGTAAGCGTTAGGCAGCGCCAGTGATCCGCCATCGGAAGCCCCCTCTCCGCCCCCCGCCGCCACGCGGGGTTTCCACATCAGCGGATTCACCGCGCCGCCAGCACAACAGATGGTTCAGGTGCTGCTGCTGCTGCTTTTAAAAGCTGCTCAGCCCCCACACACCCCCACCCCCGCACACACACTCTCCTGACCTAAATTAAAGGATGACTGTAAGCCGCTCTCGCCCGATACAGGCCTCTAGAACTGGGTCTCCCCTCCCCCTCCCCGTGGCCTTGGAAGAGCTAGGCAGGCATTTCTTCACATTCGGATTTCCATGCGTGTGTGCTGAATACTTATGCACGTGCGCCCAGCAGGGGATTTCTTTTTAATGAATTTATCTCTTAGCCTGGGAAGTGCTGAAGCTCCCTCGGCTGGAGGCGGTTCATTCCGTAACTCAGTCTTCTTCTGATGTGCTCTAGCCTGAATTTTATTTTATTTTTGTACGATGGCGGAAGTGCAAGATGCTAATAAACACACCTCCAACGAGAAAACAGGCAATATGAAAGATTTTTGTATGGTGCACACACAGCATTGACACACACTGACAAAGATGGCACATACTTGCAAATATGGGGACAGAGCAACAAAACGTACAGACATCCATGCACACATTCACATAGACCAACACAACTAAAGCCGTCGGTACACATACAGATCAACACGGCTACAGCCGTGGCTACATACACAGACCAACATACCTACAACCATACTTGCATACATAGACCAACACATCTACAAACGTCAATGCATGCACACACAACAGTCAACCATACCAAACAGACCAACCCACCTACAGCCTTTCATGTATATACAGATCAACACATCTTCAGCTGTATCTGCATTTTCAGGCCAACATATCTACAACCAAACTTGCAAACATAGACCAACACATCTACAAACATCGATGAATGCACACACACAACAGCCATCCATACCAATCAGACAAACACACCTACAGCCTTTCATGTATATACAGATCAACACATCTTCAGCTGTACCTCCATACACAGCTCAACATATCTACAACCATACTTGCAAACATAGACCAACACATCTACAAACATCAATGCATACACAAACATACCTACAGCCATCCATGAGAAATAGACCAACACACCTACAGCTCTTCAGGCATACACAAACCAACACACTTACATCGGTCCATGCATACACAGACCAACACATCTACAACCATCTACACCAACCTACCAACAGATAAACATGATCTCATGTACATAGACCTAAAAGCACCTGTAAATAGACATGACATGCAATCTCACATATATACAGAACGAGAGCTATACGCTATGGTATGCTGATTGCATAAGCAGGAGAAGGAAGGAGGGAGCAGCAAATTGTAGAAAGTATAGATGGGGCGGGATAAGAGTGGTTAACCCTGCAAGTAATTGGGGCTTGATGGGGAGTTAGGCCTAGTAGCCTGTTATATATGTACCAGGGTAATCCACGGAGAACCAGGCACCCATAACCATAAACCAACAAACAGAGGCTGATGCAAAAACAACAAACATACCAGCCCTCATACAATACAGATAGGCAGCATACAAGCAGGCTCACAGAGAAGAAGGGGCTCGAAGGGGCGGAAGGAAAGATGCATACCGGTTCCATGTCCACTTAACGTGTAAACCTTTGCTGAATAAATCAAATTTGAGGGAGATTAACGATGGTTGGCAATGCCTTAGCCACACTTGGCCTTTCTTTAGAGAAATAATTTCTGAGTAATGGAATACTTTGGTCGCCATGCCTATTCAAGCACTGAAATGAACAACTTTCAGTTACAATCCAGTACTCACTACATACTCATTCCATTGTAGGTCTCTTTACCATCATCTTTCTCTCTCTCTCTCTCTCTCTCTCTCTATATATCTATATATATATATATATATATATATATATAAGTGTGGGAATACAAACGCGTGCTCCATACAATTCTATGGGAAAGTCGTGGTTTAAGTTTTAGAGTTTAAGGACCCTTCCCAGTGGACTTCGAAGAAACCCCGTGGAAGTTAGGAGGTTGGAGAGCCACTGCACCCGTGGATACTGAGGTACCCAAGTTACCTATCCCGGGGAAGTCGAGTGCATAGGTCTGAAGTGGCGTCGAACCCAATGGAGGACTTCGAAGAAGACCCGCTGCTGGGAGTCACTCAGCAGTGCCCAGGGGCTCGGTTAACGAATGCCCACCGATGTCAGGTGCTTCAGGTGCGTTGATGGAGTTCTTGACTCTGCAGCCACGGGGACCAGGAGATGTCGAGGACAACCAGGAGCCGGATATGAGCTGTCCCACGAAGGATGTCGAGTGCCGAGGGGTCGGTGTCCGGCGGGAGCACCAACAAGCCTTGGCAACGGCAACCCACCCGAAGGTCAAGGATGGATACGGTTCAGACCAGCAAGGTCCAGGAGACTCACCACAGCAAGGGGAGTCAGGGCAGGCCTGGAGCAACCAGGGGAGCCCAAGAAAAGCAAAGTTGACCCTCAAGTGGGCCCAAAGGCCAGAGGCACAGGAGTCGCGAGGGGACCTTGAGCGATTTCACCAAACAGCAGCCCACGGAGCACTCGGTGCAAGGAGGCCAAAGTTCTTGCTAGGAAATGGTGCAAGAGGTTGGGGCTACTCGGAGCCCAAGGCACTTGTTCAGGAAACGCCAACAAGCATATGCATCTGCAAATGTACGCGGTGCACAGAGGTTCGGGTATTGCAGACCCATGAGGGATTCTGACCTCAAACTTGGTGAGAGGGCAGCTTGGACCTTGAGGGACATAGAAACTCATGTCCTGTGTTGCTGAAGCCTTCGGAGTCCATAAGGCTCAGGGTCAGCAGACTGGACAGCAGTGTTACGGTGCCTGCGAATGCAGGGGAGTGACTACTTCACTCCAAGGGAGATATCTTTGATTGTCCTTGATGCTCCACAGGTCCTGCACCAATCCTGTATGGTGCACGGGCACAGATGATGCTTCAGACTGAGAGAGAGACGAAGTCGGGCCCAAACGAAGTCCAGCGCAGTCCAGATTGTCCCGACGGTCGAAGTTCAGTGGTTTCTGGTTCAGAATCTTGTCCACGTCGAATCTAGAGTCCTACAGCCAGGTAAGCCCTTTTAAACCCACGGGAGAGGGTTGGACAGATTCAGGGGACCCTCCCAGGGGAGGGTCTGGACAGTGGGGAGGTTACTCCCATGTCCTTTGTCCAGTTTCAAGCCAGAGCAGGAGCCAACGGCTCCCAGGACTGGTTTGAACTGGACTATGCACAAGGACACCAAATGTGCCCCTCATGCAGACTTTCGGTCGCTGGCAAGCGCATCCACCCAGCCCTAATACACTAAATCCTGTCTGGGAGGTGGTTACATCTCCCTGTGACAGGATGCCTATTGTTCTGCCTTCCCTTGCTCGAGCTTGGCTCAGCAGCAGGAGGGCAGAAATGTATCTCTGGTCGGCAGCAACCATTTTGGGCTGCCCGGGACTAGAAGGCTGGTACCGGGAACACCAGGGACCCAACGAAGCTCGCTTCTGAGGGGTGGAATCATACCTCCCGGTGTGGGGGTATGATTCCAACATGTTTGACACCAAACACGATAGGGTTAGTTTCAGCCGTTTTAGAGTTGGTCATCACACGGTTGCATAATGCCACTCTATATGTCGTAAATGGCTGCCTCACTGACAACCCGGGAGAATGGACTCCGTAGGCTGCAGGGGTGTTCTGCTCATGCAGTGGCACCCTCTCAGTTAGAACCAAGCACCCTGCCCTCAGGATTGTAAAGGCCTGCTAGAAGGGTGACTTATAGGTTTTAAGTGCAGTGACCATTAGATATAGTAAACCTATATCTTAAGTAAGTGGTGCATGCACCAACGTACACAGGCTGCAATGGCAGGCGTGTAGGTTCCATTTTGCATGGCCTCTCATGGGTGGCATAATACATGCTTCAGCCCATGGGAGTCCTCTGGGGTACCCATGCCCTGGGTACATGGGTACCATATACTAGGGACTGACAAGGGTACCCCAGTATCCATTCTGGAGTGTACCTAAGTACATATCATAACAGTTTAGGGAGAAAGCAGATAGAATGGGGTCCTGATTAGCAGGATCCCAGTCAGACTAGTCAAAAACAGTATCACATTCAGCAAAAAGTGGGGGTAATCATAAGAAGCAGATCCTACTCTCCTACAGTTGGTTTCTCAGTGAGCATAAATTTCTCCAGAGCCTGAAGTATTTGTACACCCAGATGACATTTTTGCACCTTTAAGTAGGCTTCAGATGCTTAAAAAGAGTTGTGGATCATGTCCTGTGATAGACAAGACTGTGTAAAAGGTTCACCACAATACAAGATTGACTGTTAAACACCAGTACATAATGAAATAAAGTGATTTATTCCAGTGTAAAAGTAAGTTATCTTTAAGGATAAGTTGTTAGTGGGTCAGTTACAAACTACCAAAATTGGATAAATACGAAAGGAACTGATCTCTTCACGCATTCCTTATTTTTAAAGGTCTTTTATTAACAAGTCAAGAACATTTATTGCAGTGTGCATATTAGAGTAGAACATAACATGCTCTTAATAGTCCAGGAAGATAAAAGGAAGTTCATGTCCCTAAATGATTACCAGGCGTTACTAGTATACGTTTAAATTTAGGGAAATAAAATTGGCAATTTTGGAGGGAACATTATAACTGAATCGCATAAACATTCGTCCTAGAAGCCATAACATGCCTTCCGCAAGAGGCAAACAATAAGAGATTGGCAGAGTTGATGAAAAACAGCACTTAAAATATTTTTTTTCTGTTGCAAATTGAAGTATTCTATGCAAATATGATTGCAAAAGTGGAACATTAGAAACACTTACATGGTTACTGTTCAGAGCGGAAGCTCTCAACAATCAACACAGATTTAGCTGTAAGTCTGGTAAACATCACGTCTCATAGTGTTATTCCAATAACAATATCACATTTGTTTTGATCATGCACATGGAAAATACTGGGCCTGCTGCCTTTTTTGTGGAGTTTCTTGCCTGGAATGAATGCACGCTCGAAACAGCCAAGTGTTTTTATCAACCGAAAGTCTCTTCTGCCTTTCACAAAAACGTGGTTTTACACTGATAAATAGATTTACTCACACCTACTTATTCAGGTGAGTAAACTGCTTCTTGGATCTGGGAGTGTTACAATGTGAAAATACTTTGATAGTTTGTGTACAGCCACAAATTTAGTTCTTTGTCTTTTTTCATAAATATTTCCTGTTAGACCTGGCACCATTGGCGTGGGTCTCCCTTCCATTTTTCGCTGTTGTCTCCTCTGTTTTGCTGGTGTTAGATGCTCTGGGCGCTGTGCCACTGCCCTTCAGTGCCACAGCGCGGATGCTCCCTGTGTAAATATGACATGTGAATGGGTATATCCCTGATTGGCTTATTTGGTTTACCTGTTAGTCCCTAGTAGCGTGGCCTGTGGGTGCCCAGGGCTGGTAAACCGAATGCTGCTGGTGGGCCTGCAGCAGGGCCGGACTGGGAATAGAAACCAGCCCTGGCAAACTGCTCAGCCGGCCCCCCTGGGGTGATGGGGAGTGCAGCCGAGCAGTTTACGAGGGCCGGTTTCGGCCGATTTTGTTACAGGGGGCCGATATTGCCGACCCCCGGTAACAAAAACGGCCCCCCAGGGGCCCAAAACCGGCCCCCACCCAGCGGCCTATCGGGGAAATGCCCGGTGCCCGCTATGGCCAGTCCGGTCCTGGCCTGCAGTGCTGGTTTTCGCCACCCATAGAAGCAGCTTGTAAAGTGTGTCTCAGACCTGCCACTGCAGAGTCTGTGTGCAGTACAGAACTGCCATCTTGGCTGTGAAGTGCACCCCCTTCCCAGCCCCTGAACCTTCCCTTGGCATCATGTAAGTCACCCCTATGGTAGGGTGCATTGTATGTGTAAGGTAGGACATGCCTTGGTGTGTGTAGCATGTCCTGGTAGTGAATTACACCCAATTTCGTTTTTCACTACTGTAAGGCTACCTGTTCCTCATAGGCCAGAATGGGCAAGTTTGACTATTACATTCTATAGTACTAACTGACCCCAGGAACATGGTAGAAAAACGAATTTCGTATGCCTGAGCTCAGAATATTAAAATACATCTTTTAGTGAAGTTTATTTTTATATTCTGTGTCTGAAAATACCCCTTTTAGAAAGTAGGTATTTTCTTGCCCAAGCCTTCCAGTGTGCTCTGCTGTTATGTGTATTGGCTGTCTGGTTTTGGAGGGACAGGGCAGGCTGAGCCAGACCTGGGTTGAATAGAGAGATCTGGATTTGGAGTATGGGGAGGGGTGGCTCCTTGACTTGAATAGGGCTGTGCCTGGCAAGGTGAATGATGGCTCCATCTCCTGCTGTGCGTCTGATAGCAGACCCCCTCTTTCTGAAAGGAAGGATGCAGCCTGGTAAACAAAGTGCTCCAGGACTGAGCAGAACTGGTTCTGGCTAGGCTCAGTGACTTGCAGCTTTGAGAACAAAGACTTTTGGGGTATAAATATCTGTGCTGAAACCCCTACAATTTGTATTGCTCCTGGACATCAAGACGAACCTCTGTCCGTGTAACTGAAGGAATCTGCAGGAGGTGACTATCCTTGTGCTTGTGTGCTGTTTCTTGGATTGGCCTGCAGTGGTTACCATTGGACTTGGAAGAAGAGGGAAAAGGACTTTGAGAGAACTTTTATTAATCTTGCTAAAGCAATCACCCAAGGGCTAGGAGAGAGCTAGCCTCCTGTTGAAGTCTCAGGCACATCAGACTTCACCACCAGCCTCCTGATTCCTCCCAGCGAGGATTTCTATCTGCAGGTGAGGCTCCTGTGAGTTCCAGGGCCTCTAGTTCTACTACAGAGAAGAGAGTGCTGAAATCGTCGCTAACGCCCGCTTGCGAGCCGCCGCAGCCGAAAGCGCCCGGAAAATCATTGCGCTGCTGCCGCTGAGTGCTCGCAACCAAAGATCGACTCATCGCACGTTTGCGGGCCGCCAAGTGCTCGCTAAGTCCAAAGATCATCGAATCGCACGTTTGCGGGCTTCCAAGTGCTCGCTAACTCCAAGAGATCATCGCACCGAGATCATCGCTTCACGACATCGCAGCGCAGACGCCGGGCGTCCGCCATTTTCATCGCATCGCATCAGGATCGTCGCTCCCTCGCGGAGCGCCATTTCTTCGCATCGCAACCTGATCGCACAAGCAACAGGATCGTCGCATCGCCTCCTCCTCGCGGCAAGGAGTCATCGCATCAACGGCCTAGCGTGCAGAAGTTTGTCGCATCGTCTCCGCACGCATCAGCAGATCGGCGCATCATCCTCCTCGCGGCAAGGATTTATCGCATCGCCGGCCTCGCGAGCAGAAAATCATCGCTACAGCTTCTTTGCGACAATTTGTTGGTTTTGCTACGAAATCCAGGTACTTTGTAAGTAAAAGGGTCGCAGAGACCACTGCTTTGAACTGAACTCCTCTTTGCACACTTTGAACTATTTTTGCAGCATTTCAAGAGTAATCCTATTTTACAGTATTGTGGCTTTTTATCGTTATTGGTCTTGTGTTAAGTCTATATATAAAGATACTTATTTTTGATAACTACTTGTGTGGTGTCCCTTTGTAGTGTTCCTCACTGTGTTACTGTGTATGGTCATAAATGCTTCACACACTGCCTCTGAGATAGGCCTAGCTGCTCGTGCTACGTTACCACAGGGTTGAGCAGGGGTTATCAAAGGGTGTAGCCCTCTTACTCTGACTTAGGAAGAAGGGTCCCTACTTGGACAGTGGCCAGCCATTGCCAACTAGAGAGCCCCATTTCTAACATCGGTGGTCAGCGGTGAGGATCTGGACTTGCATTTATGATCGCATACAGTAATTATAGTGTACACTACTAGTGAGTGCAGACCATAACGCAACCACATACGTTTTTGAGGTTGTTTGATTCTATTTTTGATTAATATTGCCAGTTATTGCTACAATGGGCAAGCCCGGATCCAATGCCTCGGAGGATCTCTCCTGGGAAGAAGAGAAATTAGAAACCTACAATGCCAAGCAGCTCAAATATTTTTGCAAACGCTTCACAGTCCCTATCACAGGTCTCACTAGAAGGGAGGAGTATTACAAGGCGCTGAAGGCCTGGCTAGAAGCCAGGGATGCCCCTAAGAATATGGGAGAGCCTGTGGAGGGGGAAGAGAATGCAGGAGAGCAGCAGGGTAAAGTAGTAGACCTGGTGGGAGATAAAGCAATTTCCAGCCCGGGCACTAGTGTGTCCGCCAGGGTCTGTCCCCAGAAGAGATGGAGGACAGGGAGAGAGATAGGCGGCATAATATGGAGATGGCTAAGCTTAAAATGGATGGTCAGAGGGACCTAGAGAACAAGAAGTTAGAATTTGAGATTATGAAAATGAAACTTGAGCATGAGAGAATATTGAGGGAGTTGGAGATTAAAGCAAAGAGTGTAGAGATCTCCCCTCTGGTGGCAGCATACCTGTAGTGCATACTGAGAATAGAGTGTATATACCCAAGGAGGTTATTAAGGATTTCCACAAAAGTGAAGATATTGGGCAATGGTTTGCAGCTTATGAATTAGCCATGGTGTCCCACCGGGCCCCCGAGAAGGATTGGGGAGCGGGGTTGTGGGGACGCTTTGTAAGTGAGGGGAGGGATACCTTGTTGGACCTGCCCCCAGAAAGTCAGATGGTTTATGGCCACATGAAGGAAGCTTTGATGACCCGCTATGGTTTGACCCCTGAGATGTATAGGCAGAGGTTTAGGACCTGCAGGAAGCTAGAGGGTACCATGTGGGTTGAATATGTGTCTTTTTTTTGCAGAGCAATGGAACGCTGGGTAAAAGGTAGCAAAGTAGAAACTTTTGAGCAGCTTTATGATTTGATTGCATGGGAGCATTTATCTAGTAACTGTTTTCCTGAGCTATGCCAGCACCTGATTGATTGCAAGCTGACTAACCCTAGGAAGCTTGCTGAGGAGGCGGACCGCTGGGTGAGCACCCGGGTTCGCAAGGGTCCAGTGGGAGACTTCGCCAAAGGTGGGCAGGGTCCCCAGCAGAGAAGTGGGGGGACAGGGGTAAACCGAGGGAGTTCCAAAGAGGGCCCCAAAGTAATTCCCAAGGGAACCAAGCAGTGGTGTCCCAGCCTCCCCAAGAGAAGAAGCCAGTGCCCCTGACAGGTAGGCCTGTTCAGAGGGGGCCCCTTACTTGTTATAAGTGTGGTCAAGTGGGCCACAGATACTATGATCCCCAGTGTCCTCAGAGAGATACTAGTGCACCACCCCGTGCACCACCCCGCCAGCTTGCTAGTGTAGCCCTGGGGGGGGAGGAGATGGGTGCCCAAGAGGGGTGGGATCCCGTAGAGTTAACCCTCGTCTCATTAGGAGACTTTGAGATGGTCCCTAAACCTGCACTGCCTGATAACACTAAAAAGTACAGGCAGTGGGTGACCATCAATGGCCATAGAGTGGAGGCTCTAAGAGACACAGGAGCCAGTGTAACTGCTGTCAGCTCCCGGTTGGTGTCCAAAGAGCAGGTTGTCCCCCATGCATTCTACCCAGTAGTGTCCGCAGACAACTCAGAGAGCCAATGTGAGGTGGCTCATGTTCCCTTTGAGTGGGGGGGGGGTCTCAGGAACTCTTCAGGTGGCTGTGAGGCCCGCCATGCCTGTAGACTGTCTGTTGGGCAACGATGTAGAGAACTCCCCGTGGGCTACGGTGGAGAGGAGATCTCACTTGGAGATGTTGGGTCTGCCTGAGTGGGCGTGTGCTACCACTCGGTCCATGGCAGCCAAGGAGGGTGTTGAGAAGGACCTAGAGCCTGAGAGTATGGCCCAGATCCCTGCCTTAGAGAGAAGGGGCAGGGGGCGCGGGAAGCCGGCCCCCTTGGTTCCCACGGCCCAAAAGGGAGCAGACCCTGAGGGGGATGCCCTGGAGCCTACCGGGGAGCAGATCACCGAACTGGGGGACCTGCCTGAGCGGACCCATTGGCAGCAGGAAGGAGGACCCACCAGGGAGGAATTTTGTGAGCAGCAAAGAGTTTGCCCTTCTCTTGAGGGTATGCGGCGTCAGGCTGCAGCCCAGGCAGCAGGTGACCTGTCTGGTTCACATCTGATTTATTGGGAGAACAGTCTCCTGTATAGCGAGCCTAAGGCTGCTGAGCCGGGGTCAGCCCGTGTGCTGGTGGTACCCGAGTGCTTCAGAGCCTTCCTACTGGGGTTGGCTCATGACATTCCATTGGCAGGACATCTGGGGCAGACCAAGACCTTTGAGAGGCTGGCCACCCATTTTTTTGGGCCCCAGATGCGCAAGAGCTCAGACACTTATTGCAGAACATGTGAGACTTGCCAGGCAAGTGGGAAGAGTGGGGGGAAGATCAAGGCCCCACTCCAGCCCTTTCCAGTTGGTAGTACCCCATTCGAGCGAGTGGGCATTGACATTGTGGGGCCTCTGGACCCCAAGACAGCCATGGGCAACAGGTTCATCCTGGTCTTGGTGGACCATGCCACCCGGTACCCTGAAGCCATCCCGCTCAGGACAGTGACGGCCCACGTGGTGGGACGTGCACTGATGGGGATTTTCTCCCGTGTGGGGTTCCCCAGAGAGGTGGTGTCTGACAGGGTCAGGGCTTACATTAAGGAGGAGGTCTCCAAAATGTTTGCCTTAGGGGTGATTGAGTCCTCTAGCAGCCCTTGGTCCAGCCCCGTGGTCTTGGTACTAAAAGCTGCAGCGCCTGGTGCCTCCCCTGAACTTAGGTTCTGTGTGGACTACCGAGGTCTCAATTCGGTCACGAAGACCGATGCGCACCCCATCCCCAGAGCTGATGAGCTCATAGATCGGTTAGGGGCTGCCCGGTACCTCAGCACGTTTGATCTGACGTCTGGGTACTGGCAGATCGCCTTAATGGATGGGGCAAAGGAGAGGTCAGCATTCTCCACACCAGATGGGCACTACCAGTTCCGTGTGATGCCCTTTGGGATGAAGAATGCCCCTGCCACCTTTCAGAGGTTGGTCAACCAGGTGTTGGTTGGGCTGGAGGATTTCAGTGCCGCCTACCTGGATGACATTGCAGTGTTTAGTTCCTCCTGGGAGGACCACTTGCGCCACCTCTGGGAAGTGTTGATAGCGCTGCGCAGAGCAGGCCTCACAATCAAGGCCAGTAAGTGCCAGATTGGGCAGGGTTCTGTGGTGTACTTGGGACACCAGGTGGGGAGTGGCCAAGTGGCGCCCCTGCAGCCCAAGATTGAAACCATCCTGGCTTGGGAGCCCCCAAGGACCCAGACCCAGGTGAGGGTCTTCTTAGGACTCACGGGTTACTACAGGAGGTTTGTCAAGGGGTATGGCAACATTGTTGCACCCTTGGCTGAGCTGACTTCCAAAAAGCAGCCAAAGATCGTGAACTGGACTGACACCTGTCAGAAAGCTTTTGATGCCCTCAAGACTGCCATGTGTACAGCACCCGTACTCCAGGCGCCCAATTTTGCTAAGGAATTTGTTGTCCAGACAGACGCTTCAGAGCATGGGGTAGGGGCCGTCCTGTCACAGATAAATGAGGAGGGACTAGACCAACCTGTAGCCTTCATCAGTAGGAGGTTACTTCCCCGGGAACAGAGGTGGAGTGCAATTGAGCGTGAGGCATTTGCTGTGGTCTGGGCACTGAAGAAGCTGAGACCATACCTGTTTGGGACTCACTTCCGGGTTCAGACAGACCACAGGCCCCTCAGATGGTTGTTGCAGATGAGGGGTGAGAATACCAAGCTGTTGAGGTGGTCCATTTCCCTACAGGGTATGGACTTCACGGTGGAACACCGCCCTGGTACAGAACACGCCAATGCTGATGGTCTGTCCAGATTTTTCCGCCTTAGTGATGAGAACTTCCAAGGGGATGGGTAGTTCTCCCCACATTTCAGCTGGAGGGGACACGTGTTAGACCTGGCACCATTGGCGTGGGTCTCCCTTCCATTTTTCGCTGTTGTCTCCTCTGTTTTGCTGGTGTTAGATGCTCTGGGCGCTGTGCCACTGCCCTTCAGTGCCACAGCGCGGATGCTCCCTGTGTAAATATGACATGTGAATTGGTATATCCCTGATTGGCTTATTTGGTTTACCTGTTAGTCCCTAGTAGCGTGGCCTGTGGGTGCCCAGGGCTGGTAAACCGAATGCTGCTGGTGGGCCTGCAGCGCTGGTTTACGCCACCCATAGAAGCAGCTTGTAAAGTGTGTCTCAGACCTGCCACTGCAGAGTCTGTGTGCAGTACAGAACTGCCAGCTTGGCTGTGAAGTGCACCCCCTTCCCAGCCCCTGAACCTTCCCTTGGCATCATGTAAGTCACCCCTATGGTAGGGTGCATTGTATGTGTAAGGTAGGACATGCCTTGGTGTGTGTAGCATGTCCTGGTAGTGAATTACACCCAATTTCGTTTTTCACTACTGTAAGGCTACCTGTTCCTCATAGGCCAGAATGGGCAAGTTTGACTATTACATTCTATAGTACTAACTGACCCCAGGAACATGGTAGAAAAACGAATTTCGTATGCCTGAGCTCAGAATATTAAAATACATCTTTTAGTGAAGTTTATTTTTATATTCTGTGTCTGAAAATACCCTTTTAGAAAGTAGGTATTTTCTTGCCCAAGCCTTCCAGTGTGCTCTGCTGTTATGTGTATTGGCTGTCTGGTTTTGGAGGGACAGGGCAGGCTGAGCCAGACCTGGGTTGAATAGAGAGATCTGGATTTGGAGTATGGGGAGGGGTGGCTCCTTGACTTGAATAGGGCTGTGCCTGGCAAGGTGAATGATGGCTCCATCTCCTGCTGTGCGTCTGATAGCAGACCCCTCTTTCTGAAAGGAAGGATGCAGCCTGGTAAACAAAGTGCTCCAGGACTGAGCAGAACTGGTTCTGGCTAGGCTCAGTGACTTGCAGCTTTGAGAACAAAGACTTTTGGGGTATAAATATCTGTGCTGAAACCCCTACAATTTGTATTGCTCCTGGACATCAAGACGAACCTCTGTCCGTGTAACTGAAGGAATCTGCAGGAGGTGACTATCCTTGTGCTTGTGTGCTGTTTCTTGGATTGGCCTGCAGTGGTTACCATTGGACTTGGAAGAAGAGGGAAAAGGACTTTGAGAGAACTTTTATTAATCTTGCTAAAGCAATCACCCAAGGGCTAGGAGAGCGCTAGCCTCCTGTTGAAGTCTCAGGCACATCAGACTTCACCACCAGCCTCCTGATTCCTCCCAGCGAGGATTTCTATCTGCAGGTGAGGCTCCTGTGAGTTCCAGGGCCTCTAGTTCTACTACAGAGAAGAGAGTGCTGAAATCGTCGCTAACGCCCGTTTGCGAGCCGCCGCAGCCGAAAGCGCCCGGAAAATCATTGCGCTGCTGCCGCTGAGTGCTCGCAACCAAAGATCGACTCATCGCACGTTTGCGGGCCGCCAAGTGCTCGCTAACTCCAAAGATCATCGCATCGCACGTTTGCGGGCTTCCAAGTGCTCGCTAACTCCAAGAGATCATCGCTTCACGACATCGCAGCGCGGACGCCGGGCGTCCGCCATTTTCATCGCATCGCATCAGGATCGTCGCTCCCTCGCGGAGCGCCATTTCTTCACATCGCAACCTGATCGCACACGCAACAGGATCGTCGCATCGCCTCCTCCCTCGCGGCAAGGAGTCATCGCATCAACAGCCTAGCGTGCAGAAGTTTGTCGCATCGTCTCCGCACGCATCAGCAGATCGGCGCATCATCATCCCTCGCGGCAAGGATTTATCGCATCGCCGGCCTCGCGTGCAGAAAATCATCGCTACAGCTTCTTTGCGACAATTTGTTGGTTTTGCTACGAAATCCAGGTACTTTGTAAGTAAAAGGGTCGCAGAGACCACTGCTTTGAACTGAACTCCTCTTTGCACACTTTGAACTATTTTTGCAGCATTTCAAGAGTAATCCTATTTTACAGTATTGTGGCTTTTTATCGTTATTGGTCTTGTGTTAAGTCTATATATAAAGATACTTATTTTTGATAACTACTTGTGTGGTGTCCCTTTGTAGTGTTCCTCACTGTGTTACTGTGTATGGTCATAAATGCTTCACACACTGCCTCTGAGATAGGCCTAGCTGCTCGTGCTACGTTACCACAGGGTTGAGCAGGGGTTATCAAAGGGTGCAGCCCTCTCACTCTGACTTAGGAAGAAGGGTCCCTACTTGGACAGTGGCCAGCCATTGCCAACTAGAGACCCCCATTTCTAACATTTCCTTACCCTTGAAACAGTTGCTCTATTACCCCTGTAAACGTCAGGAGTAACTGCGTCTCCATTCTGGGAATAGGAAGCGAACCTCGCCAAAACTAGTTTAGATGTAGCCGAATGGCCAAAGTGTTTTAGTTTAGTAGAACAAAAAGTTCAAAATTGCAATTGCACTCATGCCAGACATTTTCACATGTATAATTGAACACTAGGTTTATTTATCAATGACATATGCTGAAATGCCTTTGTGTTAGCTTTTATGAGATTTGGCAAACGTTTACCAGGGGCCATATTACAAATAGGGTGCACTTTCCTTGTTTGCGCCACGGTGCACCTTCAATCGGTGTGCCGTGCTCAAACCCGCCTGAACTTTTAAGAGGGGGGAGAGATCCCCTTGCAGCCGATTCCAGTGTGACTGCACCCGCCTTCAAGGGTATGTCTGGTGGTTCCATAGGACCTTCTTCACCCCATCCAGAGGGCTGCCATCAGGAGGCGCACTGACAGTGTGCCACCTTTTTGTGGCGCACTTTCAGTGTGCCTCCTGACAACGCTTTTCTTTGCCTTTGCGCCCATGTCCATAATATGGCATGTGCGCAGGGGCAAATAGATTCCCTCATTTGCATGGGGTCACGCCCCTTGCAAATGAGGGAACGCCCTCTTGAGATAATGCTGGTGCTACATGTCCACCAGCGCTATCTGTATTACAGAAGGGGCTGTAGAAGCGTCTGCTGCCCCTTCTGTAACACCAAAGTGCCCCTGGGGGGCACAAAGAGGGCACACGTACGTTTTGGGTTTGGTCTGAATTAGAAGTCAGACCTCCTTGTTCTAATGTCAGCAACGAAAGACCAGGCTACACGTATCGCCTACTCTTGTCAGAGGGAACTTTGTGTAACAATACAGGTCTTTTTACCCCTCAACCACTGGGGGCCCATTTTAGAGTTTGGCAGATAGGATATGTATTCTGTCACAAACGAGATGCAGTACCTGTCCGCCAAACTCTCAGTCCACTTGGACTATTTAGAGTTGGGCAGACCATCAGCTTTTCGTCGACAGTGCCCCTATTGGCTTTGTCGAAGGAAAGCTTACTCCGATGGCCTGACAGAGTGCTGGCTGTCTGAGTAAAGGCAACACACCGCCCATTCTATTAAGAGCTGACGGCATGATTTCCTTTTTTTTGTCCATTACCGCCAAGGAAAACCTGGTATAACAAACAGAAAAATTAAAATAATGACCCACACACTCAGGGGAAACTCTCTGGGTGTAGCGGTCCTTATTTATTTGTTTGTTTTTCAAAAACAAATCCCAACTTTGAAGGTTGTTAGAAAAACAAAATGTGTGGTAGATGACCGTCAAAACCAACGGCGCCATACAACAAACATTTTGTACCTTCAGAGGAACCGCCATGATGGCGGTTCCACTAAACCTACAGAAATCACAGCTCGGCTGGTGGTGATCTCTAAATTTGGTGGTCTGTAGCGTGTCAGGGTGAAGGACAAAACGTCCTCCGCCAACATGACTGACAGACTACTGTCTGCCAATACCCAACCCAGAATGCCCTACAAATCTCAAACTTCGAATCAGGCCCTCGGTTCTAAGGAAGGAACATCAATCACTGTTTAGTTTCCTGGAGTGTGATGTAACTTGCTTGAGGGGTGTTGCACCAGACACACGAGGGAAACTGGCAGAAATCACACTCAAGAATTGCATTTGTGTTTATAATGCTAAAAAACTTTCAGCAGTTTTATAAAAATGCAGACTGGAAAAATGCAAATTTTAAAAACATCTTCTACTAAGGGTCAACTTTAAGAACTTCCACTTTACATAAATATCTCCCAACTATATTTCCGAGCTGCTTTAAATTCTTAAACCCAGTCAAACTCAAGTACTGCCTATTGTATACATGGGTTAGTTTTCTTTTCTAATGCCAGACTTTGCATATTTGGGTTCATGTGTCTGATTGTGGGTTAACACGCCTATCAAGATTTTTATAAGGAGGTTTTGATGTGATGTTTAGATTTTGACATTCTGTGTTTTTGAACTGATGCCATTGTTGTTTTTTTTGCTGTCTGTTTGCACATGACACCACTTGCAGCTGGGGTGCACTCAAGTACAAATACAGTATTAAAGAAATCAGCATTATCAGATACCAGTGGTGTAGCAAGACCTTTGGCCGCCCGTGGCACTCCCTGCTTTGTTGCCCCGCGACGGCCACGGGGAAAAGCGGGGAGGAGGGCGGGGTTGGGGTGGTTGGAGATCCCTGCTTTGCCGCCCCGTGACAGCTGTGGGTAAAAGCAAGGGGGGGGGATCGCTGCCCCCAAAACCCGTGCCGCCCGGGGCGGTCCGCCCCCACTTGCTACGCCACTGTCAAATACAGGGGCTTACAGAATCGTTTAAGAATGTGCTCTCGTGTGCAGGGAACAGAAAACAGTGAGAAGGATGAACCTGTTTTTGGAAAGGTTCGTGAAGTTTCACCAAACGGCGGCAAAGTTATTAGCAAAACAAAAAACACTCTTCCTATGGAAACTCTGACCTCGTGACCTAGCTATAACTGTACATTGGTGACCACCACTGTACAATTCCATCCATGAATGAACTGCAAAGCATATAAAAATTGTAGGAAAGGGACCATATACAAGGTACCAGGCAGGAAGAAGCGGGTCATAATCAGTGAATATGCTCATTTAAAGGAAGAAATTGATACAAGAAATACATACATAACAGATCATTGTTTTACAGAGGGTTACCCTAGACATTGAATATATGTTTCAGTATTATTCAGTAAAGGATGGGGGAATTCACTATAATATTATAAAGTTACTTATACCTCACGTAATAAAATGTGAAGCTATAACACACAGCACTTTGATCAGATTGACATGGTTGGGAGGTATGAAATTTCCTATCCCTAATTGACTGTCTCTTTTTTACCATCTCTTCTGTACATCGTACATTTCAATGTTTGTTATTAATTTGTATGTTAGGCAAAAGGAGAGACCATTGTAAGGTAATTGTAATAATTCACCCATGACAGTGTAATTAAAAAGAGGGATTAAGTCATTGTTACATAAATAGTAGGATTACACTTCTCATGAAAGCATTTACAACGCAATAGATATGTATTCATTTGAAAGCACGTAGCACTTTCCCTACATCAAGATGGCCGAAACATCTGAATCTACCTCATATCCTTCTTAGGCCTTCTTCTGTTTTTATGTCTTCAATGTTTTGCACTTAGGGGGAGGGATACACTATTCAAACACAGTGACCAAGGCTTGTAGCCGAAATGCATCTGTTTGTATCCGCATTACCATGTGGTGAATGAATCAGCGCCTTGAAGAAATCCAACCGAGTGCTAGTAAAGTTCTTTTGGGACTAAATATATTGGACATGGGAATACACTCTCATGCATCAAAAGTACCTGTCCCGTAGGGGTCTGCTGCAGCGGCAAGTGGAACTGTAATTGGAATATATATATATATTATATATATATCTATACACACACACACATATATATATATATACATTTACTGAAAAAAACCACAGGTTAAAATAACGTTATAGTTAGGTGAATTTCTCAGTGACAGCGTTAACGTTTTGAAGTAAAAAAAAAAGAGAAATTCAGCAGTTATAGTTAGCAGCACTATGACTATGCTTATGACCTCACATGTTATATCACTCATGACATGTTCTATGACATCATTTATGGCATCACTCATGACATCTCAAATGACATCATTGATTACATCACTAATGACATCACTGATGACATCATCCAAGCTTTTTTGGTGCACACTGCTCTATAAATGGGTATAGCTTTAGAGCTCTAAATGTAAGTACAAAATAACTCAGAAGAATATGAGCCACATCACAGAAGGAACTCCCTTAGCTGTCGAAAGGATGGGATGTCTACCACATTGACCTTATACCATACACATCACAGGTAGCGTATTTTAACCCCTTGGCCGCGGCGGTAATTCCACCGCGGCGCGGGGGTGAGCGCGGCCCCGCCATGCTCGTGATGGAACCACGCCGTCATGAGTCACGGGCGAGCTGTGCTCATGACGGCGTGGTTCCGTCACGACCCCGCCCACTCACTAATTCTCCCGCACAGGTGGGGAATCAGTCCCGTGTGGGTGGAGCGGCCGCAGCATGACGGAACCACGCCGTCATGAGCACACGCCGCCCGTGGCTCATGACGGCGTGGTTCCGTCATGCGCAGGGAAGGGGTTAAATTAACAATCAACCTCAGATAAATAGGAAACCCTAATTGAATACAGTGTTAAATCTGTAAACACCTGTTCAGAGCAAGCCTGAAGTCTCTTCCAAAAATAATGCCCTACTACAGGCAAATCTACGTTGAGAAACAAAGTTGGTATGAGTAGAGAAGTGAATACTGTAAACAGTATTGACTCTAACGAGAGAGTTTATTCTGTAAGACTGCTTACAGACAGTGAAACTCTCATGACAGATATACTATAGAGTAATAAAAAGTATCTACTAAGCATGGTGTACACTCTATGAAAAACCTGTCCAAAGAGCAACTATTCACTTGAATAACCAAGATCTGAAGGTGCTAAAGATCCTACTACCTGCAGCCTTCATACTGTGGTAAAAACTTTACAGGTAGCTCATCTTCTGAAGCAAAACTAGCACATGTACATAGGTTAGTACCTGGTGCACACAGTCTTCTATGTTAAGTAGAAATTGTCATGCTTAGACGATTCTGTCTCATAGCTCAAGGCTGCTTCCAATACTTAGTATGTAGTACGTAGAATCTTTACCTTGTTGGAACCTTTTTCTGCAGTACCAAAAAACCTCAGTGGAACATAATGAACACAAGTCAGCTGTCCCCTGTCACCTTCACGCAGAGTTACTCTTCAATACAAAGATATATGTATTCAATACCTCTACACACCTATGGTACATTAGGAACACATGTGTTTTGTAAACACTTATACCAATTAGCTGGACACAGGCTGTACAAAATTAGGTAGAAGAGTAATATGGTAGTTATCTGCCACTAGTAAACTATAAAACAAACGAAACGTGCACACTCATCGGATGATGTCATCAGTGATGTCGTCAATGATGTCATTTGAGATGTCATAAATGAAGTCATAGAACATGTCATGAGTAATATCATATGTGAGGTCATAAGCAGTGCATGGCGGGGGCGCAGTTTATAGTTCGTGCTATGAACTATAACTGCTGAATTTCTATGTTTTTTTTTACTTCAAAACGTTAACGTTGTCACTGAGAAATTCACCTATGGTGTTAGTTTAACTTTTGTTTTTTTCAGTGAATTTCTAAGGTTTTTTTAATTGAAAACATATATTTTTATTACACCTAACTATAACGTTACTATAACCTTTGTGGTTTTCAGTGAATTTCTAGGTTTAAATAAAAAAAAAATATATATATATATATATATTTAAATATATATAGAAAGTAACTACTCCAACAATGATTGGGCTCAGAATGTTCAACTTCTTAGTTTTTGTAACTCACATATACAGAAATATTCCCTGCATAGTTTTCGTAGTCTTTTTATGTATCTTTACATAAACTTCATATTTATATTTCAAAAAGACATGGATCAGTTTTTCATATACTGTAAACTATGTTTTTTGCTATGTACATCCATTTTTAAGGTGTGTGATCACTCTTGCAAGAAGCTCGCGGGTGGCTGGCTGGAGACTCGCGAGATCATAGAGTTTTAAGTTTTGTTCTAATCTATTGTACAGAGATCTTTTTCAATTGGTCAGTTATTATTGAATGCTAAACTGAAATAATAAAGTCAGTACAGTATGTATATTGTATTGATTATTTTGTTTACAAACTTACAGCTCTCATGAGACGCTCACAGGAGTCGAACACACAATGCCCTGCGTGGACTACAAGGGGGCTGTACTTCCTGTCCGGCTCTCGCGATCTGCTCACGGGATCGTACATTTGGAATTAAGCTCATAAAAGTATTTTTTTGTCGTTTTGAAGAAAGTAAGACATGAGAAGTGTTGCTTAAAGTAGAAAAACAGCTGATGGATTGTTGCATTTGAGATATTAAGAAAGTTATCTGTTTTTACAATCTCGTGAGCCTCTTGCGAGACACCAGCGAGATACCCGGGAGAGGAAAGACATCCCAAGGAAGGATTGTGATTGATTCATATGGATGTCTTTATTTAGCAAAGAAAGATTCCTTCCTTGTTGCTTCATTTATCTATTGGTTGTTGCTGTGGTTAGACGTTTTTGGCTAGCTCTGTGACATTGATGATTTTCTGTCACCAAAATATCATCCTCTGGTTCAGATGAGAACACTACTGCTATTTCTGCAACTTAGCCACCTCATTCACCCACGGAGTCCTTGGTGTAGGAATGTTTTCATATGAGGCCAGGTGGGGAAAAGGTATATGCTAAATATGTCATATGTAAAATATGCAAAAATTAGTTCAATAGGGGCAGCCGGAACAAGCCATACGGCATGAGTACCACTGGAATGTGGCAACATTTGAGGGCTATGCACCCTCAATGCCTTGCTTGGGTTGAGTTAACCTGTGCTGCAGGGCTTGATAACTCATCAGGGGCTTCCACATCTTTTCAACCTGGTGACACTGTGACTTCCCAGGTACTCACCGCTCAAGCAGATAACAACTCTGCCTATCTGAACAAAGCTTATGCAAGGAGATTATTTTTTCTTCTGAGGCAAACAGGGGTGCACGGAACAGGCTTGTCTAGGATCATAAATGCCCACCTAGGCAGTAGGTTTTCTTTTTTTACATTTTTTTCCTAGGTTTTCCTCCTTTTTATTTTGAAAGAGATGTTTTTGTTTAGTCCCCATTTCTTGTTTTTGTTGTACCCTCTTTTAAAAAAATACAAAAAAGTAAAAAATGGTAAAAAACACAAAAAGATACAGTTGTTAAAAATGTTAATCAAAAAAACTCTTTTCAGAGCTACCCTATACTTTCATTATGTATGTTGTTTCTGCTGTTACCCTTTTTCCCTTCTTGATGACTCTTGCACGACACTCGGGAGAGCCGTGATACTCTCATACATAGAGTGATTGACTCTCAAGGGTCTCTCAAGAGGGTACTTTTATAATGGAATCTGCATTTTCGCTGAACATATCCTGTTAGATAGATATAATTTATATGCACCAGATTTTTGCTACCTCCTTTTTTATACGATCCCGCGAGACTCTTGCAAGATTGTAAAAAATACTTTAGAGGAAGAATTTACATTTTCCTTCATTACAATACTTACCTCTTACAATCCCCACTACTAAATTATGGGGAGAGACTAGCCTTTCCC
Organism: Calotriton arnoldi; assembly: GCA_963921515.1. NCBI lineage: Eukaryota > Metazoa > Chordata > Amphibia > Caudata > Salamandridae > Calotriton > Calotriton arnoldi. The sequence continues at coordinate 5,652,055 of CAWUFW010000138.1, forward strand.
CTGAGACCTTGCATGAAGATAAAAAGTGTGTTGAGTAGGGTGTAAAAAATCACTGTCTCTCCATTCACACCTTTCCCAGGCTCAGTAGTATGCATAGTAAGGTGGGGATGGTACTCACCTCACATGTAATACATCACTATTCCATTATAACTATAACAAGTACTGCCCTCTTCACTGACACCTCTCTTCAAGGAAATAACCATATTTATTAGTGTGGGAATGGATTTCCCTGTCCAATCACAGGTCTCCCCAGCATCAAAGATATATACAGTAGTATGTAGGGAAACATTATCTTCTACACCAACATCTATCTCCAGGACAAATTGGATGTACAGTACAGTGTAGTGAACCAGTGGCCTCTGTCCTCACACCTGTCCTTAGAACAATAGCGATATGCTGAGTTGTCTGGGAAGGGACTCGTCTCTCTGCTAACACATCTTACCAGGCTAAGAGGTGTCTACGGTAGAGTTTGAATACATAATAGGGTGTGCACAGCAACTGATAGTGTATATTAGAGTATAAATATGCACGTACCTCTGTGCGAAGATCTCTCTCTTGCATTACTTACCTATACTACAGCATGTAACACATCACTGTTGCATGACAACTAACCATACCTGCATTGCAAAATAATTGCCTCCTCTATTATTGACTCTGTTTAGGATAAAAGATGAGCATAATACCATTCACATACATATACATGTAATAGCATATTCATAGACCCTCAACATGGTACTGACAGTTTTACTGAATTTTGCAATACTGTAATAAACGTGTTTTTTTTAATGCTGTTTATTGATTTTCGTTAGTATGAGCATCGATTCTTGACAGTATATTTTAAACATATTTTCACACAATTGTACACAAAGAGAGCTATGGTAGAAGAGAGGTTACAGACATAGCCGCGCTTAACAGTATCCCAACGTTGCGATGTTAGTATTGCTTCAGAATCTTGCGGTTCCATAAATTATCAATAGTAATATCAATAAACATAACTAACAACTGCCCCATAGTATAACAAATATATCTGGTGTCTGCTATTTCTAGGTGCGCACCGCGCACCAATACTGTAATAAACTTGAAATGTGTAATAAGTATTAAGGAAATTAATCTAAAGTAACTTTACAACAAAACAATTTAACAACAATACAAAACTACAACAACTGCATTAACGAACAATATAAACAACTATAACATGAAAAAACAAACAGCTGTATGACACTGCTAATTTTCCGTCACCTAAATTTAATTCTCAGATTCACCTGAACAGCCTAGTGCTGTTACTACACCTCAGCTACCAATTAGTTCTTGGTGTGCTAATTGTTTTAAATGAGATCTCGTGGGACAAAGTACATGCTAAATATGTCATATGTAAAATATGCAAAAATGAGTTCAACAGGGGCCGCAGGAACAAGTAATACAGAATGAGTGCCACTGGGATGTGGCGACATTTGAGGGCTGCGCACCCTCAGTGCCCTTGCTCAGGATGAGTTAGCCTGTGCTGCAGAGCTTGATAACTCCTCAGGGGAATTCATATCCTTCCAACCTGAATACACTGTGCCTGAAGAGGTAGTTATTGCTGAGCAGCACAATAATCCTGCTTCTCTCAACAAGGCTCTTCTTTGCTGCTTATGAAAGCAGCCAATTATTTCCTTAGAGACAACTTTCCATTTTTCCTCCCAAAAAAAGACAAAATTACCAGAAAGATAAAAGTTACATACAGGTCAATAATTGATAACAGTGATCCATCAGTATATTTAATAAACACACAATCACATAGTTATATGTACTGTACCACTAACTTCATATTTATTTCTCCAGAAGAATTCAACACCCTCAACTAGTGCATTTTTTTCACAATTAAATTATAGCATGTCAGAAACATGGTTGCATAACAGTTTATACACCTTTGATACATTTTTCCTAACAGCGAGCACAGTGTTTTACCTCTAGAAATAGCCATATCTCCACTCAAACATCTCCTAGGGATAAAATATGTGTTCAGTAAGGTTTATAAAAATAGAAGGCCTTGTATTAACAGATTCCAGATTGTTTGTGTTATAATTTCAGAAACACTGCATCTTTCACTTACAACTATATACAGATTGAACATTTCATTTTTTTACACAAAACATTCTAAACTCTACCTCTCAAAACCTATATTAAAAACATGCATCTCTAAAAATATTTTTTTCATTCACTAAACCTAGTATAGAATACGTTTACCAACAGTAGTGCACTTACTGACACTTCTCAACAAAGTTCATAAAGTACATTTCAATTACCTGAACTTAGAGCAGTTTCGTGTATGCAACTACTGAAGACACCAGTCTGTCTCAGTTCCAAATTCAGTCACTTCTGTTGAGCACAACTTCAACAGGCTTCCTTCTCCTCCAAAGCACCAAGAACAATGTGAACTATCTCTGGTTCTACACCCAATCACAGCATTTCTTCAGCCATGCAATAAAAATGGTAATTATTGGTTGAACCATTGCCTTTTTTTTCTACTTCTCCCTATTATGATCTCGTGAGACTCTCGTGGAATTGTAAAACACCTTGTGGCAAGCTCAGGAATTTTCCTTCAGGTCTCGCGAGTCTCTAGCGAGTCCACACATGTCCATACAGCAAACGTCACTCCCTGAAGCTTGTGAGTTACTCTCGTGAGATTCTCTATGATCGCAACAAAATTGTAGGAAATAATAGTATGTCGTACAGAGTATCATCTCCACTGAGACCTTTCTCTTACATGACAGGTATGTGTAGCAGGGTGTGGGGAGAGACTGTCCTCTCTACATAGACCTCTGTCTCAGATGACAAGTGTACATAGCAATGTGTATGGAGGGACTGGCCTCTCCACTGAGACCCCTCTCTTGGAGGATGGGTGTGCGTAGTAGGCTGTGGGGAGAGACTGGCCTCTTCCCTCAGACCTCTCTCTTACATGAGAGGTGTGCGTAGTAGTGAGTCTGCATGGACTGCCCTCTCTTTCCACACCTCTTTCTCAGATAACGAGAGTGCGTAGTAAGGTGTGTACACGGGCTGTCCTCTCCTTCCAGACCTCTCTCTCAGATGACAGGTTTGCATAGTAGGGTGTATGGAGAGAGACTGCCTCTCCACTAAATCCTGTCTCTCAGATGTCAGGTGTACGTATTAGGGTGTGTACATAGTCTGTCAGACCTCTGTATCAGATGTTGGCTGTCCATAGTAGGGTGTGTACATCGACTACCCTCTCCTTCCAAACCTCTCTCTCAGATGACGGGTGTGCATAGTAGGCTGTGTGGAGAAAGACTGACCTCTCCAGTGAGACCTCTGTCTCAGATGCTGAGTGTGAATAGTAGGGTGAATACATGGACTATCCTCTTCTGTCACACCGCTGCCTCAGATGATAGCTGTTCATAGTAGGGTGTGTACATGGACTGACCTCTTCTGTCAGACCGCAGTCTCAGATGATGGCTGTGCATAGTAGGGTATGTACATAGATTAGCCTCTCCTTCCAGACCTCTCTCTCAAATGACAGGTGTGCATAGTGGGGTGTGTGGAGGAAGACTGCCCCTCCGCTGAGACCTCTTTCTTGGGTTACATTTGTGCATAGTATGCTCTGTCCAGGGACTGCTCTCCATGCTAACACCCCTCTCTCTGATAATGGGTGTGCATAGTAGGGTGTGGGAAGAGACTTTACCCTACTCACAACTCTTACAAAGCTAATGGCCATAAACAGTACACTCTGACAAACACCATTGCCAGTAATGATACTTCCTACAGTAGCAAGTGTGCATACTACAGTGTATTCAAAGATCACCTCCTCCTTAATACTGTTCACGATCCTGCGAGAGTCTCGCAAGATTGTATTTATTTTAAGTAAGAATTGACCATCTACTCACCACAGTACTTATCTCTTACACACTCCCTCTCAAAAACAAAGGCCAGAATATGTATTTCTACTAATACAGTGTATTGAGAACTCATCTACACCGTTTTACTATTCACGATCCCGCGAGAGTCCAGCGAGATCATAAAAATTAGTTAAAGACAATATACATGTATTATCTTCACAGTGAGTGAGTGTATATATATATATATATATATGAAAAGAAACAGAGTTACCCCCCCAGAAGAAGTGCACTCATCAAAGCAAGCAAATTTGTTATCCGGAGGCTTTCTTGGTAAGTTTCTAAAAAACAAAGCAGCTTTGTGCCTGACGCCTTTCAGAAACACCTTTCCTTTCTTAAAGTAAATGCAGCAATTGACGGCTACTGATACTTCCCCATTTGTGACTTTATAGTCCACAAGTGAGCGTAGGCCAGTGCCATGCATGCTGGGATCAGTAGTCCTCCTCGCACCTTTGTGGGTTTGTTGCACTCCTGCGTGCTAGTTAATCTGCTTGTGCGGCTGCCACCAACGATCGTCCCCAGTTACAGCATCATGCTGATCCGCGTGTTGCTGCCGCAATAAACATGCTGCAGCCCGCATGGATCCAGCGGGGGTGCACTTCACAGCTGACAGGAGGACTACTGATCCCAGCATGCATGGCACTGGCCCACGTTCACCTGTGGACTATAAAGTCACAAATGGGAACGTACCAGTAGCCGTCAATTGTTGCATTTACTACATGTTGCCTTTGAGAAAGGAAAGGTTTTTCCGAAACGCGTCAGGCACGAAACGGCTTTGTTTTTTATAAACTTACCAAGAAAGCCTCCGGATAATAAATTTGCTTGCTTTGATGAGTGCACTTCGCATGGGGGTAACTCTGTTTCTTTTCATAATTATTGGAGAGAGTGAGAGAGATTATAGAGATTGGGGGTGAGAGATAGGCATATATAGTAACAATACTCAAGTATTTATATATATATATATATATATATACAGCATACTTCACCATGCTTTCCCTTGTCCAGAAAGTGAAGCACGGACCCAAGTAAGGCAGTTAAAAAGATTTATTGAGCTCACGAAACAACCACCGCAGCCATGACGCGTTTCGACACTCCCTGGTGTCTTGATCACATATATATATAGGCAGGATTTCCTCAGAGGGTAGAAGGAGACTCGCTCACTCGGGTCATTTCTCATTAATTTATAATATTAAAGTCAGCCTCGAAAGATTCCTGTACTGTTATTTTTCTGGAGAGGGAGCCTGAGAAACAGCTACCACATCCAAGGAAGGCAGCAGGTGCGCAAATTACCAACTCGTGACTCGGGGAGTTTGTGACGAAAAATAACAATAAAGGACTCTTTCGAGGATGTCTTTTACATAATAAATCTCTGGGGAAATCCTGCCTATTTTTCGTGAGACCACCCTCACGTACTCGCAGCACCCGCCGTGTGAGGAGCGGCAGCTTTGAGTGGTTCTGTTGTATTCCTCTTAGGGTATCCATAAACGGGCTTTCCAGTATCATGTCCTTATATAGGCACAATTCGCCCTGCCCTTATATAGGCATAAAATCCCAGCCCTTATTTAGGCATTAAACCGTGCACTCCAAATACAGGCATGGTCTCTGACATCCGTCCACCCTAACGTCACAACGAGTTCATGAAGAACAGACCCTTAGGCTGCGGGAGTTTCCCTAGTCCAGGACTATTGATTTCTTCAAGGACTCATATATTATGCATGAACCATTATTCCTTAGGGGGTTCATTCATGACGTCTTTCGCTGTCCAACTCACGTCAATACTAACATTCTTAGGTGCTCTCAGGTATAAATATACCTTCCCTAGCCCCTGTAAACCAGAGGAGACCTCGACTTCAGAGGAGCCCGTTTCCCGGCCTGACGCACTGAGAAGACGCTATCATCCCTGCATGCAGAGAGTCCAGCTTCCAGTGATCTGACTTCCCTTGCGGGGTGTTGGTGTTCGAGTCTGGCAAAGAGATTCCTACCTCTCTCATTCTTCAGGTATGGAGCTGACTAGAACCTAGAGGGACTCTTGACATACTAGGCATACTAGACTTAACATACTCTTAGTATACCATAGTAAGGAATACTTCACCTACTTCTTCCCTCTTCCTACACCTAGGTTAGGTTAGGTACATTGGGGTAGAACTAGCTTAGCAACGCATCGTATGAGTACTCGCATTTTTAGTCTGTGTTATTTATGTAACAGCATATGTACTAAAAGATAATGCTCTCGCAGTATTATTTATTTCTACTGCTCACACTGTACATTATTTATCTCGCATACTGCCTTGTGATCGTAACAGCACATTTTACTTACACCAGAAACAAGACTGTTCAATAAATCCTTTATTGAAACGCCCGTCTATTTCTTTCTGTGTAACTTGGAGAAAACTAAGCATGCACGACTGAGCTGAGTGAAATAGTTATCTATTGTTTCCACGACTCTGGGACACGTTCTGATTCTAAAGGGAAACACAGTGGTCATGTTTTGTGGCTGCCAGAAACTACTCCCTTCCTGTTGTCAAGGAGTTTCTAGTGGCCTCTGAGCTAGCTGGCACAAGTAATTAAGTTTAATATACTCGATAGGGACATACTGACCTTAGTCCTATGTCAAACCTATAGGATATATTATTCCAATGCGCAGAGCCTATTAGGGAAATAGGAGCTACACTACATGGTGCCCAACGGTTTGGTAAGGCAGTAATTCAACGTTAGATACTGAGTAACTCAGCCGTGCTTTTTCTCTCAGGACCCCTACCCATATACTCCAAAAGACGTCTGGAGTGGGCAGGGTTAAGTATCCACCACGGCTACATAGGGCAGTACCCTATATATTAGCTGTTTGGTTTGCTCAACGTTGAAGGATACAGTGTTCCACAATATTGTGCACCTTATCTTTGTTTCCTTGAAACTTGTTCCACATTTTGCAAAAAAACAAAATGACTGAAGACGCCGGAGACGGTGTAGCTGTGGCTGATCCAGCCCTACCAGCAGTTTTTAACATTACAGGTTTAAATGAAACCGAGGAGGGTGTCATAGACATCGCTCCAAACTTAAGAAGAGCCATCACTCTAAAACTTATAAAACATGGTCTACCTCCGAGAGGCGGTAGAGCAGTTTTCATGATAGAGGCACATGAATCCTTTCAGACAGAGGTATTCTATTCATGGGTAATATTTCCTGAATCAAATTCAGTAACACACATGTTTCACTTCTACAAAGAAGATGATCCACCAGAGGAATACAGTCCTTTCGAGGATATAGAAATTCCATTAACATACCAAGAGCATCAGCTCTGGTTTAAAGGCGCCCTAAAACATCACAAAAACATTACTAGGCTCGGTCCACTAGGTAGACCAGGAGCAACATGGCCGATTCTAGCCGGCTACACACCTCATCCTGACATTGAAGAGATGTCAGATGAGGACTTACTTACTCAACTCACAGAGTTAATAAAAATCTACAGACAATTGGTCCAATATGTCATGCGGACTTTTACAGTCCGACCACCATTAACACTTCCAAATCAAACCCCTCACCAGGGGAACACTCTAAAAATTACACCACAGACTCTATACGCAGTCATGGGTAAAATGCCCACAAAACGTGAGCAAATTCCATTTTGGATAGCTCAAAAAATTACTCAAATCGAAGCAGTATTTCCAAATATTAGCCCGTATGAGAAACACAGAATCCTAACAATCAGTTTACCAATGGGGATCACACCACAACTGGAAGACTGCACCACTTGGGGCTCAGTCTTTGCTGCCATCTATACTAAAACACATGGCATTCCGTCAATTGCGGTAATACCTGATGTCCTAAAACAAATTCAAAACGAATACGGGGCAGAGCCTGCTCTAAATTTAGGTATGAAATTACTGAAAAATTTCGACCAGGTCTCAACAATAATATTATCTAATATTAAAGGGGAGTCAGCAGCAGTGGCGATCCGCCAAAAATTAAGGGAATTTGATGTTACAGAACATCAAACAGAGCTACCCAGAATTATAGAACAATCTTATGCAGAATTAGGCAGAGATAGTTTGGGTGGAAGACCAGTGAAGCCGAAACTATCTGAAAGTCCTGAGAAGGACTCAATAAAACAAACTCCTACATCTTCTAAAAAGAAGTGGGAGTCTACTAAACAAAAATCAAACGAGAAACGTTCTCAATCCCGAGGTAGGTCTCCTCAAAAGGAGCCCTCTGAAAGGAGGTATAACCTCAGGAATAGGGATAATTTGAGAAAACCTGACAGGTATCAAGATACTGATACACGTTCCTCTCGTCCCTTTCAGATCTCATCACAGACTTGGGAAAGAAGAGGTCGATCAGAACATAAAGAAGAACGCGTGAAATCGAAAGACGACAAACACGCTCCAAAAAACAAAGTAAAACCTCAATTTTCCAAAAAGAAAGTAGCAGGTCTGAAGATCAGACATGCCGAGAATACTGAGAACACAAATCAAGAACGGAGAATGGGCTCAGACAATGCTGGACAGTGCAGCAGAAGTCACAATAGTTCGCCAGACCGTGAAGGAACTTCTGGAGATAGTGGACTTGAATGAGTACATCACAGTAGAGACTGTAGACACCAGGGTTAGTACTCCACAAAAGTTATATGACATAACACTCCGGATGGAGGGAGACAAACCTAGCCAGGTGAAAGCACTTTTTTGGGAAAGACTATCAAGAGGCTATGACATACTTCTAGCAGAAAAGGACTGGCCACCACAATTTGTCAGGGAGTGCCCACATGGCGAGGACATTATTATGCCTGCCTTCTCCAACCATATTCCAATTCACCTAAAATATACATATGCCAGGAAATGGGCAGTGGCCCAGACCCCAGCATTATATAAAAATCATGTAGGATGGGATGAGGACTCACCTCACCATAAAATACATCTGAAACATGAACCAACTGCACAAAGGCAGTACCCAATAAAGCAAGAAGCTAAAAAACAGGTCAGGGAGATCTTAGATCAACTTGAATATCAAGGGGTGATTGAAACATGCACCTCCTCAATGAACAATCCTTTGTTTCCTGTCTCTAAACCAGACAATACATATTGTCTAGTTTTGGACTACAGACACTTAAACACTTGTTCTAAAACTTTTGCAGTGCAAAATGCACATAGCACAGCATTAATGAATAACATTGTGCGTAAAAAATATAAAACAACATTAGACATCTCAAATGGTTTCTTTTGTCAAAACATAGCACCTGAAAGCAGGTACTTAACTGCATTCTCCATAATGGGGACCCAGCGTCACTTTTGTCGACTCCCACAAGGGTTCAAAAACAGCCCAGGTTTATTCTCAGCGAGGGTAACGGAGTTACTACAAATTTATGACAATGAGGCATTGTCCTATGTCGATGACATATATCTGACAGACGATGACCTGAAAAAACACTTGAACAGGGTGAGCACCATTATACTGGGTTTCGCCTCTGAGGGCTACAAGTTCAACTTTAAAAAGTCCCGAATTGCCCATCTCAATGTCCTATTTTTAGGATATGAGCTTTCAGGTGAAGGCAAGAGCTTGGCAGCTAACTTTTTAGAAAAGTGTGCGCTGCTCCAACCTCCAAAAACGCAAAAAAACTTACAATCCATCCTGGGTTTCCTAAATTTTGGAAGAACATACATTCTAAATTATGCAGAAAGGGTTAAACCTCTCTACGCATTAATAAAACCTGATTTTTCGATCAGAAACTGGACACAGGAACACACAGAAATCTTGCGTTCACTCCAGGCTAACATGTTAGCAACAAATCACTTACAAACACGCGTAAGTCAACGCAATTTGGTGATCCGAATAATTTCGGGTCAATGCGGATTCACCTACTTAACATTTAATGAGGGTGAGAAAATACCAAAATACAAATCTCATTTGTTATGTTATGTTATTAGAGACTTGTAAAGCGCACGGCTACTCGATAGAGTGTCCCGGCGCTACAGATTCTGGGTGGAGCTAATCGTGAACACACTCTTGCGTAAGTCACACTAATACTGAAAGAGCCAGGTCTTCAATGATTTTCTAAAAGGGAGAAGATCCTGCATCTGCCTAAGTGCAAGGGGAAGACTATTCCAGAGACGTGCAGCTTGCACCTGGAATGAGCGCCCCCCAATGCGAGCATATGAAGATTTGGGGATGCAAGCCAACTGAAGTGCAGCCGACCTCAGAGCGCGACGCGGGGAATAGAATTGAAATCTCTTCCTGAGGTAGGGGGCCCCCATCCCGTGCAGAGATTTAAATGTTAGAACCATGACTTTAAACATAATACTTTTACGGATCGGAAGCCAATGCATGGATTTCAAATGGGCAGACATCCTAGTTCTGGGCCCCAGCATGAGAATAGCCCTTGCCGCAGCATTCTGAACCACCTGTAATCGAGTCAACATGTAATCAGGGATTCCCAGGTAAAGGCTATTAACATAGTCGAACCTGGATAAGACTAACGCCTGGACCACCGTTTGTCTATGTGTTTACGGCAAAAGGGGCAGGACCTGTCTGAGCATTTTAAGCACTCCAAAGCATGAGCCCACCACAGCTTGTATTTGGGAGTTCATGGATAGATTGTCCTCCACAAGCGGAAATGCGCTTCAGTTCAACTAAAAAATTCTGACAGCAGTTCAAACCGCTGTAGCAAAAGAAAGAGCCTTAGCCCAAGGGAAACGCATTATTGTCGTAACCCCAGTACCGTCTTTAGAAGCGGTCACAAAAGCAAGCATTCCAAATGCTAAAGCATTACATCTAAGATGGATACAACGGGTTAATTCTCTTGCTGCAACAGATGTTGAATATGTTTTTCATCCAGATTTAAAAACACAAGCATTCCTGCAATATGAACATGAATGTCCTCTGCCTACTGAAATTCTGCCTCTCGATCAGTACGAATTCATAATTTACACTGACGGATCCGCACAACCCGCAACAGGGAGTAAGCAAGCTTACAGTGCAGCGTGTGCAATCGTTAAAGGTCGCATGCGAAATGGCATCTTCAGACCTATGGTCACTAAAACACAATCTCTAGGAGATTGTACAGCTCAGCGAGCTGAACTACAAGCATTCAAACTGGCACTTGAAAGTACAGATCGAGAATTCCCCACACTGATAGTGTGCGATTCCTTTTACTGTGTTCAGTCGTATAATGACTATATACAAAACTGGCTTGAAAATGGTTTCATAGATGCGAAAGGTGGCACAATAAAGCACAAAATGCTTTGGGAACAAGTAGTTCAGTTGAAAAACGAACTACCAAAGGCTCACGTGATCCACACACTGAGTCATCAACGTGATGGCGTTCACGTTGCAGGGAATTCATTGGCTGACGAAGCCGCAAAGGGGGCTGTGCAAACGGCTTCCGTAGCTGCGATCACTCGTTCAAAAACAAAAATAGACGGTGAGATAATGTTGGCTGTCAATGCTTCAAGCAAAGGCAGCAGTGCAGCGTTACCAAAAAAGTTTCCACTCAAGTATTCTTATGAAATTGATGCGAACAACGTTCCTTTTGCTCGAATCCCTGGAGTGGGGGATAGGGTAATTCCAAACAAGGAACGCAGATTAGGACTAATCCTAGCAGCACACGAAGGGATAGCCTCTGCCCATGCAGGTGTTTCCGCAACAGTATCTTTACTGAAGCAAAGATATTGGTGGCCTGGCATTAGAAAACAAACAAAGAACTATGTTTTAGAATGTGATATATGCCAACAGATGAAAGTCTCCACAGTGAAACGTCCTGCGCAGACACCCCTGTTAATTTCAGATAAACCATTAGCTTGTGTTTACCTTGACCACTGCGGTCCCCTGCAAAGGGACGGTAACTATAAATACATCTTGGTTGCAGTGGATTCATGCTCAAGGTTCCTATGGTTATGGCCTCAGCGCTCAGCTGACGCTCGAACTGTTATAAAAGATTTGCGAGTCTTTATCGGCACATACTCAATAGGCACGCTACATTCTGACCAGGGTCCTGCGTTTAGCTCTCGGGCTTACAAAGAAGCCATGGCCAGTCTGGGCGTTGCATTGCGGTACTCCTCTCCATTCCATCCTGAGGGAAATTCGGTTGTGGAAAGGAAAAACCGGGACATAAAGCAGTCTATAACATCTAGGGTATTAGGTTCGGGTGATGGGTGGGTCAAACACCTTAGTGGGGTTCAGCGCTCATTGAACAATCTGCCAAGAAGTTCTCTAGGGGGGGGTCACTCCATATGAAATCCTATTTGGGACAAGAATGTGGGTGCCAGACCTTGAACACGTAGGCACAGTGGTGGAAAATAAACCTTTTGATATCAAAGATCGTTTGGCTGTTTTACAGGACTTAAACAAGTTAAGAACGAAACAAAGCAACGTATTCCTACAGTCAACCACCACTGGGGATCAACCGGCTGTCCCAGCAAGGCCTGTCTGGATTCCAAAAGTTGGGGATCTAGTCAGAGAAAAAATTGCGGACAAGAAGGAATTTGGACCTTCTTACAGACAACCAGTACCTGTCCTAGCAGTTCAAGGAACAAGAACAGTACTTCTGCCGCCCCTTGCTGGAAGAAAGGAGAAAAGATTTGTGTCCATCGACCTGATCAAACCACAGTATGTGGCCAATACTAAATAGTAGGCCTCGTGGACTCCGACCTAGTAGCAGACGCACTCCTCTCGCTACTATCCAAGAGGTTCAGACTGAAAGACTAATAACAATCGAGAATTCAGCTGTAACAGATGGAGGACTAAGCAACAACGCTATGGAACTCATCCCTCTTGAACACCAAGTAACAGTTCGTCCAAATACACCTGTCTACACCAACGTAACAAGTGATGAACTGGTTCCAGTGATTTCTACAAATCCTGATGCAATTCCAACAATTGACAGAACTGCTTCTGGCTATTTCATTAACTTTGATACGTTCTCAGAAGATCCGAGTGAACCTGAAACGACGCCAGTGTCATTGAAATTCAAGCAGCAAGTACAAGACTTTCTTCACTTTCTGAAAAAGACTTATTTGGTTTCTCCATGGATTGAACTCTGGATTACATCTGGACTTTTTGTTTTCCTGCTCTGGCTAGCTTTGGTAACAACTGTAAGCGTGCTTATAAGTGGCAGATATATCCATGTGAACACTGAAGGAAAAGACGTGAACGTACTTTTGAAACCTCATAAATCTTCCCATCGTGAAGCAAGAGACTTATCATCAGTGAACATCACAGCTGTTCCTATACAGGATGATATAGTGTGGGACAAAACAGATTATGATATCTTTGGCCCGAATGAACAATTGAACATTCCACATTTGTTTAAAATTTCACTAAGTGATCTAATTACGTCCAGTACCTATTCAGATGATTGGGACTTTGAGACTGTCAATGATATAATGTTTGACTTAGAAAAATCTGCTGCATTTTCTAAACATGAATATTTAGAGGGTTCATCAGACTATGAACAACTGTATTGTTATAATCACTATGGTCATCATTATTTGCATAAAGCTGCATATCCAAGAAATGTGTTTATGTTTAACCAATGGGAACATTGTCCTACACCACCTAAAGGTAGTTCAAAAACATTTGCTAGTAAGTTTCCATATTTTTCAGGATACAATACATCTGAACCAGAAATGTTTTACTATAAAAATGTAAACAAGACAGGACTGAAAATTATGTTAACAAATACAAAACAGATTTATTCTGCATTATTTAATGCCCAACTGTCTAGACAGGGTTTCGACTTTTGGAAAGACACAATAGACACAAAAACAGTCTGGGGTACTAAAGATTGGCAAGTGCAGGGGATAGAAGCTTTATTTAGAGCCTGCATCATCCCTGAACAAATAATGTTTTTAAATGAAACCATCCAACAAACATCTTGTCTTGGACTAGCCAAGATAAAAGAGATGAACACACCTTCTGTACCAACACCTGCCAGAGATAACGATACACAGGCAGTGGTGACAGTTGACAATATACTACAACTTAACAGATCTAATCCTACTTTGAAACAATGGTTGATCTGGCCCACAGACACAAATAACTGTCAGGAAAGATTCCTGAATAAAACTCAGGGGTTTACTATTCATAGGCCAGACCCAAGATACGTCCAAAGACAACATCCGGGGGTAGTAACAACATACAGTGTAGGAAAATTATGCCTCGATTGGCTGCATAAGTCTACACTACAGGATGTGAAACAACACTTAACCTTACTTAAAAAGGACGCAGACCTTAGGGAATTCTTGCTTGGACCAAGAAAACCGCGTCAAAAACGTTTCATATATGCCGGCATTTATGCTGCTTATAATGAAGCTTGGAAGGTATCACAGATAGAGGCTGCAGAACGAATACGTGAACTTGATCGTATTAATTTAGAGAAAACACTCTCTGTGGTCGACAATGGGTTAACAACTTTGTCCTCCAGAATATATTCATTGGATGGCATTGTATCCTCTGCTATCGACATTCTAGAACAAGATTTGGCGATGTTACAACAAGGCTAATCTCAATTACGTTCTATTATGTTATTAAGCTGGACGCTGCAATCTTTGCGAGTGGGCTATGTGCCTTGGCGTTTCATCAACACAACGGCTCTGTTTGCAGAATACAATCTCACTGATAAACAGATCGAACTGGCACAAAGAGGAGCAAAGTATACAGTGCTGAGCATTGAAAAATTGGAAAAGTTACCATTCACGGTGGCAGAAAAACCAGCTACAGAATGGCTTATTCATGGCAAAATAACGTTACCTGTGAGTACTTTTCAGTTTCAGTATTGCCTCAGACAAATGCAAGCAGGCAAATATGAAAGGTTGGGTAAGGAATACATTAAGACATCTTGGGATTTACCGTATACATATAGATGTTGGAGTGGGGATCGTGAAGTGTTTTTGAGCGGTTCAAACTGTAAACTTGCACTGAGTGGTTCACTTATATGTCAAGACATTTCCTTGCACGGGGCTTGTAATGGTTCAGTGGAAAATTTGTCTTGCCATCAGCAGGGTACTCCAGCTGCTGTGATTAATCCAACGTTTGGACAACTTTCTAATGGGAGTTACCTCATGTTGAATGATCAGAGCTGCTGTGGAATGCTGCCAGGCATCCCATATCTAGTAACAGTCAACTCCAGGGTCACTTGCTGTATGCAAGTATTGTTTGCCCCATAGACACAGTCAGGGAGTCGCCTCTATGGCCTTCGCTGAACGTCTCTTTTATAAGATTTGATACTCTAAGCAGAATGAAAGCCATGCTTTTACAGCAAACAGTGCCTTTGACCTCGGCCAAAGAAACCTATGATCTACAAATAGCAAGGACTTCGGCTGAGATACAGACTTTAATACGTACAAACTGCCCTATACATTTTGTAGAAATGATATCAAGTATCTTCAACATGTCTGATACAACTGGAATTGTACATGTATTTAAGAGCATCTGCTCAGGTCTGTTAGCACCTTTCCAGGCAATACTCGGAATCATCCCGAACTTTGCTCATTCGGTGTTTGGTGGCATACCATTAATTCTAGCACTTGTTGCCGGAATTCTATTTCTCTTCCTGCTATTGCGCTATGGCCAGCCTATTCGCAGACATCACTCCGAGCGAAATGGAGAAAGCTCTCCTTGAACGAAAGTGCTGTGAGCAAATAGTAAAGCTTTTTGGCATGACTCGTCTACGGGACCTTAATACAACTTGGTTCCTGTCGTTCAGACCAATCTGGCAAGATTGCATCTTACCTGTTCTACGATGCCTGCTATGCGGTGAAGAATGCGTGTTGGACACCTGTCTAACATTTCCATCAGCTACGCCAACGGATGTCGATACTCTGCTGGACCCGATAACGGCCCATGCTCTGTGTTGTCCCCAGAGGCTTCCTATCCTGATGTCAGCATTCATTGAGATCTCACAGACGCTTCCGACTGCTGCTGAGGTACGAGAAAGATCTATAGGCACACAGGTAACAACGGACGTGGACATTGCTGAGGCAACCTATGATGAAAGCGGTGCTTCCCATCTCTGTGCAATTAATCTGCTACACGAGGTGTTCCAACTAACACCAACAACAGTGGATGATGTTTTGTCTATTGAAATAGATGATCTCATGTTTACACCAGACCCGTGAACTAACTCTGATTCGGCATACAGTGTTCCAGAGATGCAGTGACAATTTGGCCTTCATTTTTAAACAACTTGGAACTCTACCAAAATTGAACTTTTTCCCCATTTTTTGAACGAAAATGGCGCATCAATCTGCTTAAAGTAGAACTAGCCTTATAATACAGACTTTACAGACCTTCCACGGACACTTAGTCATCTTGTGTGTCTAAACCAGTTCATTAATTTTCTTGACATAAAATGACTTTGATTTTTGAGAAACTTATCGATCATTTTTTGTCACATGTAAATATTACTGCTTATTTCATTCCAATTGCATTTATTTTCGAACTTTATGCCTGTAATGAAAAGCAATGCTTCAAATGTACAGTACCTTTTGCATTCTAATAGGTTTTTTAAATGCCTTTTTTAAATGGTTTTATGAAAATTTTTAGAAATATGCGGTACTCCATTTTAATGTTTAGCATTTTTAATGTTTAGCATTTTAGTATTATCGTACACACGAAAGAGGAGTGGGTATTGTATTCCTCTTAGGGTATCCATAAACGGGCTTTCCAGTATCATGTCCTTATATAGGCACAATTCGCCCTGCCCTTATATAGGCATAAAATCCCAGCCCTTATTTAGGCATTAAACCGTGCACTCCAAATACAGGCATGGTCTCTGACATCCGTCCACCCTAACGTCACAACGAGTTCATGAAGAACAGACCCTTAGGCTGCGGGAGTTTCCCTAGTCCAGGACTATTGATTTCTTCAAGGACTCATATATTATGCATGAACCATTATTCCTTAGGTGGTTCATTCATGACGTCTTTCGCTGTCCAACTCACGTCAATACTAACATTCTTAGGTGCTCTCAGGTATAAATATACCTTCCCTAGCCCCTGTAAACCAGAGGAGACCTCGACTTCAGAGGAGCCCGTTTCCCGGCCTGACGCACTGAGAAGACGCTATCATCCCTGCACGCAGAGTGTCCAGCTTCCAGTGATCTGACTTCCCTTGCGGGGTGTTGGAGTTCGAGTCTGGCAAAGAGATTCCTACCTCTCTCATTCTTCAGGTATGGAGCTGACTAGAACCTAGAGGGACTCTTGGCATACTAGGCATACTAGACTTAACATACTCTTAGTATACCATAGTAAGGAATACTTCACCTACTTCTTCCCTCTTCCTACACCTAGGTTAGGTTAGGTACATTGGGGTAGAACTAGCTTAGCAACGCATCGTATGAGTACTCGCATTTTTAGTCTGTGTTATTTATGTAACAGCATATGTACTAAAAGATAATGCTCTCGCAGTATTATTTATTTCTACTGCTCACACTGTACATTATTTATCTCGCATACTGTCTTGTGATCGTCACAGCACATTTTACTTACACCAGAAACAAGACTGTTCAATAAATCCTTTATTGAAACGCCCGTCTATTTCTTTCTGTGTAACTTGGAGAAAACTAAGCATGCACGACTGAGCTGAGTGAAATAGTTATCTATTGTTTCCACGACTCTGGGACACGTTCTGATTCTAAAGGGAAACACAGTGGTCATGTTTTGCGGCTGCCAGAAACTACTCCCTTCTTGTTGTCAAGGAGTTTCTAGTGGCCTCTGAGTTAGCTGGCACAAGTAATTAAGTTTAATATACTCGATAGGGACATACTGACCTTAGTCCTATGTCAAACCTATAGGATATATTATTCCAATGCGCAGAGCCTATTAGGGAAATAGGAGCTACATTACAGTTCCAGTCAAATATATGTATGTATATATATATATATATATATATATATATATATCATTATATAATTATTTTGACTAACTTCAATCAATTTTTCCCATTAATAAATAAATGTTTGTTTATACTGTTTTAATATTTGATTTATTTCTTATTATTTTAGTGTTAACCATAAACCTATACATATATACATGTATATTTGTATATATGTATAGGTGTATGTTTAACATCTTCCTGGCTATGGAAAAAAATATCTGAACATGGCATTGGGAGTGGAACAGGCTGCAATGGGGAGCAGGGGATAGGGGATAAGGGAGCAAGGGTATCTGCCAGACCCTTTTCAAGAATACAAATAAATAAAAATGTAAAAATTAAAAAGGGGTAGTGGGATGGCAAACAGGATGGGGTGGGAATCCCCTCAAATATGTAGTGGAAGAATACAACTCATCCAATCAGAACACTGAGAGAAGAAAAGCTCTTGGGCAGGTCAAACACAAGAATAGCGAGGAAAACTATTCAATCAAGGGCAGACGGCTAAACTAGACAGCAAAGACATCCAGTCATGAGCAAGGGCTAACCCAAGCCTCTCTAAATATACGTAATGCATTGGAAACAATAGGTCGTGCAAACAGACAGCTAAAGCTGTAGCCGGGACCTTCAAAAGGAAGATATCCATTAAGAACCTCCCTTATAAACCCTGCCTCAGGCAGCAGGCCAACAGTATTAAGCGACCATGGCGCTGACACCATCTCCATCCACTGGAGCTTTCAGTTCGGTACCCAGACACACCTGGGCAAACTTTGTCTAACACTCAGTTGTTGACTAGCCGCTTTGAACAAGTCTGTCTTAACTAAGGGCGGGCGGAGCTGGCATAGTGCCTCTACGCGTAGTTCCACGGAGTTTGAAAAGAACTCCGTGGATCTACGCTACTCTCCGCTCCCTCCCCCCCGCGCAAGACGTAGAACGTAGGGTGTTTTCATAGAAGAAGGACGGCGAGGAGCAGGAAGGAGAGTGGCCAGGCAGAGGGGGAGGCAGCCACGCAGGTAAGTCCTTCTTTTTACATTTTTAATTAATTTGGGAGGGTGGAGGGGCTGGATAACTCCGCTCCGCCACGGAGGGGAGTTTTGCCTAAACTCCACGTTCGCAAAGGAGCGCGGAGTAGGCAAAAATCCGCAACCTCCGCTGGCGGAGCGGAATTACCCGCCCGGGGTTAGTCTTAACTCTTGATGAACCCCTGGACATGCCCTGTGGCTGCAATCTCTGTCCACTGAGGTACAAAACAGAGGATCGCCTATTTCACTGAAGTTTTACTTTATACAGAAACAAACACTTTCACTCCATCCTTCTACAGCATACATTCCAGCGTCAGATATAAATAAAAAAGTAACTCACATCCGTCAGACTTTGAGAGAAACAGGCCTTCAAAGAAAAGGCTGTTTTTTTGTTCCTCCTTCGGATCCTTCGAAAGAGGAAATTACCCACTAATACAGTATTTTCTTCACATTTTTCTCTTTGTAGATATGGCTCTGAAGTAGGAACAAAGGGAAGGCTTCTCCTCTGCTCATGCATGTGGACCAGACTAGGTTCATGTTTGCACTTTTCACTAAAGGGCTCGCCAGAGCCTGAGCGCTATTAAAAGAACAGCAAGTCTAATAAAAAATAAAAGGTGGATTTTGGGGGCAATTACGAGTCAACATCAAAGTGCTTCCAAACACAGAAACTGACTCCCTAAACTGGAGTTACAGCTTTCTAACAAACATTTGGAGAAAGTTGCATATTCCCTTGTCTTAAAAGCAAAGATTCAATTTGATAATGCACATATATTCATGCATTTAGTTATGCCTGCATCTGGGTGTCAGGTCTTAATTTGTGCATACGGGTGCAGGTGGTAGGCACAGGCACTACTTTTTTGAAACCAGGTCTTATTTTTCAACAACAGATTTTGAGCCAGAACAAGAAAGAGAAAGACAGAAAAAGGAGAAATGAGAATGAAGGGAAAGGAAGAAAAACCTACAAGAGTGATATAATGGAAGAAAGAATTGTGCAGTGGAATTAAGACTAGGCACCCTCAGTGTTTGACAACCTGAGCGTTCGACAGCACTGGTGGCATGCTCCTAAGAAACATTTTGGATATCTGGACTTATTATATATATTTTTTATAAATTAAGCACTGATGTGTTTATGTATTAATGAATGTAATTATTGTGTATTATATGGCGCCAATTACAGTCCAAGGGATAATTCAGAGGTGGTGAATAGCATAGTCCCAACTGAACAATGTTGACATTAAAGTTTGCTGCTAGATTTATATTACACATTTAAGGCCTGAATTCAAGTGCAATGGTAAAGTGTGATTATAAATGGTGCGATGTTTATCCCACCTGGTAATCACAGGATGTGATCAAATTTGCACATTCCATTAAATTCTGGCAGGTCTAACCTACTAGAATTTACCAGGGGAGAAAGGCCCGGTTTTCACCTAAATATGCAAATTTTTGTGCGATAAGATTATTGGCCATTAAGGTAATCATTACGAGTTGACCTGAATTTGGTACCGTGATACCAGGACCCCAGAATGTCCTATTCTGGCTGAGATGCTTCCACCAAATTCTGGCTATTCCGACTTTTCTCCTCGGAATAGTGAGTAACTGCATGGATCCGTAGATACCGAGTCCATTACTGTGTGTTTTTTTACCAGTTTCCGGGAGACAACCTCCCTAACATTTTAAGCCTGCTCTGAGCAGGTGGAAAGTGTCAGCAGGAGGGCCTGTGTGATGTAGGGGCCATGGGTGAACTTTGTTAGCTCCCCTTAGATTGCTGCAGGGAATTGGCAGGGCCTGGTAACCCCTGCTCTGCAGCATCTGCAAGGCTCCGGTTTCTCCTGTCGGGTCTGGAGTTTGCTTACCCAATAGCTGCAGGCCCTGAGACACTTGGAACTGTGGGTTGCAATATTTTACCTGGCGCTATCCCTCAGGGTGAAGCACCCCAACTTGTAATTAGAACCTAAAAGCAAACAAGGCCAGAGAGTTGGTCTTTTCCCTGATCTGCAATCTCTCCAAGCTATGGCAGATTGGCCGAATCACAGAGTCCACCTGTTTTCTTATTTTTGAAACCCTGGAAAGGCATTTCCTTTTCTCCCACAGGACCACTGGTGAAAGGTGTGGAAGGCAAATATTTCAGCACACCTGAATTATGGAAACTCATTATAGGTGACCTGCCCAAACTGGTGAATAAACTCCAACCTACTCAAAGTATGACAGCTGGACAGATTCCTGATCTTCCCAAACACTGTTCTGTCTCCCATCAGCTTGATGAGCTTCAATAGCCCCCTGTGGAATATTGAGGGTTTTTTAAGTCGCTGTGTATATGTTACCGTGTCCTCCTTAATGAAGCTCACAACTTCCTTTGCCATAGATTTTTATGGCCAGGGTTCTAATAGCTTCTACTATGATCCATCTGACTATGTCTTCTTCTAGGCATTCTTGAGTGGGCGTTAGATCCTTCTCAGTGGTATCTGCTAGAATCTGGACTACTCTTCCCATTCAAGAATGACGCAACAAGAGATTTTTTGGAATGAGAAGTGATCTGTGGTCATCAGCATATGTAAAGGAAGGTTATGCGGGCAACCACAAACCAGCCCTTATTCAGCAAAAAATGAAAACAGGACTTTTGCCAGATATTTCCTTCTTTGCCGTGTTCTTGCTGTATTACTTAGGATGCCCTTCGGGTATTAGCCTAGGTAATAAATGCTAAATCACATCAAACACTGCACCCAAGTGAGTCTGGATTTGCTGCTTCTCTGATTTTACCAACTCTCTTTCGTCATTCCACCACAGTTTTGCATTAAGGTTCAATAGAGCGCACATATAAACACAAGGCATCATCGAATAGACTTTTGCTTCCGTCAAGGTGGCCTTCAGATATTAGGATCATACAGGGAGTGTGCCACTGTCTATCCTAGATAAGATGTGTGAGATTATCCAGGTCTGCTGTGTCTTCCACAATATCGGCTTGTAGCCACCATATGTATCAGCCTCAACCCTGCACTCTTTCCCAGTCCATGTACACAACCTGTGGCAGTGCACGTTGGTCGTGGGGTGCATGCCCACAACCAACTAGTGGACTAGGGGATACTTCACTTGAGCCTCAAGTATGATACGTCAGCTACACAGGGTGAGGAGTGCTGAGATAATGATGACAAGTGGTTCAAACACTCCACATATTCCAATCTGGGTTCCACTGCCTGCATTTGTTTAGTTTTGCAATTCTTTATTGAAAAAGTTAAAACAGAATATTACATAAGGAGGAGGGAGCAAGGAACAAAAAAGGACAGTCATATAATAATAATATGATATCAGGAAATGCAGTTCAGAGTTATACAAAACGATGTCCAAACAACAGTCAATAAACTTCCCAAATAAGGAATCTCAAGGGTTGAGGGGGTCATTAACTGAGAGGGTACATAGGTCCTCTTATATGCATGACATCACAAATAAAACGAGAAAGCAAAGTGGGGCAGGGGGCAAAAGAGGGGAGTTCTGAGAACATGGCAGGGGAGAATGAAAGGAAAGAAAGGGGCAGGCCGGGGAGGCCATATTCGGGCCCACACGTCCAAGGGGGAGGGAAAGATGAATGGGGGTGGAGGACAGGGAAAAACAAGGAAAGAAAAGGGAAGACGAAAATGAAAAACCAGAAACAAAAGCAAGAGAGACAGGGGAGGCCAATGCAGGAGAGGAGGAGAGAGAGGATGAGCGTGGAAGCCCTGGTCCTACAAGGACCATGACCTGGTGGGGTCGTACGGCATATACTCAGTGGGGGACAAATCAGGCGGACAGTCTGGTGGGCGGGTCGGCTGAGACTATGGATGCCCTCTGACCACCAGGACTCCCAGTTCAGCATCTCTCCGCCTATGCGCAGACCAGTGTTGGCCCACAGTGGCACGTGTACATGGAGGAAAGGATCTGCCCCAAAAAGGCTATGGGCTCGCCACCACGATTTGATCATACCCTGCAGTATCGGATTGGTGGGACCCGGCAGGGGCGAGCCACCCTTGTAAAGTGGGAACAACCCCAGCGGGCAATACAATAGCATGCGTTCCATCAGTACCTACAGCGGTGTGTCTGGAGTCCGTGGGAGCATATAGGCAAGCTGGGAAAGGTAGAGGGCTAAAGCATAGTGCTCTACCGAGGGGAGACCCAGGCCACCACTCGAGCGGTGCGCCATGAGTTTGGCACTTGCCAAGCGGGGGCGCGAGGACCCCCAGACAAAAGACCAGAAGGAAGGTCCACTTAGCGCAACAAGGAGCGTGGGACCAGCAGGAGCAACATGCCAAGAACATAGGTCTAGCACATTAGCGTCACTATCCACACTGCCTGTACCCTTCCCCAGAGCGAGAGACCGAGAGGGGACAATTTTTCAAAATCCAGTTTCAAGAGGGATATCAGGGGATCGAGATTGTCAGCCACTATGCAGTCCAGTCCCCTGTTTTTATAAACCCCTAAATATTTAAGGCGTGAGGATTTCCACTGGAAAGGATAGTCTGCCACTGCTGCGCCGGTAGTCATGTGTGACAGGGGCAGCGCCTCACTCTTGTCCCAATTTACTCAGTAGCCCAAAAGAGCCACAAAACCTGAGAGGATATCCAGGAAGGCCGGGAGGGAGATACGAGAGGGTTAGTAGGACATCATCCGCATATAGATACCTTGTCTGCATCGTTTAACAGATCCATACCTGGTCCACATACATATCTTCCGGCACAAACTCACATATGTCGAAGTAATTATATAATACAAAGATGATTGCCCTGTCACCAAGATATCATACACTTTTTCACAAAGCCTTGTAACATGGAAGCCTTTTTGACTAATGCTTCTCTCAGTGTCTGCCCTCTTCCAGTGCTGTTTAATCACGTTTTTAACACAACAATATTTTTCTACATCAATAATGCATTCTTTTACCACAGCATATGTAGATAGTGGGGACATCTTTTAAACTCATATTTTCTTTCTTTCTGTTTTAGCAGTTCATAATGTTACACCTACAACAATTAACATTACGTTTGCGAGTTGTAACAGTCCAACTCTCGTCTGACCGCTGTTGTTTGAATTTTCTTGTTTTGTCTTTGGGTTTCTTCAAACATTATACTTCTTTATACATAGTTGAGTCTTATCTTCTGCGTTTTTTTTATTTTTATAATTTGATGCTTTTCCAGTTCTACAAAGCCTACAGCTATGCATAAATAATGTATCATCAACTGTGTGTAACTGGAAAAGCACAATATGGCAGAGCAGAGTCATGCATATCTGTGCATTCCTTTTGATTGTGGACACCATCAAGGTCCATCCTGCTGAATTGTGACAACCGATGTAGAGGGCAATGGCTGGACCCAAATTCATCACAGAGGAGCTTGAGATCATGGATGAGTGAACCCTCGAGAAGTACCCTCAACTGTAGGGATCAGCAGTCGAGTCTCAAGACAAAACTCTACATTTGCCAGGACATCATCAAGAAGTGCACTGTGGGGAGGATTACCAATCAGGTGTTGCCGCTTAGACTTCTACCTATGCTCAATGCACTTGACATTATGTACTTTTATGCTCTAAAATAGACCAAATAAAGTTCTTTTTTTGATTGATTTGATTGATTGACATTATGTGGAGGTCCTCTGACAGTCAGATCCTTGTTCACGGAGACTTCTGGTGGTGACCTACCCCAACCCCCACGCTCCCCTGCAAGAACCCAAATCGCAGCAAAGCTGTGTGGACCACTGACCTTATTGCATCTGAAGCATTGTTCATCCAACTTCAGAATTTGTTGCTGGTTATCTTATTTCTAAGGACTACAGGAATGTAAACAAGATGAAAAGGTTGAAACAGTTTAACATGAGGAAAGGGGCTAATGCTAGTGCCCCTTAGTTCACTAAAAGCTGCACAGCAACCATACCTCTCAAGGTAACATCATTTAGTGAGGTGCAGCATGAACTGAGATGCATGCGGCTGTCTACATGTGAATCCTCACAAGAGGATGATTTGTTCAAGGTGGTATGGAATGTCATCAGTTGTTCTCCACCGGTTTGATTGTCTAGCCTATCCATTCATTTCTACACTGAGTGGAATGGTGACGCACTGGAACAATGTCTATGAACCAACTATGCTATGCATGTCTTTGTGAGGTGATAGACACGACTGTGAGTTATTAGGATGTTTACAGGGAAGTTAGGTTTCGCAATGCTGTGCCACACATGGATTGAGACATGATAACCCAATGACATGTAAACTATCTGCTTACATGTATGTAGTACGTTCACGCGTACTACTACATACTAAAGGCATTATCTGTGCTGTATAACCATCTCTAAATAAATGAGGAAACATGAAGCAATTCTTCATGTTTCCTCAGTTATTTTGCAATTCTCAGACCTGAAATACATGTTTCTTGGAAGAGCTATATGGTTGATCAATGCTTTTGAGCCCTGGCACGACTCTATGTAGTCATCGGTGGAATGCATGTCAGGCCAACGCCCTTCTTGGCAAAATAGTGCAACAGTGCGTCTCTTTGCATATTTCCACTGGTACCTGAAAGTTTGTCAACCATTTGAAAGACTGGCTCTCCAGCCCACATGCTCAATGTTGTAGCTGTGAATATTTTTCTCATGCTCCTGTTCTGTAACATGTTGTCTTTTTATGCAATGCCTGATAGAACTTTGTCTCTTCCTTTTTACAGTATCATCAGCCAGTTGACTCAGGAGGACAGAAATGAGGAGGCAGATCCTTGGCCTGAGGACACTGGGGGGCCAAGCAATCAATCACCAACATAGGAGACCACAATATCTTCATCAGCTCAGTGAAACTTCTCTTTCTCTTCATGGGTTTGCTTCCTTCTTGAGACTGTCTCTATTAGATCTACAGCTCAAGTGGAGGAGGGCGTTTGCAAGAAGCAGTTTTGTCTTTGGGTGCAAACTCTTTTTCATGGAGTGCGAATGGTGCGAGATGTATCTGTTTTTCTTCTCCCTCCATTTGTACCATTGTGCCACATATGTTTGTGTGATGCCCTATAATGGCTATGCCAGGCAGGTGTATTACCATGTTTGGTGGCGATAATTGTGGGCGAAAACGTACAAGGCGGCTCAACAACCTGTGATTCTGGACAAATCACTTAACCTCCCCATGCCCATGGACGGTGCCTGGATACCCTCGCGGGTGATAAGCAGCACTATATAAATCTACAAACAAACATGCGCATGCCGCTTCACCCATGATTTACATATGCTAAAGTGAGTGGGCATTATAGTCTGCATTCACAATCTTATGCACCCTTGTTTTTATGAATTCGATGAATTTGCAGATTTCGTCAAATCCAAGGTTGCACTGTCACCTCAGTTTAAAATTGCAGCTTTTTCTTTGAGTACTGGGGATTGTTCACTGTGATAAAAGCAGCCTGAGGTCCCACGCCTATCAGCTACTTTATTGTAGTGTACTGAGGTGGACCCAGGAAGAGAGAGAGAGAGGGAATTATTCTTTAGTTAAAACACACGTTAAGCCATGTCCCTGAAAAATCAGTAAAAACACTAATTTTTTTTGCAATAAGTGAAGGCACATTTAAAAATACTAGGGAAATTATCCGTAACTTATAGAGTGCAATGTTTTAGAACAGAAAATATTTGCCCTTTAATGTTTACAACAAACACAGTGTTGCACAGGTATATGTGAGAGTTTGTTTTGCGCTGCACGGCACAAGAAAATTAAAAGGTGTACTTCATTAATATGACATTTCTTAGCCACTAAAATTCGTGAGACTCCTGATAAAATTACAAATGTCAACCAAACCATTAAAAAATACTAGAAACATTAAAGTACAAAAAGATAATAATAAAAAGTCCACAGTAGATGTATATGCAAGCTCTCAGAATTACAAACTCAAGTTAATTCATTGAGTCAGCAGCAGCTGTGTTCAAATAGTGCTAATTCGGTCTGAGCCTAACAACTAGACTGTCAGCTTCAGGCACCCAGAAAACCAAAATGGCTGCTAACAATATACAATATATGTTGCTGCTGTTGGGACTTCCATGTCCTACTTTTGGAGTGCTTCACAGTTACCTACATGCAATAAAGCGATAGGATGACTAGGTAGGTATCCCAAGAAAACCGCCCAATGGGGGCGGGGACATAGCTCAAACAAGAGGCAACCCATTAGGGGTTTGATGAACGTATCTAATAGGAATAAAAAAATTGGGCAACATGATCAGTCAAGACCTGATAAAAGCATTTGTTGACCTCATAATAGAATATGAAGTCCATCACAATCGGTTTTTATAAATATCTGAAACTAAGGCATGCATTAGAGTCTTATAAGAAAGAATTATAAATAAGGCTCCCAGTTTTCCGTTTTTACTGATTTTTACAGATAAATACAGACAGAAAACAAAGTGTTTCCTGTCTGTATTTATTTTTAAAAGCGGAAAAATACAGAAAATTGTGCTTCTAGTGAGTGACTCTTCATGCTGTCCTTCATTAATTCTAGTCAATAGTTGAGCAGATAGACATCATGGAGAGTTAAAAAAACCATTACATTTCATTAAATACAGGCATATGCCAATAAATATTTGTATCTAATGCTAATATTTACCTGTGGGTGTAGTGTTTTGTTACATTTGGCTGTCTATTTAGCTAAAACGTGGCGGGTATCAAAGTATGTGTGCATGTTTATCAGTTAAATAAATGCGGAAAAATACCATTTTACTTGTCCATTTATTCTCAAAACACAAAATAAATATGGAAAAATACCACACTGATGGCCCAAAAATAAATATGGATAAATACAGATGGAAATGTTAAAAAAATAAATACCATAACACTGGGAGCCCTAATTATAAACATTGGCCAATTTTAGTACCTAGAATGCGAAGCCAACAATTGACATGTTCATAGGTAGGATAATCCCACCAGATTACGGTATACTGGCACATAATGGCCCGATCAGTTCAGAATGCTTCTGGAGATGGACTTAAAGAAATTCACCGAAGAGGACTAGTACGAAGCAATGATGATGCCTGAAGAGGTGGGCATTCCAGCCACGGTCCAGTCATTCCACAAATATTCTAAGATGGCTCACGGAGAAGTGGTGTTTGAACAGCAGCTCATGCCTATGAGGAGAAAGTCACGGAAGTACTCTCCCTGGGGTAGCTGGCTGGTGACTGCGAATGAGCCCAAAAATTGTCTTGTGGTACATCCTTAACTGGCCAGAGAATCCATATATCTCTTCAACTTGGGCTTACTCCAAGCTAAGTGGGTCATTGATGATCACAGGAGAGATAAAGACGCTCTGGTATAGGGAGAAATTTGACCATTGAAGAGCTGATTTATGCCACGCGCAGCCCCAAAAACACTTCAAGCTATGGGGATCTGGAAGGAATACATTAGTATGCCTATATGAAAAGATAATTGGAGATATTGCTGCTTACACAAATGCTGGGGCTTCTATCCTCGACATAAATTGGCTGATGTTTTAGTTGGTTTTGCACTCTGTTCTTCATAGGGAAAAACCTCTAAGGTTCACCCTTAAAAGACAAGAAATACTAAAGTGATGTAACTGTCTATAATGCTGTATTGAATTGCAAGCACTTCCACGTATTTAAACTTGCTTATGAAAGGTGCTGCAGGATTCGCACATACACAGAGATATTCTGCTGTTTTTTAATTCAAAGAAAATACCCATGATGTTTAATTGGGATTATAAGCAAGTAAAGGGCACTGTAGTCGAAGGCAGATATGCAGAAAGTCAAGTTAAATAGAGTTACCCACTTTAGATGCTTTTGTGCAAAGAACTCGATGTGTTACTAAAATGTATTTAGGCTACATTGGAACCACGTGAGTAAATGCATTATCACATACTTGCCATTCTATTTACATATACGTTATATTCATATTTAAAACAATAATCATCTTATCTTTGACACGTGCATTCTATAAAATGCATATTTTTGTATATGTCATTCAAAATACTAGAGACACAGTGTTTACAACACAGACACGCTTCAAGATGTGGCTCTACAGCCCTGGAATAAAAAGAAGGGCTCATTTAAATAACTTGAATGCATGTGTCTTTCACACTTGACTGAGTCCCTGGCTGGTGACCAACTGAACGGTCTAGAGTTATGGAATGAAAAATGGAGACTAGCTATTTTCTACTCTAGCCAGAGAATTGGAATAAAATAAAAGTTACAGTAATAACCAAGCACCTCACATTGCACAAGCCCACTTTAGCCGGTACTACATCTGTATCACCCATGACACCCGTGACCTTTCTGTCCACCTCGATGTTCCTGGAGAAGTAAAACAATGCTAAGGAAAAAGATCAAACACTTAGGTTTTTACATTCTACTAAAAGACCCTCTTCGCTTATGTCTAATTTACTAAAATTAGGAAGAGTTTTGGTGGTGATGGTGGGCATGCAGAAGCACAGCAGGAATATTAACTAGAAAACCTGTAAAAAGCATTGATAATCTAGGAAACATACCACTCCATTACCAGTCTCCGGGCACACACCCAGCAAGAAAGCTATGTGTAGCAGGAGGCTGGCACTCTTCTGCGATGTAATAAGAGACAGGAATTTATTGGTACCATCATCTCCGGGAATGACAGACCCAGTGAGGATGACAGAAATTGATAGTCCGCGCATATGGGCTCCAAGAGCGTTTTTTGAATCAGGTTTTTTTGCATTTTTATATAGCACAAACTTGTACAAACTTGGCCCAAGGGCAACTGCATGAGTACTAGAATCCATTACACTTTTTTTTAGTCAAGGTGAGATTAAGGACCTAATTATGACTCTGGCGGTGTGGGCCTCCATGCCACCACAACGCTCCCACACCGCCAAAGCCGTACTGACACCACCTGCCAGATTAGGAGTTTTCTCTTGGTCTGGCGGGTGGTGCTTTGACGGTTCCAGGCTATGAGCCATAGAAAGGCACCGCAATGGGAACGCCAAAGCAAGTTCCTGCACAGCACGGACCGTTAAGTCCATGCCATGCAGGAACTAGGCATGCATGCAGACAGGGAGGGCACACCATATGCCCTCCTGCATGCATCCCCATGGCCCTGAGGCACCATGGGGCCCTGTAGGGCCCCTTTAGTTTCCTCACTGCCACAGTTTTCATGGCGGGCTCACTGCCATAAAAACTGTGGCGGTGAGGAAACTCACAATATGGCCTCTGACCGCTGTGCCACCGCCATGGGATCAAGGATCCTGGCGGTAGCAGTGGTCCTGTGGTGGTCCCACTGCCGTATTAGTAATACAGCGGGTGGACCGCCACCACGGGTTCAATGGTCCAATGGACCGCCGAACTCGTAATCGGGCCCTCAGTTATTTGCACAGAATCACAGGATGTTGAGCCGAGGCGTGGACTCAAACCTGGTTCCCCAGTCAGACCACATCTTTCCCATCTGTAGTCCAGCTAGGGAACCTGTAAGAGCAGTGACGCATCTGATACAGCACAATAAAGCGACAAATACAAAAGAACGCTCCTAGCAGTAAGAGAATTATTTTTTACCAATTGGGTGTAAAGCTGAATATAGACATACGCATCAGCAGAGATACTCGCGCACACACATACATAACCACACCCTCCTATATGCATATATGTATATGTACACACGACAGAAAGCTTGTTACAAACGCTAGAGGAGTCTGCTGCACTCCTCTAGCACTTATTATGTGCTGTGCCTCATTTATCTAATCAAACAAATGTGCAAATTGTCCCTTGAACTAAAAAAGTGAAACAGACGTAATGGCAACGCTTTATAATGCCATTGATGAAATACATTTAACATTATAAGAACTGTAAATTGGTGCAAATGGTAACCATAAATGAGGGATGTACTACGGAACGCTTTTTCTGTTTGTTGATGATGTATACATTTTTTCATTTGGTAGTTCTGCAGAGGCAGCAACAGCTCATCTGTAGTTCTGGTTTTGTCAGAGTTTCCATTGAAAAGACATATTGTAAATTTACAAGGGGTTAGAACCCACCACTGCTCACTATTTGTTGCCTTTTTGTAACTCTCATTTGCTTGTTTCTTATCCATTAGCTCGTGTAGGCTTTCCTTCCTCTTCTTGTGTTTGTCTCTCCTTTGGAGCACGGGCACATTACTTGTGTCATTCCGCTGCTCATTTTTCAGGCACTACCTTTTAGGTTGGGCCTGCAGGCAGCGTGCATGAGCTGTCGCTTGGCGACCTATTGTATCTACAAAACAAACCTCTTAAAAGAGCATTCATCCCACCCATTACTTACCATTCGTTGGTATTTTTATCACTCTTGTTTGCTGTCTTCTAATTCAGCATCACTTCCTGCGTCACTTCCTTTTCTTTCTGTGGTGCACGGACCAAGTACAGATTGATCTTCCTTATTTATTGTCTGTCCACTGCCTGTACTATGATTGAGGTACTATTTCTTTTTTAGCTTTTTCATATCGCACAAACCAGTGGTTATTTTGTGAAAAAATAAGTGCCGGGGCTCTCGTGAGGAGGCAGCGGGCACCAGACCATTGCTCCTATTAGCATCGCCTATAACAGAACTAACTACTAACCATGAAACCCTGCAAGTGGGGAGAGGATGTGGCGTAACGGCCAGAGTTGCCGACTTTGGACTTGGGGAACCAGGTTCGAGTCTCGGTGTAGGCTCAACATCATGTAATTCTGGGCAAATCACGTAATCTCCCCATGCATACAAAAAATGATTGTGTCCTTAACTGGTGCTCATGAAAAGCGCTCCAATACCTTTGGGTTGAGTTCCCGGTGTTGACGATTAAGTGCCGGTACCAGTGCCGAGCAACGGAAACCACCGGCTCAACTTAAGCACTGGCGCAAACTCCACCCAAAGGTATTGGAGTGCTTTACATGAGCACAAGTTCACATTAATTTTTTTTAGGCACGTGGAGATTACGTGATTTCCCCAGAACCACAGAATGTTGAGCGGACACAGTCCTTTGTTTGTTTAGAATGTGACACTCATTGTCCCTGTGTGTTGGTGCTTTGAGCAAGAGACACTCTTATTTTTTGCTTAGTTAAAACACTACATGAGTTCCCCATATGTTTGTTGCCAAGTGACAATGGGGCATTTTTCTGACAACGAGCCCCTGGTTCAGTCAGTGTCTGCTCAGTCTGCATAGTCAGCAAGCTCCCTCCAGGGTCCCACAAACCTCATGAAGTCAACAGACTTCGTTCCCTGATGTTTTCGATTTTATTTCCCTGTAATGTCCTCTGGGCGCGGGCTAAAAGCTTGCGCGTTCCGCACACATGACCAATTTTTGCTCTGCTCATTCAAGTTTAAAATGTGCTTTTGGTGGTTTAGTTCGCGGAAGCTTTGTACTTGACAGCAATTGTGCAAGGACGACTTCTTGTGTGTGCATTCGTTTTGTCCTTCTCTGATCCAGATGAACATGTGAAAAAAGTGAGCCTGTGTGTGATTGTGTATTGATAGACCACATTATCAACCAGTGCTGGCACTTTCATAAGGCTACGCCACTCTATGCCTCTCCACTCTATGACAGGGCATGGCACAACACTACGCCACTCTCTGCCATTCCACTCTACGACACACCACTCCACTCTCTGCCACTCTACTCTAAGCCACACCATGCAACTCCACTCTACGCCACTCCACTCCACGCCACACTACTCACACTACTCCACTTTACGGAACTTCACTCCAATCTAGGCCACTCTACAACACTCCATTCTACGACACTCTATGCCACAATACTCTACTCCACTCTACTCCAATCACTCTAAGTAACTCCACTCTACACCACTCCACTCTATGAAATTCTACTCCATTCTACACCACCCTACAAGTCTCCACTCTAAAACACACTATTCCACTCTACATCAGTGCTTAATTTGAGCCAGTGCTTTCTGGTGCTCAGCACCAGTACTTAATTGTCAACACCAGCACTTGTGACTGTCTGGCTAATTTAGAGATAACAACAACAGTCAATTATTAATTCAATATACATTAAAAATTACTAATGCCTGCCGCCAAGCCATTATTATAGCTTTGGGGCCTGAAATTGTCTGAATTGTCACACTTGTAGGTGTGTGACAGTTAGAAGTTGTGTTGTTACTATCATTGGTTGCATAGCAGGGGCAATGTGTATTTCAAGCTGCAGAGGCCTCCTCACGAGAGCCCTGGCACTTATTCTTTTTACAAATTAAGCACTGCTCTAAATTATTCCACTCTCTGCCACTCCACTCTTCAACACTGATCTCCACTCTACGCAACTCCACTCTACGCCACTCCACTCTATACCACTCCACTCTATGACACTCTATGCAACTTCACTCTGTGTCACTCCACTCTATCACACTCTACGCTACTCCTCTCTACACCACTCCACTCTATGCCACTCCACTCTATGGCACTCTAGTCCATTCTTCACCACTCCACTCTACAACATTCTATGCCACTCCACTCTATTCCACTCTACGCCACTCTGCAGCACTCTAAGCCACTCCCCTATATGACACTGCACTCTACGCCACTCCATGTCACTCCACTCTACAACACTCTACTCCACTCTATGCCACTACACTCTACACCACTATACTCTATGCCACTACACTCTATTCCACGCTATGCCACTCCACAACACTCCACTCTACTCCACCTACACCAGTCCACTTTACATCATTGCACTCTATGACACTCTATGCCACTCCACACTACGACACTCTACAACACTCTGCTCCACTCTATGTCACTCCACTCTATGCCACTCTATGTCGCTCCACACTACCTCACTCCATTTTACACCACTCCACTCTATGACACTCTAGTGCATTCTATGCCACTCCACCTTTCGCCACTCCATGCCAATCTATTCTACGATGCTCTACTCCACTCTATGCCCCTCCACTCTACAACACAACACTCTACTCCACTCCACTCCAATATATGCCACTCTACACCACTCCCTTCTATGACACTCTTCGCCACAACACTCCACTCCACTTTTCAGGCACTTCACTCTAAGCCACTAAACTCTACAGCACTACACTCTACGGAATTCTACTCAATTCTATGCCACTCTATGGCACTCCACTCTACAACACACTATTCCACTCTACACTACCCCACTCTACTCCACTCCCCCACTCTACAGAACTCCACTCTACACCAGACTACTTCACTCTAAGCCACTCCACTCTAAGCCACTCCACTCTAGGCCATTCCAGTATATGACACTTTACTCCACTTCTCGCCACTCCATGCCACTCCACTATACAACACTGTATGCCACTCTACACCACTACACTCAATGCAACTACACTCTATTCCACTCTATGCCACTCCACAACTCTCCACTCTACACCAGTCCACTCTACAGCACTCGACTCTTTGACACTCGACTCTACTCTACACCACTCCACTCTACGACACTCTATTCAACCCCACTCTACGATGTTCTGCTCCACTCTATGTCACTCCACTCTACGCCACTCTATGTCACTCCACTCTACGTCACTCTATTTTATGCTACTCCACTCTATGACACTGTAGTTCATTCTATGCCTTTGCCACACCATGCTAATCTATTCTATGACGCTCTACTCCACTCTATGCCCCACCACTCTACAACACCCTATGCCACAACACTCTACTCCACTCCACTCCAATCTATGCCACTCTACACCACTCCCTTCTATGACACTCTACGCCACAACACTCTACTCCACTCTACGGCAATTCACTGTAAGCCTCTCCACTCTACACCATTCCACATTCTACTCCATTCTACACCACTGTACGGCCCTCTAGTCTACAACACACTATTCCACTCTACACTACCCCACTCTAAGCCACTCAACACCACTCTATGCCACTTCACTCTAAACAACTCCACTCTATGCCACTCCACTCTACTCCACTCCACACCATTGCACTCTACACCACTCTAAGCCTCTCCACTATGATACCCTACGCCACAACACTCTACTCCACTCTACACCACTCTGGTGCATTCCACTCTATGACACACAACTCCACTCTTTGCCACTCCACTCTAAGCTACTCCATGTCACTCTATGCCACTCCACTCTTCACTACTTCACTACTTCACTCTTCAACACTCTACTCCACTCTAACCAACTCCACTCTACACCATGCCACTCTATGACACTCCACTTTATGCCCTTCTACTCTATGACATTCTACGCCACTCTACCACACTCTAATTCACTCAACTCCACTCTAAGCCACGCCACTCTATTACAATCCACTCTTCAACACTCTACTCCACTGTAGGGCACTTCACTCTATGTCACTCCACTTTACACCACTCCACTCTATGACAGTCTAGTCCATTCTACTCCACTCCACTCTACGCCACTCCAGTCTATTCCCCTCTACACAATGACACTCTACTCCATTCTGTGCCACTCTACAGCACTCTACTGTATGCCACACTACTTCACTCTACACCACTCCACTCTAAGCCACTCCACGCCACACTATGCTACTCCACGCCAATCCATTCTACGACACTCTACTCCACTCTATGCCGCTTCACTCTACAACACTTTATGCCACAACACTCTACTCCACTCTAGCCACTCTACAGCACTCCACTCTACAACACACTACTCCGCTCTGCACTACTTTAAGACACTCCACACCACCCTACGCCACTCTACTCTACAACACTCCACTCTACGATACTATACTCCACTCTATGCCACTCCACTCTACAACAGTCTACTTCACTCCACGCCACTACACTCTACGCTACTCCACTCTATGCCACTACACTCTGCTCTACTCTATGCCACTTCACTGTACTCCACTCTACCTCTCCATTGTACTCCACTCTATGCCACTCCAATCTACGCCACTCCACTCTACACCAATCTACGCCACTCCACTCTATGCCACTTCACTCCACGACACTCTACTCCACTCTATCCCACTCCACTCTATGCCACTCAACTCTACAGCACTCTACTCCTCTCTACGTCACTCTATGCCACTCCACTCTACACCACTCTATGCCACTCCACTCTGTGTCACTCTTCTTTACGCCACTCCACTCAACAACATTCCACTCTATAACACTCCAATGTACGACGCTCTACTTTATGCCACTCTATTCCACTCTAACCCTATACACCACTCCACTCCACTCTACAACAAGCCACTCCCCGCCACTCTCCTATATGCCACTAGCTTCTAACCATGCTAAACAGCAGCAACGCTGGTGTACAACATGGCTAAAACTAACTGCCAAAGTCAATAGCTCACACATATGCAAGTACTATTAGCTTTGCTCATGCTTGTTTCTTTTTGTTTAAGTACTCCACTAAAGTGCATGTGTTCTCCAGCTGTCTCCCTAGTGTGCATCTCTCCCCCCCACTTCGCGCGCCGCGTTAAGCTCTGTCTCTTACAGCGTGTACGGCACGCTGCACTTGGCAGGCTGCATTTGGCAGATAGACATTGTCAATGAATGAGAATGAATATTTGGGAAACCCACCGGGAAGCTTTTGCGATAGTCTAGCAATTGTTTTCAAAGATCTTAGCTACCTCGAATGAGAGGTGATGATTTTCCTGATACTGAGCAAAAGGAAATTGGCCAATGTGGCAGTGGTGGTAAATAATTACTCTGGTCACAGGCTCAGTTTCAGGAACAGGCTGGATCCCCTGAGAAATGAAGAGGTTGGAGCTGCGGCTGACTGATGTGACATGAGTTAGGCGTGCCCAAGTCAAGCCGGTTTGGGCCCATCTGGGATCAGGAGCCAGAAGCCCTACTCCTACCTTTTCAGGAAAGAAGGCCTTTACGCTCTGAATTAAGATGTTTCACACTTCCTTCAAACATGGTAGTAAAATATCAAATTTAAATATGCATAGGTGCAATGTACCGCCTGAAAATAGCTCTAATGCCCTATTAAATTCAGCCTTTTAAGTATCTCCTCTCCATGCCTGGGCTTGTGTTCTAAAATCATGTTGCTAAAGAAGATGGATACCAGTGAATGATATCTTGTCAATTTGGAATAAACAAAGAAGAATATATTCAGGACGGATATTTGGACTTTATTTGCTACTACTACATGCATGCTATCTGCTCGGGCTGCCAATTATTTATTTTGTACTATAGTGGGCAATTTTGTCCACAAATTGCAACGTGAGGTGGTCGTTGCATGGTGACCTTTGAGCACTAGCATTTAATAGGATACCTTTGAAGCTACTGTTATCACTTACCTGCGCGGATTTCCCCTACTGCCTGTTCTGTCACTGGATTTGGTTACCCAGCCCAGGTGCACGAGACCCAACCCTCTGCTCGAATGGTTAGGCGGCTGGATCCGGTGCAGACACCGACCTTGATGCCAGGTAAGGCTGGGGGGTTTATGGTCGGCAGGTTCATCCAAAGCGTAAGGGGTCCTCGGGGACCGATGCGGGCGGGGAAGAGGCGGACTGGGAGGTCCGGCTACGGAAAGGGCGGTATGTGCAGGACATGGGTGTGGGTACAGAGGAGCAGAAGACAGAAGGGGAGGCGGCGACAATAGGGGCCACGGGACAGCCAGGCAAGAAGTCGCAGGGGATGGTAGTCGATATGGGGGATGCAGAAGAGGGTAAGAAAGACAAAGGTAAGGAACAGGCAGAAGGGACTAAAGAGAGTAATGAGGTTAAGTTGCCAAAACTGCCCTACATGGGGGTGACTAAGCCATTGGGGGCATACCTCATGTTGGCCACAAAATAAAAAATATGGAAGGGAGAGTATGTAGAGATGCTGAAGCTTCTACTTAGGGAATTGAGGTCTAAAGAGGGATCGAAAAAAGAAGAGTTGGAGTTGTCAAAAGACCCAGGGTGCCCATGACCATAGAAAACCGGACAGCAGCGTTCTTGATATTTGCAAGCGTATATTCTGAGAAGCACCCCGACAGGTGTGTGTCCTTGTTTAAATACATGGATGTGATTAGGAGGGCACAAGTGACTTATGGGGGTTATGCATGGTCGCACTACGACGAGGAGTTCAGAGCTAGATTAGAATGGGACCCAGAGGCAAAATGGGGTGAGATTGATTCTGACCTGTACCAGCAAACAATGGGGTCAGTCAAATTTGGAAAGACCACATACACGGCCAGTGAGCTTCTTTTAGTTTATCGACCCTTTGAGAATTTGCACCAGGGGTGGGGTGCACACCAAAGACTGCAGGGGGTGGACAAGGGGCCTGTTGGGATAACAAAAAGGGATCCTGCATAAGGGAGTATTGCAGATTTAGGCATGAGTGCTCAAAATGTACAGGATGGCAACCATTGGTGCAATATTTTGGGGCAGGTTACACTGGCCAGGGACACCAGGGGGGTCAAGTCTTTCAGCAAAATGGTGCATACAATGCACAGCAAGGACAGCACGGGGCGGGAAGCAGGGGCGGAAAGGGAACACAGGGTTACATGGGCAAAGGCTCGTGCACCCATTACACAGGACTGTCTGGAGGCATGGCTGACACACTACCCATTTGAGAAGGATGCATTGCTATTAAGTCACGGGAACAAAGAAGGGTTCAGGCTGGGCTATGTAGGGCCTCGGTCTGCAAGATGGACAGAGAATCTGAGGTCAGCGGCTTCACATAAAACAGTTGTGTGGGACAAATTGCTAAAAGAGGTTGAAGAAC
This sequence comes from Calotriton arnoldi, assembly GCA_963921515.1. Taxonomy (NCBI): domain Eukaryota; kingdom Metazoa; phylum Chordata; class Amphibia; order Caudata; family Salamandridae; genus Calotriton; species Calotriton arnoldi. The sequence continues at coordinate 5,690,426 of CAWUFW010000138.1, forward strand.
AGCGCATGGAGGGCCCTTTCTCAGATCCAGGCCAATATAGGTTGATTCAGCACCTGTCGTGGTCTCAAGGCATATCCGTGAACGATTTCATATCAGAGGACCTAACATCTGTTTCATATTCTTCAGTGGACGTAGCCAGGGAATTAGTGGAAAGTACACCCTAATGATTTTCAGCTGCTAGGTATTCAATTTGATGGGAACATCTTTGTGGATAAGGCTTTGCCCATGGGATGTTCCATATCATGTGCCTTGTTTGAGCGATTTAGTTCCTTCTTACAATGGGTCTTCTCTTGGAAAACCAGTAAAGAGACGGTGACACACTACCTTGATGATTTCTTCCTGGTCGACCGGCCCAGTTCGGCGGACTGTCAGCAATAGCTGACAAGTTTCCAAGAGCTCAGGGGGGCACTGGGTGTGCCTCTGGCACCAAAGAAGACACAAGGTCCAAGCATGGTGTTGTCATTTCTTGGTATTGAATTGGATTCAGTGGCTATGGAGACACGCCTACCGATGGATAAAAAATTGCATATGAGAATGCTGATTAATGACATGTTTGCCAGACAGAAGGTGACAGTGAGGACAATACAAGTGCTGCTGGGGCACCTGACCTTTGCATGCCGATAGGTCAGGTCAGGGAGAACATTTTGTAGGAGATTGAGCAGGTCATTAGTGGGGCTTACGTTGCTGCATCATCACATGTCAGCAGGGATGAAAGAGGATTTACGCATGTGGCGCAGGTTCTTGGAGGAAACAATGGGATTCCCATGTCCACACCCAAAGATTGGGAGTGGGACGTCCAGATATTCTCGTACGCGTCAGGAGCCAGTGGTTTCACCCTGTATTGGCAGGGGAGGTGATGCGCTGAGGAGTGGCCACGACACTGGAAGAATGGAGGCAAGAGTATCGCTTTCTTGGAGTTGTTACCTTTAGTTGTAGCGGTCACAGTGTAGGGTCAGAGCTTAGCTCACAAGAAGGTTATTTTCAGAGCAGACAACATGGCCATGGTACATGTGGTTAACAAGCAGTTCGCAAGGGATGAGCAGGTCCTTAAGCTACTGAGAGTATTCATACTTAGTTGTTTGAAGCATGATATTCAGTTTCAGGCGAGACACGTCCATGGGGTGGACAATGACATTGCAGATTCTTTGTCTCATTCACAGTGGGAGAGGCTATGCCCCTTCTGCCGGCAAGTTGGGTAGACACGTTCTTGAGGGCTGGGCCAGGGAGGTGGGGTCCAGGCTCAGGATCAGGATGCCGGTGTCAAAGGATCTTTTAGTTAGGTTATTAATGGTGCTATCTAGAATCTGCAACAGTGAATAGGAGACATAGCCATTTTCTGCATTAATGTCTTGGTTGTATTTTGGAGCTTTCAGAGTGTCAGAGTTATTGGGGAGAAAGGGGGTAGTAGGGCTGGATTGGAAGGAGGTGGAAGTTGGGGGGAGGGGAAGAGGAGCGATCAGGATAATACTCAAACAATCTGAGACAGATCAAAGGTGGTGGGGAAGGTAGTGATAATGGGAGCCAATGAGGTGCTATTGGTTTGTCTTGTACGCTGTGGGTGTGTTTTGAAGGGTTTGACTGTGGGGGAGTCGGGGGAAGTTTTTCGCAGGTTGTCTGGACGGGGGTGATGGCAGCGCAGCTTCTGTGAGTACTGCGGGGAGCTCTGTTGCAGTTGGGGGAAGTGCCAGGGGATTTCGGCACTCACTCTTTCCGGATTGGAGTAACAATGGACGCAGCAAAGCGGGGCTGGGACAAGGAGGGAATCATGCACTTGGGGCATTGGGCTTCGGATTGTTACAAACAATATATAAAATGCGGGGGATTGTAACATGTAGTTTTTTCCACTCTCAGGCATGTGTCTTTTCAGGTGCAGTAGCGGGGCCGGAGACGGCTGCATTGTCCATTTAGATAGTCGCCCATTCTTTTGTAAAATGGGCAGAACGTCATGAACTGCAGAAGGGGAAAGGTGTGAACCTCGGGTTGGATTCCTCATTGTTTGATATACGCTCGCACAGAAAAGGTGGTATGCGATGGCACGAGCTCACGCCCTGTTTAAATAATCTGATGCAAAGACATGTTTGTCCTGACGTGTTAATAGTACACCTAGATGAGAATGATTTAGTAGTTTGCAAAGGTTTGGCCTTGTTAAAACAGATAAAAAGGGATCTGTTGGAAATCAGGCAGCAATGGTCAGGATGCTTTGTCATCTGGACCAAATTTATCCCTAGATGACAATGGAGGGGGGCCTCAAAGGCCCGCCGCCATTGATAAGGCCAGGAGAAAGATAAACAGAGACATGAGGGTTGTCTGTAGGGAGGCAGGTTTCGGCAGGGTAGAACATCCTGAATTGAACCATGTGGCTACATATTTTTTCAGAGGGGGCGGAGTGTACTTGTCTCGCTACGGGATTGAGCTTTACTTAATACTGATAAAGGAGGTTTTGGACAAGATATTGGATATCCGAAGGTACCCCAGAGCTTCCTAGGTGGGGGGTCAGAAAAGTCTGAAGGACTGTTTCTGAGTGGCGTCTGGTAGCTAGTTTTTTACATCTTTACAGTTTACTCTATGGTTGGGAACAAGTTACTCCAGGAGCAGGCAATAAGGTTAAGATAGGCGACACTTAGTTAGGTAGATCTTTAGAGAAGAGGCTACAGGTAACAGTTAATGACCGAGTTGGGATTTTTAAATAGTTGCAAAGAAAGGAGAAGATTGGGGAAACCTTAGGGGTGGGGGAGGAGGATACATAGATGAAACGATGTATAGCGAGGTGTAGTTTTGTAAGGCAAAGGCCAAGGGTAATGTTTTTCTGAGGTGCACCTCTCTTCCATAAAGCGGCCTCTTTCACACACTAAAAGAGTCTTGTTGGTTTGTGCTGCTCCTTTGCAGACCAATGGGGCTTTGGGGGGGCCGGCTGACCGGCAGGGAGGCTTGCACCCCCGGGGTTTTTGGGCCGCTTGGCGCAGTCCGAGCCCAATGAGCTCTTTTTGGGCTTGGTTTTGGCTGGCGGCGGGGGGGGGGGGCTATTTAACCGGCCATTTTGCATGCCATTTCACCATTTTTGGTAAGGTGACACGTCAGTCGGTGGGGATAGTGGTTTAAGGGTTTTCGGAACATTCCCTCCCTCCCACCCTGGAGTAGAGGGGGTTTTGTTTATCCTGAAAAAAAAATTCTTTGGTTTATTTGTTGATAACAGGTGCACTGGGGAAGGCAATGTATTGGGTTGTCGCTTGAAGCAGGTGCAATGGCGTCCGGTAGCAAGGTTTTTACATGTTTACAGTTTACTTTTTGGTTGGGAACAAGTTACTCCGGGAGCAGGCAATAAGGTTAAGATAGGAGATACTTAGCTAGGTAGATCTTAAGAAAAGTAGAGAAGAGGTTACAGGTTTAAAGTTCAACAGTTAATGACCGAGTTGGGGTTTTTAAATAGTTGAAGGGTGGGGAAAACTCAGGGGTGGGGGAGGAGGATACGTAGATTAATCAATTTATAGCGAGGTGTAGTTTTGTAAGGCAAAGGCCAAGGGTAATGTTTTTGTGAGGTGCACCTGTCTTCAATAAAGCGGCCTTTTTCACACACTAACAGAGTGTTGTTGGTTTGTGCTGCTCCTTTGCGGCCCAAAGACCCATTGTGTTCCCTGGTTTTCCCAACATCTTTTAGCACACAGGAGTGCCACCAGAGCAGCTGAGCACAATTGGCTTCATAGATACAAGTCAGAGAAGAAAAGCCTTCACAAACAAAAACTAATTGTATACAAATCGGCTATTTTTCAGGCGAAAAAACAATACCTTTCGATTCATATCCTCTCCACTATCAACACACAGAAAGCCATATTTTGAGCTAACAGTGATCTCTCGAATACCTCTCAGCATTAGTCCAACGTTTGCCCACACAAAGCTTTTCAAATTAACAATCCACAATTTTTATAGGCAAAAAGAACATGATACTAGAAACCCTCTTGACCGAACAGCAAGTTCCCTACCGTCCTTTTTACCAGTGTCTGGTCAACAACATCTCATGAAATTTCTTGAATTCAGCTGCTGTTATATTTAAAGAACATCTCGCTTCATTTAACCTTTAGGAAAAGGCTTAAAACCATTCATTTTCATTACTAATATTGGGCTCTTTTGCTATCTACTATCATTTTATATTCTTAGTGCCAGGAGAACGTCGGGTGAAAGAGTGTTTAATAAGTCATACATTACATAACATAACAATTGGAAACATCATAACAATAGTACATAGTAACATCTAAAATTATAAGAACTAAATCTTGAAATTGTATCTGGATCTGAATTAGTGGATGGCAAAACTCCCTAAAAAGGGTCCCCATCCCCGGGTTTACTCTAGCTCATTCGGTTTCCCAACTCAGGGTGGACTGAAAGAGCTGAACATGCATGCACTTTACATGTTTAGAAGCCAGGGAAGTATTAAGTTGAGGCGCTGAGGATGCTGCACCCTGAGCCTTTCGACAGCTGAAGGTTGTGATTTCTGACCTGCATTTTATGTCTTAAAATAAGGATTTCAGCACCCACACTATGATAACAGTTCCAGCATCACTGTCAACAGTATGGATCAGCCGGCATTGGAAGTGCAGGCTTGTTGGAGAGGCCTGTCCTTTCCCAAGTACCATTCAGTGAGGACAGCATGACAGGGAGCAGAACCTGCTGAGGAAACCTCAAAAAGGGTTTTTCCTTCTCACAGTTCTCCTCAGAAAACCACAGGACCCTGTCAGATGCTCCTATGTGCTGCCCCTTTCTCAGAGTGAGTGTCTGTCCCACCTGACCAGGCCACCTCAAAGGGAAAAGGCAAGGGCAGCTCAGAAAGCACTTCAAGTGCGAAAGTGTTTATCCCTCAGTGGACTGCCAGTATGATGTCACTCACACCGGCCAAGCTAGAAAACCAATGGTAGGCTAGCATGGACCTACTTCCATTGTCATTGCAGTTAGACTGGTGCAAAACAAGACTTACCTGAGATCTACACTCATCTTAAGGTTGGCTTGAGCAATTGTTGTACCACCTTCAGGAGTTAACCCTGGTGGGCTGCTGGCTTGCCCTCTCATGAGGCTGAGGATGACCACCAGAGCTGATGAGCTCTACCTTCTCAGCATGACTTCTGCAATGAAGGCGCAAATAAAATAAGCTGCAGTACTATTTGCCCCCGGGATTGCCCTGAATCAATGGCTATGTTACTGTGGCCCATTGTCCCTGCACTAAGGACCAGCACTCCGTCCATCATCTCTTTGTGTTTGCTTTGTTCACCGTAAGTTGGCAGGGTATGCCCAGACGTGGGTCCCTTGCTCACTTTGCTACTGGATTCAAGCTAGTCTGGCTGATGAGGGGTGTTACCCCGAAACCGGTCCCAGGATGCTTGTTTCTGGTCCAGGGAAGACATGGCTTGGCAGTTCAGGCTGGACTGTTCCCATGAGGCACAAGGTCAAGACTGATTTTCATATAGCTGTGTCTGAACTGGGGTGGCGAAGTGAGTTAAGAACGATGATGGATTCAACCCAGATCTGTGACTGGGGGTTAGTGTCTGAAAAGTTTCAGCGCTCCGTCCATCATCTCCTTGTGTTTGCTTTGTTCGCCCTAAGTTGGCAGGGTATGCCCAGACGTGGGTCCCTTGCTCACTTTGCTACTGGAGTCAAGCTAGTCTGGTGGATGAGGGGTGTTACCCCGAAACCTGACCCAGGATGCTTGTTTCAGGTCCAGGGAAGACATGGCTTGGCAGTTCGGGCTGGACTGTTCCCATGAGGCACAAGGTCAAGACTGATTTTCATATAGCTGTGTCTGAACTGGGGTGGCGAAGTGAGCTAAAGAACGATGATGGATTCAACGCAGATCTGTGACTGGGGGTGAGTGTCTGAAAAGTTTCAGCGCTCCGTCCATCATCTCCTTGTGTTTGCTTTGTTCGCCCTAAGTTGGCAGGGTATGCCCAGACGTGGGTCCCTTGCTCACTTTGCCACTGGATTCAAGCTAGCCTGGCTGATGAGGGCTGTTAGCCCAAAACCGGTCCCAGGATGCTTGTTTCCGGTCCAGGGAAGACATGGCTTGGCAGTTCGGGCTGGACTGTTCCCATGAGGCACAGGGTCAAGACTGATTTGCATATAGCTGTGTCTGAACTGGGGTGGCGAAGTGAGCTAAAGAACGATGATGGATTCAACCCAGATCTGTGACTGGGGGTGAGTGTCTGAAAGGTTTCAGCACTCCGTCCATCATCTCCTTGTGTTTGTTTGTTCGCCCTAAGTTGGCAGGGTATGCCCAGACATGGGTCCCTTGCTCACTTTGCTACTGGATTCAAGCTAGACTGGCTGATGAGGGGTGTTACCCCGAAACCTATCCCAGGATGCATACTCTGGCTCCCTCTAATGTATGTTCCGATATGGACCTAAGGGGTGATTTACAATCTACATCATGGATGTTGGAGGATAGCGAGGCAGCAAGCGGCGGGGGCCAATCTGAGACACAAAAGGCTCTAACTTTGGGAAAGAAGATGGAGCAGGTATCCAACATATCTAACACATCTAATACATCTGCTAAGAAGAAAAATGTTATATATAGAATTACTAAGGGTAACAAGAAAACTCCAACTAGAGTGGACCAGCAATGTACTACCTCTCCAAGTAATAAGGATGTCTCAGCTGATACCCCCCTATGCTGGTGGGTCCAAGCGAAGGGTGGAGTTAAGTCAATCATCTCTTGACTGTCGGGGTACTAGCCCAACAGAGGCTGGCCCTGGCCTTAGCAACATAGAAGTGTCGGAAATAGTCTCAGAGAATCAGGCGCTTGGACTTGTTCTCTCTCTTGACCAGCCACCCAACTTGAACTCAGTGAATTCTCCACTGGCATACGACATGTCACAAGTACAACAACAAGGAGATATAGCGAAGTCAACTGAGCCACTTTGTGCTGATGCAGAGCCAACACTTGCTTCGATTCTTCAGGTCCTACTTGTTCAGAGACAAGAAGCTCAGGAGCATTATGCTCAAGCTCGTGCTGATAGTCATGGTATCAAACAGGCATTGAAGGAGGTGACATTAAAGGTCGGGACACTCGCGAATGATGTCATGGACCTTTCGGCAAACACCTTCGAGAGGTTCAGGGGCTGCCTGTGCGACGTCGCTAGGTGGATGAACAACAATAAATTAAAGCTGAACACAGAGAAAACAGAAGTGTTGTTTTTTGGTAAGAACCCCCCCCCACCATCGGGTCTGTGGTGGCCGGAGGAAATGGGTCCTCCACCCTCTCCGTCTTCTACGGTAAAAAACCTGGGTGTAAAATGGGATGCTGAGATGACATTTGCTCCCCAAATACGTTCCACTACATCTACTTGTTTTGGAATATTGAAGAGTTTGAGGAAATTTCTTTTTCTTTTGCCGGAGAACTGTCGTAAAGTGGTCGTTCATGCTACAGTGACTTCAAGGCTTGACTACGCCAACAGTTTGTTTCTTGGTCTCCCGGCTTATTTGATAAAAAGATTGCAGATGGTGCAAAATGCAGCAGTAAGATTGATTAGAAGAGTACCTTTTAGACAACATATTTCTCCACATGCAAAACAACTTCACTGGCTGCCAGTTGTACAGCGTATAGAATTTAAGGCCTTGACAATTGCCTTCAGGGCCCAGAAAGGCAGTGGTCCCAACTATATTAAAAACGCATTCGCCCTTATCAGCAAAGGAGATTGTTACGCTCTAATTCACAGAACTTGCTGTGTGTTCCCCAATCCGCAAAGGCTCGTATTGGAGGAAGAGCTTTCTCAGTTGGAGTGTCCAGATTGTGGAACTCACTTCCGGTAAGACTTCGGCATTTACCGGAAGAAGGGGAGTTTAGGAAAGCTCTAAAAACTTGGCTTTTTAGCCGGGACTAGCTAACTACGCTTTTGGTCTAGAGATCTGTTACCCATATGCTGCTGGATCATGCTAGCGCCGGGACACCTCTGATTGAGGTAGCTGTGCGCTCTATAAATGCTGGTGTATTGTGTATTGTATTGTATGGAGCTACAGCAGCGGGTAGCAGATACTGAGGAAGCTACTGTACAGACGACGGATTTGCTTCAGACTCATGATGTACATATTACAATGCTCCAGCTAAAAGTTGAGGATTTGGAGAATCGTCAGCGTCGGCATAACCTAAGAGGGGAAGGAGGGGGCAGATCCTAGAACTTTCATAGTACAGCTTCTGCAGAAAGCTTTCCCGGATCTAGGGGACTGGGACTGGGATTGTCAGGTACAAAGGGCCCACTGGCTTCCGCTGGGGCAACAAAAGCAGGGGTCTCGCTACCCGCGACCGTTCTTGATTTTCTTCGGTAATTACTTACTCCGGCAGGCTGTATATTTGAAAGCTCGCCCAAGTTCCCCAGTGATGGCTGACTCTATCATTTTTTTGTACGGTCAGACCTTTGCAAAACATCCATGGACAGACGCTGGCAACTACGACAATTGATCGAGCCATTAAAGGCCGTTGGTGCACAAGTGTTCTTACAGGAACCTGCACGCTTGAAGGTTTTGCGCGGGGGTCAAATGTATTTTTTTCTGACTATAAAAGATGCAAAAGAAGCTATTGGTAGATGGCAAATTGAGGTGGGGGAGAAAGCATGAGGAGCATATTGACTGTCTTTCTTTTTTACATAAATGCTTTTCTCTTTCCTTCTTCCTATTTTCGGCTTTTTATGCTTTTTCTCTTCTGCTCTCTTCTTTACTTAATGGATGTTGGTTTGGCTCTGGAGCCACCGTGGGAGCACTGCCTCCAGGTAGCTGCCTATCAGCAGCAGCTCCATAAAGGGGATGTATCCTCCTTCACGATAAGGGGTGAGGGTGGGGGGTGTTAAGGGTTTGGGTGGGGATGGTAGGTTTCTAGTAGGGCAAAAAAAAGTCAACCTGAGGGTACATGAAAAATTTGGATGTAATTCTGTGTATGAAGATGATATAGAGGGAATTAGAATGGATATAAGTACCTTTGCAGCGTTGGGTAGTAATGCACTTGTAATGAATAACGTGGGTAATGGATCAAGTTAAATGTTTAGCTTGGAACGTGGCTGGTCTTAACAGTAAACTTAAGCGACAGCTTGTCCATGAAGAGATAAAAATGTATAATCCTCAGTTTGTTTTATTAACATAAACGCATCTCTCGTTTAAGGATCGGCATCTTCTTCAGCATTTGGGATATGAAACTATTGTATGTACTTCACAGAATTGTTCGATAAGGGGGGTCGCAATATTAAAACATAAACGTTTTTCATGTGTGTCACACAAAACTATGGCAGATCAGGCGGGCAGATGGGCAATAGCACAGTTGGAAATAAAGGGGCAGAAATATGTTTTTTCTGTTTTATATGGTTCTAATGTGGATGATCCTTCAGTTATTGACTCACTGAATATGGAAATGCTGAACTGGGAGGGTGAACGAGTGGTAATGGGCGATTTTAATTGAATTATGGATTATGGCATTGATACAACTAGACGTGGGGCTTTTCACAGAATGCGTAAGACAAGGGCTGCAATCGTAGAATTAGGGCGTTTACAGTTAATTCGGGATGCATGGAGGGATTTATATCCAGCTATACCAGGATATACGTATTATTCTGCCCCACATCAATTATACTCGAGAATTGATATGGCATGGGTTTCGGATAAGATAATGTTGATGTCGGATTTGGAAGTATGCCCACGTGTTACCTCTGATCATAATCCCATAATGTTAACATTTCAGACGATAACAACAAATAGAATAACTAGACCCTTTTCTTTTCCAAGATACTTGCTATCTGATAGCGTCTACATAGCTACCATTAGGAAACAATTAGAACTGTTTTTAAAGAAAATATTGGGTCAGCCTCTCCATTGATCGTTTGGGATACTTGGAAGGCATTTATTAGAGGCATTACTCAACAATATATATGGCGACAGAATAAAGCAAGGGAAATCACAACCAAGGAGGCTATTCAAGCTATGCGTAGGGCTGAAGAACAACATGCAGAGGCAGTTCTGCGGGGTACTGCTGATCAGGAGCAATTGCTCCTTGCTTTAATAGATCTTAGAGTAGCTACAAAAAAGATATTTAGGGAAAGAATAGCGGCTAGATATGATAAGTATCGCTTTTCACAATACGAATATGGTGAGCAAATAGGTAGGATTCTAGCTCATAAGGTTGCAGATGATCGGGCCAAAACTTATATTAAAAGAATAAAAGGGGTAAATGGTATATTTTATACACAACCGCAGGAGATATTAGAACAGTTTTCTGTATACTATCAGAAGCTATATACCTCAACTATAGCACCGAAAGAGGAAGACATACAGCGGTACGCTCAGGACAGATATATATCTACTTTGAGTGAGGAGACTGCAATATTAATGGAAATGGAAATTACAAGGGAAGAGATTGATCTGGCAATATCGACCCTGTCATCTGGGAAGGCTACTGGGGAAGACTCTATACCCCTTGAATTCTATAAGGTTTTTAAAGATCTTCTGATGGAACCATTTAGACTGGTTGTGAAATATATTGGGATTTATGGTAAGGTACCTGAGTCATGGAACATGACTCAGATAGTTTTTTTCTTTAAAAAAAAACAAACCCCTTGATGAGTGTGGCTCATATAGACCAATATCACTTATCAACGCGGATGCCAAAACTTTTTCAAAAATACTCGCTAATCGTCTTGCTCCTGTTATGTCGGGGTAGTATCTCCCCATCAACATGGCTTCATTCAAGGTAGAGATACTACTGAACATGTTAATACAGCAATTTGTGCCTTTGATATGGCAGGGAAAACGTCAACTCCTCTTGGTATGATATTATTAGATGCTGAAAAAGCGTTTGATAGGGTGGGTTGGGATTTTCTATGGTGTATACTCACAATGGTTGGGGTTAAGGGGATATACAAACAATGGATTCAGGCCTTATATAATAAACCCCAAGCTAAATTAATATATTTTGGCTTACAATCATCAGTCTTTCCAATTCTTCGATGTACACGGCAAGGATGCCCCCTTTCACCCTTGTTATTTGCCTTATATATCAAACCATTTATTTATGCTCTACAATCTAATTCTAAAATTATGCCATTGATGTCCGGTGCTACTTCGTTAAAAGTTATCGCCTATGCAGATGATATTGCGGTCTTCACAACAGAGCCAGCTAGAGCGATTAAGCTAATTGAAGATGAAGCGGCTAAGTTTGGCTCTTTATCAGGTTACAAATTAAATATTAGAAAAACACAAATAATTCTAAATTTTAAATCTAGCGAACAGATTCATGGTACCTGCTCTGTGGCTACTTATTTGGGAGTTAAACTCTCTCCACGGATAGACAAGATATTTTCCGAATCTTTAATTAAAGATATAGCTGTATTATTGAAGAGCTGGCACAAACTACCCATTGGCATTATTGGACGCTCTAATATTATTAAAATGAAGGTACTACCAAAATTTCTGTATCTATTTAGATCTATTCCGTTGCCGGTTCCTAATATTTTTTTAAGCGATTAGAGGGTGTCTTAAGCAGTTTTATTTGGGGTTACAAAAAAGCTCGGAGAGCTATTGATTTGTTAAAACTTCCATATAAACAGGGAGGGATTGATTTCCCCGACTTTAAAATGTATTTTTGGTCTGCCTTCGCTGGTCGTTTTCGTAGTCTCCTAAATCCTATGCATACCACTTTCTTTCATCATTTTATGCTGGCGGAGGATAGTGGTATGTATCTGTATAGATTCAATGACCCGAATTATTTTAAAAGAGTAACGTTTAAAAACATACGTGACAATACGTATATATGGCGTACTATTTTTTCTAGCTGTAAACTTTCATTTTATCATGATAGACTTCCCTTATGGGGTAATCCAATACTTCAGAAGTATTTCAGGATACTGCTAGTAAACGCTGGGCTAATTATGGGATTACCTCTCTTGGGGATCTTTATGATCATAGTGGTTTTATATCTTTTGAGAATTTACAGCTACAATTTAAGCTACCAGATTATATGATTTTTAAATATCTTCAAATTAGGGATTATCTATTGAAACATTTAATTTTGACAAAAGTTTCTAACTCGGAGGTCTGGGAGTACCTATATAGGGAAAAGACAAAATCCCGTATAAGCCACATGTATAAATGTTTTATCTGTCATAGGCAAGGGGACGGTGAAAAACTGGCGGAGCGGTGGAGTAGGATTTTGGGAACAGTTATTACGGCAGGTGTTCTGGAACAAGCTTTAAGCGTTATTGGCGATTCAGTTCATTCCATCAATTTGCGATTACAACAATTTCGTACGGTAGGCCTGCTGTATTATACGCCGGAAAAAATAGCTAAATGGGCTTTACCTGGTTCAGTCAGCACTCGGACAAAATGTTCCAGATGTGATTTGTATGCAGCAAATATAACACACGTTTGCAACATGTCCAAAATTGGGTTTATTTTGGCAGCAGGTGGGTCAAGTTCTTTTTCAGAGATTGGGGATAGATTCAAATTTTTCGATTAGGGAAATCATGATTGGTCCAGAGAATATGAGCTATAGACTTGCTCGGCTATTCCTGATCTTACTTGTTGCTGCCAGGCTAGTAATTGCCCGGGTTTGGATTAGCCCGAATCCTCCCTCTATATGCGATTGGTGGATGTTAGTTAGGGAAATATATGAAATGGAGCATGCATTGGCAAAGGCTAGGGGCGTCCATTCTATGATAAAATTAAATGCTATATGGGGGCTTTTATTTTAGGGATCCGCATATGTGATAACATTAAGGTTTGAACTTGATGCTAATTTTATGTATATTTGCAACTTTGTTTTACTTTATTGTTATTTTCTTTTTGTGTTTTATACATGTAAATTATGTGTTTTACCCTCTTGTTGACAAATAAAAAAAAAAGAAAAAAAGAAAAGAACGATTATGGATTCAACCCAGATCTGTGACTAGGAGTGAGTGTCTGAAAAGTTTCAGCACTCCATCCATCATCTCCTTGTGCTTGCTTTGTTCGCCCTAAGTTGGCAAGGTATGCCCAGACGTGGGTCCCTTGCTCACTTTGCTACTGTATTCAAGCTAGCCTGGCTGATGAGGGGTGTTACCCCGAAACCGGTCCTAGGATGCTTGTTTCCGGTCCAGGGAAGAGATGGCTTGGCAGTTTGGGCTGGACTGTCCCCATGAGGCACATGGTCAAGACTGATTTGCATATAGCTGTGTCTGAACGGGGATGGCGAAGTGAGCTAAACAACGATGATGGATTCAACCCAGATCTGTGACTGGGAGTGAGTGTCTGAAAAGTTTCAGCACTCCGTCCATCATCTCCTTGTGTTTGCTTTGTTCGCCCTAAGTTGGCAGGGTATGCCCAGACGTGGGTCCCTTGCTCACTTTGCTACTGGCTTCAAGCTAGCCTGGCTGATGAGGGGTGATACCCCGAAACCTGTCCCAGGATGCTTGTTTCCAGTCCAGGGAAGACATGGCTTGGCAGTTCGGGCTCGACTGTTCCCATGAGGCACAGGGTCAAGACTGATTTGCATATAGCTGTGTCTGAACTGGGGTGACGAACTGAGCTAAAGAACGATGATGGATTCAACCCAGATCTCTGACTGGGGGTGAGTGTCTGAAAAGTTTCAGCACTCCGTCCATCATTTCCTTCTGTTTGCTTTGTTCGCCCTGAGTTGGCAGGGTATGCCCAGACGTGGGTCCCTTGCTCACTTTGCCACTGGATTCAAGCTAGCCTGGCTGATGAGGGGTGTTACCCTGAAACCGGTCACAGGATGCTTGTTTCTGGTCCAGGGATGACATGGCTTGGCAGTTCGGGCTCGACTGTTCCCATGAGGCACAGGGTCAAGACTGATTTGCATATAGCTGTGTGTGAACGGGGATGGCGAAGTGAGCTAAAGAACGATGATCGATTCAACCCAGATCTGTGACTGGGAGTGAGTGTCTGAAAAGTTTCAGCACTCCATCCATCATCTCCTTGTGCTTCCTTTGTTCGCCCTAAGTTGCCAGGGTATGCCCAGATGTGGGTCCCTTGCTCACTTTGCTACTGGATTCAAGCAAGCCTGGCTGTTGAGGGGTGTTACCCCGAAACCGGTCCTAGGATGCTTGTTTCCAGTCCAGGGAAGACATGGCTTGGCAGTTCGGGCTGGACTGTTCCCATGAGGCACAGGGTCAAGACTGATTTGCATATAGCTGTGTCTGAACGGGGATGGCGAAGTGAGCTAAAGAACGATGATGTATTCAACCCAGATCTGTGACTGGGAGTGTGTCTGAAAAGTTTCAGCACTCCATCCATCATCTCCTTGTGCTTGCTTTCTTCGCCCTAAGTTGCCAGGGTATGCCCAGACGTGGGTCCTTTGCTCACTTTGCTACTGGATTAAAGCTAGCCTGGCTGATAAGGGGTGTTACCCCGAAACCGGTCCTAGGATGCTTGAATCCGGTCCAGGGAAGACATGGCTTGGCAGTTTGGGCTGGACTGTCCCCATGAGGCACATGGTCAAGACTGATTTGCATATAGCTGTGTCTGAACTGGGGTGGTGAAGTGAGCTAAAGAATGATGATCGATTCAAACCAGATCTGTGACTGGGGGTGAGTGTCTGAAAAGTTTCAGCACTCCGTCCATCATCTCCTTGTGTTTGCTTTGTTTGCCCTAAGTTGGCAGGGTATGCCCAGACGTGGGTCCCTTGCTCACTTTGCTACTGGATTCAAGCTAGCCTGGCGGATGAGGGGTGTTACCCCGAAACCGATCCAAGGATGCTTGTTTCCGGTCCAGGGAAGACATGGCTTGGCAGTTCGGGCTGGACTGTTCCCATGAGGCACAGGGTCAAGACTGATTTGCATATAGCTGTGTCTGAAGTGGGGTGGCGAAGTGAGCTAAAGAACGATGATGGATTCAACCCAGATCTGTGACTGGGGGTGAGTGTCTGAAAAGTTTCAGCACTCCGTCCATCATCTCCTTGTGTTTGCTTTGTTCGCCCTAAGTTGGCAGGCTTTGCCCAGACGTGGGTCCCTTGCACTCTTTGGTACTGGATTCAAGCTAGCCTGGCTGATGAGAGGTGTTACCCCGAAACCGGTCTCTGGATGCTTGTTTCAGGTCCAGGGAAGACATGGCTTGGCAGTTTGGGATGGACTGTTCCCATGAGGCACAGGGTCAAAAATGAATTGCATATAGATATGTCTGAACTCGGGTGGCGAAGTGAGCTAAAGAACGAGGATGGATTCAACCCAGATCTGTGACTGGGGGTGAGTGTCTGAAAAGTTTCAGCACTCCATCCATCATCTCCTTGTGTTTGCTTTGTTTGCCCTAAGTTGGCAGGGTATGCCCAGACGTGGGTCCCTTGCTCACTTTGCTACTGGATTCAAGCTAGCCTGGCTGATGAGAGGTGTTACCCCAAAACCGGTCCCAGGATGCTTGTTTCCGGTCCAGGGAAGACATGGCTTGGCAGTTCGTGTGGACTGTTCCCATGAGGCAGAGGGTCAAGACTGATTTGCATATAGCTGTGTATGAACTGGGGTGGCGAAGTGAGCTAAAGAACTATGACGTATTCAACCCTAGATCTGTGACTGCGGTGAGTGTCTGAAAAGTTTCAGCACTCAGTCCATCATCTCCTTGTGTTTGCTTGTTCGTCTTAAGTTGGCAGGGTATGCCCAGACGTGGGTCACTTGCTCACTTTGCTACTGGATTCAAGCTAGCCTGGCTGATGAGGGGTGTTACCCTGAAACCGGTCACAGGATGCTTGTTTCTGGTCCAGGGATGACATAGCTTGGCAGTTCGGGCTTGACTGTTCCCATGAGGCACAGGGTCAAGACTGATTTGAATATAGCTGTGTCTGAACGGGGATGGCGAAGTGAGCTAAAGAACAATGATGGATTCAACCCAGATCTGTGACTGGGAGTGAGTGTCTGAAATGTTTCAGCACTCCATCCATCATCTCCTTGTGCTTGCTTTGTTCGCCCTAAGTTGCCAGGGTATGCCCAGATGTGGGTCCCTTGCTCACTTTGCTTCTAGATTCAAGCTAGCCTGGCTGTTGAGGGGTCTTACCCAGAAACCGGTCCTAGGATGCTTGTTTCCGGTCCAGGGAAGACATGGCTTGGCAGTTTGGGCTGGACTGTCCCCATGAGGCACATGGTCAAGACTGATTTGCATATAGCTGTGTCTGAACTGGGGTGGTGAAGTGAGCTAAAGAATGATGATCGATTCAACCCAGATCTGTGACTGGGGGTGAGTGTCTGAAAAATTTCAGCACTCAGTCCCTCATCTCCTTGTGTTTGCTTTGTTTGCCCTAAGTTGGCAGGGTATGCCCAGACGTGGGTCCCTTGCTCACTTTGCTACTGGCGTGAAGCTAGGCTGGCTGATGAGGGGTGTTACCCCGAAACCTGTCCCAGGATGCTTGTTTCCAGTCCAGGGAAGACATGGCTTGGCAGTTTGGGCTGGACTGTTCCCATGAGGCACAGGGTCAAGAATGATTTGCATATAGCTGTGTCTGAACGTGGATGGCGAAGTGAGCTAAAGAACGATGATGGATTCAACCCAGATCTCTGAATGGGGGTGAGTGTCTGAAAAGTTTCAGCACTCCGTCCATCATTTCCTTGTGTTTGCCTTGGTCAAGACTGATTTGCATATAGCTGTGTCTGAACTGGGGGGGCAAAGTGAGCTAAAGAATGATGATGGATTCAACCCAGATCTGTGACTGGGGGTGAGTGTCTGAAAAGTTTCAGCACTCCGTCCATCATCTCCTTGTGTTAGCTTTGTTTGCCCTAATTTGGCAGGGTATGCCCAGACGTGGGTCCCTTGCTCACTTTGCTACTGGATTCAAGCTAGCCTGGCTGATGAGGGGTGTTACCCCGAAACCGGTCCTAGAATGCTTGTTTCCAGTCCAGGGAAGACATGGCTTGGCAGTTTGGGCTGGACTGTTCCCATGAGGCACAGGGTCAAGACTGATTTGCATATAGCTGTGTCTGAACGTGGATGGCGAAGTGAGCTAAAGAACGATGATGGATTCAACCCAGATCTGTGACTGGGAGTGAGTGTCTGAAACGTTTCAGCACTCCATCCATCATCTCCTTGTGTTTGCTTTGTTCGCCCTAAGTTGCCAGGGTATGCCCAGACGTGGGTCCCTTGCTCACTTTGCTACTAGATTCAAGCTAGCCTGGCTGATGAGGGGGTGTTACCCCGAACCCGGTCCCAGGATGCTTGTTTCCGGTCCAGGGAAGACACGGCATGGCAGTTCGGGCTGGACTGTTCTCATTAAGCACAGGGTCAACACTGATTTGCATATAGCTGTGTATGAACTGGGGTGGCGAAGTGAGCTAAAGAACGATGATGGATTCAACCCAGATCTGTGACTGGGGGTGAGTGTCTGAAAAGTTTCAGCGCTCCGTCCATCATCTCCTTGTGTTTGCTTTGTTCTCCCTAAGTTGCCAGGGTATGCCCAGACGTGGGTCCCTTGCTCACTTTGCCACTGGATTCAAGCTAGCCTGGCTGATGAGGGCTGTTAGCCCGAAACTGGTCCCAGGATGCTTGTTTCCGGTCCAGGGAAGACATGGTTTGGCAGTTCGGGCTGGACTGTTCCCTTGAGGCACAGGGTTAAGACTGATTTGCATATAGCTGTGTCTGAACTGAGGTGGCGAAGTGAGCTAAAGAACGATGATGGATTCAACCCAGATCTGTGACTGGGGGTGAGTGTCTGAAAAGTTTCAGCGCTCCGTCCATCATCTCCTTGTGTTTGCGACTTATATCTGCTCGTCATCCTGTGTCTCTCAGTGATACATGTGCCTTTGGAGTGCTGGTCCATATTGTAGCCCAGGATAGGGCTTGTTGATACAGTACTGACTTGTTTCCCTTTACTCTCTTGACAAGATTTCAGCATTTGAGATAGGGCACAGATATCTTGAGGTCCCTCTAAAGGGATTGATTCAGAAGTCAGCGCTACATCTACAGCATTGAATCTGTGCATGGTCAGCTGGGAGTTTGGATTACTCACCTCATCAGAGGTATACTGAAGTAGATGTGTTTTCTGTTAAACAATTATCTAAATTGCAGCTTATGTGGGTGGGTGGTACACCGTGACCTCATAGGCATGTCATCAAACCTCAGCCTGTGAAGGGATAATAATGTTGCAAATGATTAGATCAATTTATTTTCAATTTGCAGCACAATATCAAAACTTAATAGGATTCGAGTCACATTTCAAGATTGTTTGGGGTATTTTTCCGAATAAAATGTAATGTGAAATGTTTCTTTGTGCACAGGCTAGCTGTAAATTACTTTTATCCCTGAAATAGTGAACGTGGTCCATGTCAGAGGCAGAGGCAGCAGTAGAGCTAGTCCTACTTTTTACTTTGTGTCTGGTACTTGCAACCTCCTGCTTGAAATGGGGGAGTAAAAACACTGCAAGTGCCAGGATGAAAGGTAAAATCCAGGGATAGGTTTGTAATAGAAAATACAAAGCAACAAACCTGGAGAACAGGATTGGGAGATGGACAGACACCAGACCTGAGCAACCTGGGACCTCTGTGAGCTGACCACACTAAGGAGCAAAACCATGAGATGCTCTGTATAGACTTGATATCTTTGATGTGAACAGTAGCGGCCAGGGCCGGACTGGCCGTAGCGGGCACCGGGCGTTTCCCCAGTGGGCCGCTAGGGTGGGGGCCGGTTTTGGGCCCTTGGGGGGCCGTTTTTGTTACCGGGGGTCGGCAATATCGGCCCCCTGTAACAAAATCGGCCGAAACCGGCCCTCGCAAACTGCTCGGCTGCACTCCTTCACCCCAGGGGGGGGCGGCTGAGCAGTTTGCCAGGGCAGTTTCTGTTCCCAGGCCGGCCCTGGTAGCGGCCCATGGTGGGAGTGCTGCCGGGCGGTGACGTGGGGCGGGGGAGGGGCAGGGTGGGGGTTAGTAAACTACGGAATACGGCCGAATAGAGGTAAGTAAACATATAAATGAATAAAACGAATTCCGTTGCGCGCGCTGCATCGCATTTGTCGATGCAGCGAGCGCAACGAAATTCATTTTATTTATTTATATGTTTACTTACCTCTATTCGGCCGTATTCCGTAGTTTACTACACCCCACCCTACCCCTCCCCCGCCCCACGTCACCGCCCGGCAGCACTCCCACCACGGGCCGCTACAGGATGTGAACATTTACTGTAGTAAAGCGCTCTGATACCTTCGGTCTAGCTAGCGCTATATAAAACTCTCAAATAAATGAATAAATGCAATAGGTGTCTCTGCTTCCAGCAGTCCAGGCAGGTGCCAAATTGAAGATGGCAAATTGAAGCAACGCCTTCTTACGCCTCTGCCCCCACCCCTTGCTTGAATGTATAGCAGCCAGAACATATGCGGATGCACAAGTACAGAGGTTGTAATCTGTACGTTTAGCTCACGTTAGTAATAGCCTGTGCAAGGCTAGGAGTAAGCAGCATCTTGCCACCGAAGCCTACCTCCTATCTTCTGATCGTGCTTAAGCAGGGTTACAGCTATCGACACAGCAGCAGGTGCAGTGGCACCGAGGCCTGGGGGTGTAAGTGTGGCATAGTACCCCAGTTATGGCTTTTTTTCGCTACCTAACCCGACGTTGTCGGGGGGACTCGTAACAGAGTTGATACTCTGTCCCTTTGTTCCATACTTGCTGCTATTTTCTCTGCTCTTTGGTCATTTTTCGAAATGTTTTTAGTTTTTAAGGCATCCTGTTTTTTATAAAGCTGTTTATTGTGTTTGAATTTGAGGGGGACATTTTCATTGAATTTGGTATTGGAGCGGGAGGGGGAATCGAACCTTGTTTTTAAAACTACTTCCACCGACGCCGCCATGTTTGGGACGGACGCGGTCTAGTTGTTCTCCCATGCTGATTACAAAACGCGACGCTGCGCGAGCGCGCTCGTACTCGTAACAGAGTTAATACTCTGTCCCTTTGTTCCATACTTGCTGCTATTTTCTCTGCTCTTTGGTCATTTTTCGAAATGTTTTTAGTTTTTAAGGCATCCTGTTTTTTATAAAGCTGTTTATTGTGTTTAAAACTACTTTCACCGACGCCGCCATCTTTGGGACGGACGCGGTCTAGTTGTTCTCCCATGCTGATTACAAAACGCGACGCTGTGCGAGCGCGCAGCGGATGCGCGCAGCGGGCGCGCCAAAGGCGCGCCTAAGGCAAGCCTGTCTGCGCCCGTCCGCGTCCGGAACACGGCCAGCGTCAGTTGTACTGCTCAAAATGGTCCTGGGGTACGAACTAACTGGTCTAGAAAGCAGCTTTGGGATTTTAATGTGGGGCAATGTACCCATCCCACTTACCCTGACCTCTGCTTGGCAAATTGGGATCAGGGCTTTCAATGTAATACCTGTTCCTTTGTGCTTGGGGGATCGGAGGGGCTACAGGGGGCAGAGGTAGGTGGTGTCAAGTCCTCTATTCCTAACACTGGTGTTAATAAGCCTACTATCAGAGCCTGCCTGGTTAACTGTAGATCTCTCCCCAAACACTCGGAGGACATTTGGCTCTCCCTCGAGTCTAATCATTGGGACCTCATGTTTTTGACAGAAACATGGTTAACAGATACTTCTTACCCTGATATTGCTCTTGCATTACCCGCTGGTTTTAAGATCTCCAAGGTAAATCGGGCAGACAATAGGCGAGGAGGGGTCTTGCGATTATTTTGAATGATAAGTGGGATATCTCTTGTAAAAAAATTGAGAACGTCGGCTCTATTGAGGCCATGTCTTTTTCTATTCAAACCTTCCCAGGGCATACCCTTGCGGGCATGTTGGTTTATCGACCCCCGAGCTCAGCAGCTGCTCACCTCTCAAAATTAGGGGACGTTATAGCTGACCTCTCACTAAGATATGCTAACCTTACGGTTTTGGGTGATTTTAACGTCCATATGGACGTGATGGATTGTGCCTTGGCGCTCCAAGCGACTGAGATGTTGGGAGGATTCAATTTGACTCAGCAGGTAATGTCCGCCACACATTGTGCTGGTCATATATTGGACCTTATTTTTTCTAATAATCCCACTATCAAGGTGGAGGCTCCTCTGCCTTTGACATGGTCAGACCACTGGTTGGTCCCATTCAGTTTGTCAAGACACTGTGGGACACACAGTGTGAGACCAGAGTTTGAGAAGAAGAGAAACTGGAAGAGAGTATCTATTGAGGCCATGGGTCCCGCCCTGCGTGACATCCCACTCCAGCTTACAGGCAATCCCAGCTTAGATGCAATCACGTTTAATGAATAGGTTACTGCTTCCCTTGATACTATCGCTCCCATGAAACTGATGAAACCTGCTAGGAAAAAGCCTTCCGCTCCTTGGTTTTCGTCAGAGCTTCAGTCAGAAAAAAGCGCATGCAAAAAGTTGGAGCGTATCTGGCGGAAAACTTATAATCCAGATGCGAAGAGCACTTATAAAGCTGCACAAAAAAAATGTCATGCCCTTAAACGCCTGGCTATTAAGAATTTCCTAGCCAATTAAATTAAAGAATCGGACAACTCTTCCAAGGAAATATTTAAGATCGTCCAAGATTTTATGAAACCTCAAGCCACCTTGAGCACGATTACGCCATCAGCTGACCTATGCAGGGATTTGTCGACTTTTTTCCAGGAAAAGGTTCAATCCATATACTCCTCTTTCTTGGTGTCCGGGGATAGGCTAACCACATCTGTGGCTCCTGCTTCTCCCTGTCTCTGGACTGAATTTCAGCCTTTCTGTCCAACCTCGTCCCTGCGAGACCTTGTAAGAATTAAATCAGGCTCGCCCCTTGATCCGTGTCCAGCTAGATTTTTAACTTGCTGGCTCCTCTCCTTAATCTCCACTTAAATGTCATTTGGAATGCTTCTCTAAGGCTAGGTAGTTTCCCCTCAGTGTGGAAAAAGGCCTTGGTCTTGCCTATTCTTAAAACGGAAGATGCAGATCCTAGCATACTCAAGAACTTTAGGCCTATCTCGCTCCTTCCTGCCCCTGCTAAAATTTTGGAGAAGGAAGTTCAGAGACAGCTTTCCAACTATCTGGAGTCCAATAATCTCCTTCACGACTCCCAATCGGGCTTCAGGAAGGGCTATAGTACTGAGACTGCTCTGCTGGAGGTGGCGGAAACCATCCGAGAATCCCTAGACCATGGTAGCTTTGCCATGCTCGTGCTGTTAGATTTATCTGCAGCCTTTGATACGGTCTCTCATTCGATTCTCTTAGACCGATTGACACAGCTGGGTATCTCGGGGACCATCTTAAATTGGTTCCAATCCTTTCTGGATGAGCGGTCTCAGCAGGTCTTCCTTCGCCCACATGTCTCCTCCTCTCGTTCCATGGGTTGTGGAGTTCCTCAGGGTTCGGCGCTGAGCCCGACCCTGTTCAATGTCTATCTTGCTCCTCTGGCATCAATAGTGGATCATTGTGGCGTGCGAATAATATTATACGCTGACGACACGCAGTTGGTGTTTTCATTTAAAGACACCGTGAAGGCTGCGTTTGACAGCTTTAGGCATTGCCTAATTAAGATAGTTTCTTGGATGACAGATAATCGCCTCAAGTTGAACACCGATAAAGCTGAGGTGATGTTTTTTAATCAACCTTCACCTCCATCGGCTGATCTATGGTGGCCGATGCAGCTGAATCCCCCTCCTACCCCGGTCACCTCTGTCAGAAATTTAGGTTTTAAATTTGACTCAGAATTATCGGTGAAGGCCCAGATTGGCCAAGTTTCCAGAGCGTGTTTTTGGAAGCTCAAAACCTTGCGCAGATTTCTCCATCTACTACCGATGGACTGTCGGGCCACAATAGTCCATGCTTTGATCACATCTCAGCTGGACTACGCTAACAGCTTGTATCTGGGTCTTCCTGCCTATCTCATTCAGAGGCTTCAGACAGTCCAGAATGCCGCTGCTAGGTTTCTTAGAAATGTGCCTCTTCGACATCACATTTCCCCTCATTTGCGCAGTCTTCACTGGCTTCCGGTGAAAAGGAGAATCGAATTCAAGGTCCTGTCTCTTGCCTTTAGAGCTACTAGAGATAGCGGACCAGGTTATCTGAGGCTGAGACTTCAGAAATACCATCAGAACAGGACCTTGCGCTCGAATTCACAGCTGCTTCTCTGCTCTCCTTCTTTCCTTAAAGCCAGGATTGGAGGGCGTGCCTTCGCTGTAAGAACAGCCGCCCTTTGGAATGCTATGCCTCTTTACCTGCGCAAAGCTGAATCTGAATCCATTTTTAGGAGTGCCTTGAAAACATGGCTTTTTGATCTGCCTTAGTTTGTCTTTTTTCCTCTTTTGTCTTTCCTTAGCGCCGGGACACCGCCGTTGGTGGTAGCCGTGCGCTCTATAAATGAAAAAAAATAATAATAATAATTTTCCTCTTTGCATTAGGTCCCATGACAACCACTGCCTCTAAGGTTGTGCTCCGTAGGAGACGTAGCAGTTAAGGCAGAGAGGTGCCTTCTCAGGTGAGCTAAAGCAGCATTATAAGGGGATATTTTTCAGGGTCAAACAGGGAAAACAGACCAGAAAAAAACTGTGCTCTGCTGTAAAAGAACTCTCTCTTGTAGAACCCCGAGGGAAATAGGCCCTACGACGACGCCTCTCCTGACTCTCTCCCAACCCTCTCTCACGTCACCCCCCCCCCCCCAGTGACGGTCCTGCGTCAAACCTGCAACTCCCACGCGTGATTTAGTGGTGAGTCACAAATTCAGGCATGCTCTAGTTATGTACCCAGGGATACCATTAATTATATATTTAAATGTGTGGAACTTACAATGCGAGGTATTCATTCACAATGCCACATAAATGTGTAAAAGTATTCATAACAAGGAGCGCCAGAGAAGTGATCAGGGAAATTCATGCAAATTAGGTGAAGAAACACCCGGTCAGACCTTTGTAAGCATCCATAGAAGAAAGTAGGGCATTTTCCACACTTATTCCCACATCTATATTTACACCTCAATCATCCAGATGCTCCAGAAAGTATGGGAAAGGGTATAAAGTTACCTTACTTTTATACAGTGTGTGCAGGAAGGAAAGATATTTTCCATGAAGTAAAATAAAGCAATATGGACATGTTTTTGAAATGCTGCTAATGTTTGACTCTTTGCATTTGAGATCAGTTTAACGCAGATTCTCTGTACTTTTAGGGTCAAGCAATGTAGGTGTAATCTAAAGTAGTAGGTGATTAGCATGTCCTGTCACGAGTACATTCACGACATTCGTATGTGAGGACCAGCAGAGCAGGTCAGTTGTGTAAATCAGCTATTCATCCATGGACTGTGCCATGATGACAGCACCAGACCACACATGCCACAATGTAGGGCATTACTTGTGAATCAGGTCCCAGATCACTACTCCAAGCAAAACAATAGATTCTACTTTCTATCAGTCAGGAAACAGGGCCACATGTATCAAAAGCATTGTGTGATTACCAAATAGCGATTTTTACCGAATCGCTATTTGGTAATCGCAAAATGCTATGTATGTAAGTAATCGCCAAAGATTTAGCGATTCCTTAATATTACCAAATAGCGATTCGGTAAATAGCAAATCGCTATTAGGTAATACTTCTCTATTTGTTCCTATTGTCCGAAAGCCCCATAGGTGCGAATGGTTTTACATTAGCTAATTTGCGATTACCTAATTGGTGATGGTAAATTAGCTAATGCAAAGCCAAGGGTGCCCAGAGGCCAAAGCCCCCCTCCCCCCCCTCAAGCACCCAAAAAAAATGTGCACATGTAAAGAGCGGCATGCTCTACGGGCATGTGTGCACTACATGGCACTTTGAAAAATGCATTTTTGTGCATTTTTCACATGGTTACCATCGACTTGAAGTCGATGGTAATAGCATTTCCAAAATGCAGTTTGCATTTAGAAAATGCTTGGTACATGTGCTAAGGGAATCGCAATTTCCGATTCCCTATTTGTAGTCGCAATTTTAGGTAATCCCAATTTTTGCGATTACCTAAAATTGCGACTACAAAGCCTTTCGTACATCATGAGAGGCTATTTTGTATTCACAAACTGCCGAATTTTGCGATTCGCACCGTTTGCGAATGAAAAATTGTTTCATACATGTGGCCCAAAGTTTTACCTGAAAGAAGCTGTGAGGGAGCAGTAGCAGGGATTATCTCCTGCAATAAGTGGCACCTGTGGGCATTAAGAGAAATGGAAATCAGGCTTTTCATGCCGAGCGGCATGATGCAGCCTAGAGGTGAGGTGTAGCACCAGTTTTGTACTTGCTGAGTCCTTCTGTCTCAGTGCTTGCCTCTAATTATGCCCCCCAGGTCGATATTGTAGTGTCCTGCAGGACACGTTCTAGTGTTTTAGCAAACACTTGTATTCCCAGCCACTCCCTCGAGGGCTGGACACACTTGCACCCCCACCCATCCATCACAGGCGTCACGAGTGATGTGACCCTGCCAATAAATGGGCCCGGGTGCACGTGCTCGTGGCCAGTTACAGTACCCTACCACATGGTGTCTGTGTCCATCATTATTAGCATGTGGGCCTAGGGCCCACGACTCCACATTGGCGACGAGGCGGGTCTGACCCCACGTGCCTGCCGCTAAGCGCGTCGTCGTCCCCTGGGGGGGGGGGGGGGGGGAGGAAATGAGCCTGGGAGGCGGCACCCCCCACCAAGCTGTCTACAGCCACCCGTGACTGCAGAAAAGATCG
This sequence comes from Calotriton arnoldi, assembly GCA_963921515.1. Lineage (NCBI taxonomy): Eukaryota > Metazoa > Chordata > Amphibia > Caudata > Salamandridae > Calotriton > Calotriton arnoldi. The sequence goes on from CAWUFW010000138.1 coordinate 5,716,018, forward strand.
GGCGCGACACCGCTCTCCGCATTCAAGGAGCTTCTCTTAAATTCCCACGCAAGCTTTGATTTGGTGCAAACTAATTCAAAGTCTTCATTCACTGACCTTAGATCTCTCTGTTGTGGGACCAGACCGTAAGCAATTCAGACTTTTGGGACTCTGGGCACATGAGATGCTAGGGAAAAAGTTGTAAATTTGCAACCACCAGTTTACTCTCCCGTTTGGGTGCAGATTTTCAGACTTTTTAAATTCACAATGATTAAACTCATTAAAGCTGCAACAGGTACACGCTTTTATAAGTACTTTCAGAAAGGATTATATAATTACCCATAATGTCCTCGAGAAGGCAGTTCCGCATGCGTAATTGTGAACAATTTTCCTTTTTTCACGCCAAGAGCAAATATTCTTTCCTTTGAAGAAACCAAATTCCCCTACAACGCCACCAATTCTAGGGGTGTGCAGCTCGGAATCCACTCTGTCAACACATTTACTCCTGTGACTGTTTCAAGGGTGTGAATACGTCACTGAGAGGTTTGTGAATATAATAAAATGTTGTAAGGAGGATCAAACGGGGCCGAGCAGGCGAATTAAAGCACAGTAGAGCCAAGGAGAGCCGCTTCCGGCAGGACTCGACCTCCCAGAGTAACTGCTGCCGGTTCAAACCCTTAGTTAGAATCCCGAGGACCAGGGCTATAAGTGGAATGAAAAAACTGGGGGGTCTCTCAAAGGGGCATGGACACTTTAATTAAGGGCGTGGCTTAAAACACATAAGCTAAAAATCTGTGCTTAGCATAGCGTGCCCCCCAACTAGTATTGTGCTGCTTCTGTCATTGCATCCAGATATATAAAACAAGTAACATTACACCAACAACAAGCCTGGACTATTGGCTTTGCCAATGGTTGGTAGTTGCGTAAGATAAATAGGCAACAATTATGGCTTTGTTGTATAGAACATTGAAAATGCTTCAGTTCTGAAATTATGACACTGAAAGAACTATAACGAGTCTCTTCGAAGTTACCTCAAAGGAAGTGAAGGCTGGTACTGCCGCAGAGGTGAGATTTTTTAGGTCTCGGCCTGCACCAGCGCTTGCGCTGGTCTGGCCGAGAGTTTTAGTAAGCGGGTTTTGGAAGTGCAAACCCACTGGCTTTCGGCTGGCGACCAGCTTGCGTTCACGATAGCGTGCACGCGCGCAGCTGCCATCTGGGTTTCCTATCTCTTCCTCATTTCCTCGTCATGGCTCATTAACTCTCTGGACTCTGATGTTTCAATCGCAGCAGCAGCTCACATTACCAACTGAGGGCCCTGGACCACAGTCACATGAAAAACAACAGCGATTAGCATTGAAATGCAAGCTTTTTTTTGTCTAGTTAGAAATATTGCTTCGGTGGGTTGATTTCACCTTATATCGCTATTTGTTTTATATTGGGAGTCACAGCCTAATTACCAGTATTTTTGTCTCACTCTGTTTTTAAAAAAATATTTATTCGCGCAAAGCACAAAGCTATATTTAAGGTTACTTTTTCCGCGTCACTTCTTCACTCTATTTAAACTCCACCCCCCACTCTTATTGTCTCTCTCCTTCTCTCTCTCTCCCCTCTCTAATTCTCTCTCTACTTAATTAACTCTCCCCTCTCTATCTTTTTAGCCTTTCATTCTCTCTCACCCCTTTATCTGTTTCTCTTTCAAACTCCTTCATTCACTCTCTCTCCCCTTCTTTCTCTCTCTCTATCCCGCTCCACTCTTTATTCTATGTACACCCTTTCTCTCTCTTTCTCTCTCAACACCCTCTCTAATTGGGCATTATATCTTCACTCTATCTCTCACTCGGCAACACCACAGCATCACTCAGCATCACCACAGCATCAATCAGAGCCAGCACAGCATCAATCAGAGCCAGCACAGCATCACTCAGCACCAACACAACATCTCTCAACGCCATCACAGCATCACTCAACGCCATCACAGCATCACTCAGTGAAACCACAGCATCACTCAGTGCAACCACAGCATTACTCAGCACAACCACAGCATCACTTAGCGCCACAACAGCATCACTCAGCGCCACCACAGCATTACTCAGCAGCACCACAACATCACTCCGCGCCACCACAGCATCACTCAGCACCACCATAGCTTCACTCAGCGACACCACATCATCACTCAGGGCCAACACTGCATCACTCAGCACCACCACAGGATCACTCAGCACCACCACAGGATGACTCAGCACCACCACAGCATCGCTCAGCACCACCACAGCATCGCTCAGCACGACCACAGCATCGCTCAGCACCACCACAGCATCGCTCAGTGCCACCACAGCATCACTCAGCGCCACCACAGCATCACTCAGCGCCACCACAGCATCACTCAGCGCCACCACAGCATCACTCAGCGCCACCACAGCATCACTCAGCGCCACAACAGCATCACTCAGGGCCACCACAGCATCACTCAGGGCCACCACAGCATCACTCAGGGCCACCACAGCATCACTCGGCGCCACCACAGCATCACTCAGCACCACCACAGCATCACTCGGTGCCAGGCGCCACCACAGCATCACTCGGTGCCACCACAGCATCACTTGGCACCACCACAGCATCACTCGGCACCACCACAGCATCACTCGGCGCCACCACAGCATCACTCGGCGCCATCACAGCATCACTCAGCGCCACCACAGCATCACTCAGCACCACCACAGCATCACTCAGCGCCGCGACAGCATCACTCAGCGCCGCCACAGCATCACTCAGCGCCGCCACAGCATCGCTCAGCTCCACCACAGCATCGCTCAGCACCACCACAGCATCGCTCACCACCACCACAGCATCACTCAGGGTCACCACAGCATCACTCAGCACCACCACAGCATCACTCAGCGTCACCACAGCATCACTCAGCGCCACCACAGCATCACTCAGCACCACCACAGCATCACTCAGAACTACCACAGCATCACCACAGCATCACTCAGTGCCACAACAATATCACTCAGCGCCACCACAGCATCACTCAGCGCCACCACAGCATCACTCAGCGCCACCACAGCATCACTCAGCGTCACCACAGCATCACTCAGCGCGACCACAGCATCACTCAGCGCCACAACAGCATCACTCAGCGCCACCACAGCATTACTCAGCAGCACCACAACATCACTCCGCGCCACCACAGCATCACTCAGCACCACCATAGCTTCACTCAGCGACACCACATCATCACTCAGGGCCAACACTGCATCACTCAGCACCACCACAGGATCACTCAGCACCACCACAGGATGACTCAGCACCACCACAGCATCGCTCAGCACCACCACAGCATCGCTCAGCACGACCACAGCATCGCTCAGCACCACCACAGCATCGCTCAGCTCCACCACAGCATCGCTCAGCACCACCACAGCATCGCTCACCACCACCACAGCATCACTCAGGGTCACCACAGCATCACTCAGCACCACCACAGCATCACTCAGCGCCACCACAGCATCACTCAGCGCCACCACAGCATCACTCAGCACCACCACAGCATCACTCAGAACTACCACAGCATCACCACAGCATCACTCAGTGCCACAACAATATCACTCAGCGCCACCACAGCATCACTCAGCGCCACCACAGCATCACTCAGCGCCACCACAGCATCACTCAGCGTCACCACAGCATCACTCAGCGCCACCACAGCATCACTCAGCGCCACCACAGCATCACTCAGCGCCACCACAGCATCACTCAGCGCCACCACAGCATCACTCAGCGCCACCACAGCATCACTCAGCACTGCCACAGCATCACTCAGCGCCGCCACAGCATCACTCAGCGCCGCCACAGCATCACTCAGCGCCACCACAGCATCACTCAGCGCCGCCACAGCATCATTCAGGGCCACCACAGCATCGCTCAGCACCACCACAGCATCATTCAGCACCACCACAGCATCACTCAGCACCACCGCAGCATCACTCAGGGCCACCACAGCATCACTTAGGGCCACCACAGCATCACTCAGGGCCACCACAGCATCACTCAGGGCCACCACAGCATCGCTCAGCACCACCACAGCATCACTCAGCGCCAAGACAATATCACTCAGCACCACCACAGCATCACTCAGCGCCAAGACAATATCACTCAGCACCACCACAGCATCACTCAGCACCACAGCAGTATCACTCAGCAAGACCTGAGTATCATTCAGCATCACCTCAGCATCGTCTCCGCAACAGTCACCACCACCACCACTACCACCTCAGCATCACTCAGCACCACCTCAGCCTGCTCTCGGAATCTGGCATCTGTTGATTCTCCCCTAGCGTCTGGCCGCTGCTAGTGTTATAATACAGGTACTAGTTCCCAACCTTCACCCTCCGATTGTTTATGCCCCCTCAAAAAAAAGCTTTAACAAACAACCATTGCAATAGGCAGAAACAAGTTGCCAGCATTGCAACAACAAAAGAAAACTGAGGACATTTTTTATTGTAAATACTTTTTTTAATATGGTCGTTCAGTTTTACATAATGCCTTCTTGGTCATATATAAAGTAACAAAAATGCTTCTGACACTTTTTTATTATAACTTTTCAGCATGCTGCACAGCAGCCACACTTCTCTACAGCACAGCTTGAAGACATTGGCAAAGTCAATAGCTCTGGCTAAACACTTATAAGGCCCCAAAGGCGAGACCTATTGGCTATGCCAATGCTTGTTTTATTTTTCTTAACCCTGAGGGCAAAAATGGAGAGCGTGATAGGGACCCGTCTCAGCACCTGCTTTATAGAAGCTCCGGTTCTGGCAGGACATGTCCCACTTAAAGCCCTGCCGAGGACTCAGGGTTTAAAATAGAGAAAGAGAAACCCATTCCAAGGGAATCCCATATAAGGACACAGGTAGAATGCCCACAGGAAAGGATGAAAGGAACACACAAGCCAGACCCACTCAGATTGAGACCAATCACCAAACACACGCACGCACGCACGCACGCAGGTACACAGGTACACACACATCCAAGCTCTCCAACCTTGGCATAGACACAGAAGAGGGAACCAACATTAGGACAAGAGGCCACTTCTTGCCTCTAGGAAGGGACTTACTCATAAGTAATATTACACCTTATTTGGGTAATATTACATATGACTAAATCATTGTACCTGTGCAAATTCACAATTTGAGAATTGGAACGTGAATTTGCACTCATGGGCAAGCCATATGCATGTGCACGTTGAACTTATACATGCAAATGGGTTGTAAATCGTGCACTCTCTCTTTTGGGAGCACACGCCACACTATACATTTTCACAGCAATTAACAGTAGCAAAAAAGATCTAGCCAAGCAAAGGGTCACTAGGGATGGTGTCCACACCGAGAAACGGGAACATGTGAAACAAATTCCATTTCGTGATGAATTCTTTTTTTTTTTGTTTCGCTCCTTTTCACGACAGGCTCTCATGTGAATAACGGCGACGGACACACTTTAGGCTTGCTTTAGACCTGTGAGTTAGTGCTAAAATCAGTGCAAATTCTAGCCGTTGTGCACGAGTGGGGTAAGTACACCGCACACATGACTTATCAGGATACTGTTGAAAGATGCTGTTGAGAGCTGCATTATGGGTAGGAACGCTGCATGGACTCTCCTGCTGAGGACGGGATATGCCTGGGATTCTCAATTTAACTGTGATGGGACTTCAGATTTCACAAACCCTGTTGTTGTCTATAGTTGTATGCACAGCACTCGGAATGATCATTCGACAGTGTCGAATATTCGAGCCGTTAGTGCACTACTCTGTACACAATTCATATTAAGTAGTAATTTATTGTGTTCGAAATGGAATAAACACATCAAAAATAGGCTAGTAACACATGCAAAAACAGTTTGCTCAAGTTAACATTCATTATTTTTTCATCTATATGTTAACTGGATGCAAAATCACAGCAGATACCTGGAGTAAAGGCTGTTTGCGGCAGGGTGCTTTTGTGCGCCCGCGTAGCCCTTAAGTCTACATAACATCAGGTGTAGAGGTCAATAATTATAAAATTATCAAAAAAAAGTTAATTAGGAAGCAATGGGAACAAAAATACAATGTGTCAATGTGATGAAGAAAACTGGACTCAGGCACCGTCAGGGGCCACTGACGATGTATGCTCTAATGGAAGAATACAGCTTGTGAGTTAACTCAAGTTTAGTTCAAGTTTTAGGGAGTGCCGGCATGTAGATACCCTTAGCTGTTTAATGGTGAAGGTGCAAAGTTGCATAATGGTTCGTGTTTCATCCCAGTCAAAGATTTTACCGTTGGATTTTGACAAATTTGTGAAAGTTGGAAATCCTCAGTGGGCCGCAGCGTGAATCAGTGGCTGAGTAGGGCTCCACAAAACCAGATGCGTCTTCTCCATGGCCCCACGTGGACCTCAAACTTTGCACTCAAAAACTCAGAGCTGGGCTAACCAGAAAAATCTACTCGCCGAGGTGTCCTCTTTTTGGGTGAACTTGGCCCTTTGTCCCCATCTCCCAAATATGAAAAAGACTCAACGTAGAGGAAAAGTTATTTTGACTAACCAGCTGTTGCTCAAGAGTACCAAACATTTGAACTCACTCCTAGGGCCTGCTTGCTACACCATTTCAGCTTAGGAGAGAAGTTACAAGCAGCAGGCAGGCTGTTTCTGGACAGATCTACTCCCCTTCACATGTGAGGTCAGCAATGAGATATTCCCCATAGTTCCTGAAGCAGTCTTTCATTACCAGAGATTCTGGACAAAGCAGAAGACGCCTGTCCAACTTCTGTTTTCTCTGTCCTGTTCATGTTTGAAGATGGTATGCAACAGTTGGTAACAGGTAACACAGGTGTGACACGTAGAATTCCCTAAGTAAACCAAGCTACAGTTCCAACACATTCTTCCCTAACTTTTACAGGACTGTGACCAACCTCCTTTTTCCCAAAAAACAGCTTCACTGAACTTACAAGCTCCTGTTTTCCAAAATGGCAGAACTAAGCATGACCCTTCACATGGAAGGAGAGGGGTGTCATACACTCTACTGCTCGGCATGCTAGGGTTCACTGATAGAATATGGACGCCCAAAATATCCCCATACACAAATATCGAGTCATAAATATCGATGTCAAAAATATCGACATCCTATATTTATAATGGTAAGTATAAAAATATCGAGAAAACAAATATTGATGTAAAAAATATCGATGTACAAAATATCGACTTTTTATGTATGTAAAAAATAATGTTAAATATATTAAATAATAAAATTTACTTTAAATAAAATATAAGAAATAAATGTAATTTAAAACAATGTAAACATACATATATAAAATGTAATATATATATATTTACTTTAAAACAAATAAACTATTAATTTTAATTCAATTTTAAATTTTATAAATATATAAAAACTTACAAATAATATATATATATATACATACACCTATACCATAAAATCCAATAAAAAAACATTATATTATAAATTAAAACATTAAAATATTTAATAGTCTTCAAACTTAAATTTTGCACTCCATTGGGTGCAACAGTAGGGAAAGTGTTGGATAGCGGAGGGGTAAAAATAACTATTCCCACTCCAGTGAGTGCAACAGTAGGGAAAATGTTGGATAGCGAAGGGGTAAAAAATACTATTCCCACTCCAGCGAGTGCAACAGAAGGGAAAGTGTTGGATAGCGGAGGGGTAAAAATTACTATTCCCACTCCAGTGAGTGCAACAGTAGAGAAAGTGTTGGATAGCGGAGGGGTAAACATTACTATTCCCACTCCAGTGAGTGCAACAGTAGGGAAAGTGTTGGATAGCGGAGGGGTAAAACTTACTATTCCCACTCCAGTGAGTGCAACAGTAGGGAAAATGTGGGATAGCGGAGGGGTAAAAATTACTATTCCCACTCCAGTGAGTGCAACAGTAGGGAAAGTGTTGGATAGCGGAGAGGTAAAACTTAATATTCCCACTCCAGTGAGTGCAACAGTAGGGAAAATGTTGGATAACCGAGGGGTAAAAATTACTATTCGCACTCCAGTGAGTACAACAGTAGGGAAAATGTTGGATAGTGGAGGGGTAAAAATTACTATTCCCACTCCAGTGAGTGCAACAGTAGGGAAAGTGTTGGATAGCGGAGAGGTAAAACTTACTATTCCCACTCCAGTGAGTGCAACAGTAGGGAAAGTGTTTGATAGCGGAGGGGTAAAAATTACTATTCCCACTCCAGTGAGTGCAACAGTAGGGAAAGGGTTAAATAGCGGAGGAGTAAAAATTACTATTCCCACACCAGTGAGTGCAACAGTAGGGAAAGTGTTGGATAGCGGAGGGGTAAAAATTACTATTCCCACTCCAGTGAATGCAACAGTAGGGAAAGTTTAGGATAGCAGAGGGGTAAAAATTTATTTCACCATTGGAGTCAGTTCAAAATTAAAAACAAACAAAATATCAACTACAACACAAAAGATTTTAAAAAACAAAAAAAGAAAACATATATAAAAATATTAAAAATTTACAAAAAGATAAAAACATTATACTGTTAAAAAGATCTAAGAAATGCACAGAAAGATTTTTAATTTAAAAAAAAATGATTTACAAACAAATAACTATTTTTAATAGAAAATATTTATAATCAAAAACATTAATTATTACATAAATGTTAAATGTAAACTTTTTATTTCCTACCCTATAACACCACTCAATTCACAACACACATCTAAATTAAATTAAAAAATGAACCTCCCTAATTAACATAATTAATTGTCAATGAAAGAAATATAATTAATTAAAAAACAAATTAAAACAGATAAAAATTAATTTACTCCCCAAACGTTACCCCTATAAAACCGAAACCCACACACAAAATAAAAATAAACAATTACCATAAATATATATGAATTGATGAATTAATATTAATGATCAACTAATTATTAATTAATTAAACATAAATAACTTTCCACCCTCTACCCCAATAAACACCACAACCCACACCTAAAAATAATTACACAATTTCCATAACTAACTTAACATTAATAAATTAATATCAATTAACAACAACTTATTAATTCATTTAAAAGATATTACTTCCCCCCTTTACCACTATAAACCCCACAACTCACATCTAAAATTAATTACACAATTGCCATATTTAAACTTCAATTAATTAATTCGCATTAATTAACAAATAATTATTAATTAATTATAAATAAATTACTTCCCACCCTATTCCCCTATAAAGCCCACCACCCGCTCCTAAAACAATGACACAATTAACATAATTAACAATTAATTAATTAATAATTAACAACCAATTAATAAATAATTAATGATAAATTAATTCCCACAATTAACACTATAAAATGTAAATTAAATAAATATTAATAAATAAAAAATATGAATAAATGTATTATAATTAAATTACTTCCCACCCTATTCCCCTATAAACCCACAACCCGCTCCTAAAAAATGACACAATTAACATAATTACCAATTAATTAATTAATAATAATTAACAACCAATTAATAATTAATTAATAATAAATTAATTCCCACAATGAACACTATAAAATCTAAATAAATACTAATAAATAATAATTAATTTATTATAATTAAATTACTTCCCACCCTATTCCCCTATAAACCCACAATCCGCTGCAGAACTAAAAAAACACAAAATGTAATTAAAATAAAATTAATAACTACTAAAAATTTAACACATATATTAAAAAACAAAACCAATACTTATACAAAAAAATAGTTCACATACTTTTAAAATACATACTAAAATACATAACACTAATTAAAACATCAATATTTTAAACAACTATATTTTTCCAAACGATATTAATGACTTCGATATTTTCAAAAACGATATTTCTTACCTCCAAGTCGATATTCTTGACCACGATATTCTTGCTGTCGATATTTCTTTATCACGATATTTCCAACTCTATATTTGTGTATGTCGACATTTAAAACTGGATATTCTGTCTGTGCACCACATGCTAGGCAGACGTAATTCAAGGGGGACGCTGCAGAGGTAGGAAATGGTCTGCTTATAGAACTGCCTCCCCCGTGAAAAAATAAGTTGTGAAAAAGCAGATATCACCTGTCATACCTGTTTTTGATGTCACATTCCAGGTTTTGTTCCAAACGTGAGTAAAAGAATGTTACTGTTAGGCAGCCCGTGCCATCACTGCACACATTACAGATGTCTTGCAAAATGGTTAAATACGCAAATTTAAAATTTGAAATTCTTCTTGTGTTTTAGGGAAAAGCTCATACAGCTTGGAGGTATTCAGTAGGTTTCAACTCAGCAGGAGTTAAAATGTAAGTGATCAAAAACCAAAAAAAGGAGAGGGAAAAAGAATGAAAAGATGGATTTCCCATAGTTTGTAGACCTTTGGGGTACTTGCATTTGTAATAGGATTCTGTTTCCACTCTGCAGCTGAACTTTAACATCTGTCAGTCTGCCCCTAACTCTTTTCTGAACACCCCTTCTGAGGGGTGGGTAACCTCTCAAACACTGCTTTCTGTGCCACTGTAGCTCACTCCATATTCAGTAGACAATGCCCCTCAGAATTTGATCCTTTCTGGAAGTCTGCTGAACTGTAAATTCCTATCCAAAGAATGTGATTCAATAATCATATCAGGAGTTTGAAACACCTTGTTTCTTGCCATAAAGAGGTGCCATGCCTGTCTTGCAAACCAATCCATTTATTGCAGCTATATTACATATATTTTTTTTAAATTCATCTCATCAAGCTGAAATATCATATGTTTATAAATATTAAAACATCATTCATCAAGCATTGGCAGTAATTACTGTGTGGGAGCAATGGAAACTGGTAAAAAGGCAAAATTGCCTTGCAGAGTGCTAGGTACCCAATGAATGCAATGGATTATGCTACAAAGGTTCTAGACAGCAGCATTGTAGGTACACAGTGAATTCATTGGTTTATGCTATCTGGGATCTAGATTGCATCTTGGTAGGCACGCAGCGAATGCAATGGTTTATGTTATCTAGGTACCAGATTCTATCTTGATTGGTACACAGTGAATGCAATGGTTTATGCTATATAGGTTCTAGATTCCACCTTGGTTGGTACAATGGTTTATGCTATATAGGTTCAAGATTGCAGCATGGTAGATACACAATAAATCCAAAGGTTTATGCTATAAAGGTTAATGATCTAAAGGTTCTAGATTGCAGTGTGGTAGGTGCACAATGAATACAACGGTTATGCTTTATACTAGACAGGTTCTAGATTGATCTTGGTAGGTATGCAGTGAATGCAATGGTTTATGTTATCTAGGTTGCATCTTGGTAGGTATGCAGTGAATGCAATGCTTTATGTTATCTAGCTTGTAGATTTCATCTTGATTGGTACACAGTGAACGCAATGGTTTATACTATCTAAGTTCTAGATTACATCTTGGTTGGTACAAAGGATTATGCTATAAAGGTTCTAGATTGTGCGTGGTAGGTACATGATAAATGCAACGGTTTATGCTCTAAATGTTCATGCTCTAAAGGCTCTAGATTGCAGCGTGGTAGGTGCACAATGAATGCAATGGTTATGCTTTACACTATAAAGGTTCTAGACTGCAGTGTGGTCTTTACGCAATGAATGTAATGGTGAGTGCTGTATAGGTTCTGGACTGCAGCATGATGAGTACACAAAGCAAAGGATAATGCTGCATGGGTTCTAGATTGCAGGGTGGTCTTTACACAATGAATGCAATGGTGAGTGCTGTATAGGTTCTGGATTGCAGCAAGGTGGGGACACAGGGTAATGGTTAAGGCTACATGGGTTCTGGATTGCAGCATGGTGGGGAAACAAGGTTAATGGTTAATGCTGCATGGGTTCTAGATTTGCGGTGTGATAGGTACACAATGAATGCAACAGTGTCTCCTATGTATGTTCTAGTTGGATATTTTTTTTCAGTGACCTGTTTTAAACTGCAGCTCCCTCCACCGGACTAGTGGCCCTGCTGAACATGTTATTTATCTGACAGCAAAACTGCATTGTGGCACAGTCTTCATTTGGTGCAGTCACCTCACCATCAACTCTCTCCAAGATAAGCCTCTTCAGCTATATAATTATTCATCTTTACAATTAGTTGTGAGTAGTGTTTCCTACACCAGTTCGCTGAGTTGGTTATTAAGCTGATGAAAGACCACCTAATGAACACCCACATTAAGAAATTGGACCTGAAAAATGAAACCTCACAAAAAAATCGCATTTTATATTGTGGATGCTATGACATTGTAACATTTGTAAAACACAGAAAATGAGGTGTGATTATTGATTTGGACAGGAAACGTGTAGGAGCCCAGTAGGCATTGCTGGTTATTTGGTGGTGTCTGGTCGTAACATGGGTGGGCGTGATGATATGGGTCACACTATGTGTAATCTATTTGTCATATTCTTCCACAGATAAAATCTTGCACATGTGAGAGTGGTTGGGATGACTGAGGGTATGGAGCATTGGGAGCAGTTGTGGATTGTTGACGGTGAGTGGTTGTTCATAGGGGACTATGTGTGGCTATGTCTGTGGGTGGTGTGGGATTTACTGCATGTGGTGGTGGAAGCAGATAGTTGGGATTTAGATGACACTGGAGGTGGATATGTGTACACTCTACCAATTGCATATCCTCCTATCAGGACTTTAATCTAAGTTTGTTTTACGATGAAATTTAATATGATAGGCACCTGCTTTTGTGTGGTTTGTTGTTGGCTAGTGAGCTAATGAAATAACACTTGGAAGGTTGGATTGCTTAATTGCTTCTCTAGTGATTTTGAGTAGTTGAATATCTCATTCCCAGCAGATGGCTGCTATGAGACAGAAGGCATAAATAAGGAAAAGGCAGCAAAGAAATGCTGCTATGCCCTCTCATTACATGCTGAAGAAGAAAACGCCTGCCTCTTGCCTATTTCTTCTGGCAATAATAGAGTGAAGCATTTGCAAAGATGTGGCACATGGGGTGCAAGTGTGTGAAGTTTGTGTGCATCCTTTAATAATTCTAAGATATCAATTATTGCAGAAAAGCTGCAAAGGTCTGGGGAAATGTTTAAATAATACAGTGTCTGGCCATGTCAGAGATGCGATGTTATAATAGAGTTAACTTTTATTAAAATAGGCACCAGGGTTGAGGAAGGAGCATGGAGTCTGGAGTTGGTAGCTCCACCTCATGTTGAGTTTTTCGTCCCCGCACCACTCACAATCGTGGGGCAGGAATGTAAAGCAAAGGAGGCTGCCACTGTATAGCCACCCCAAATATCCGACCCTGTCCGTTCCTCACCTCACCTCACTCTCAGACGCTCTACCATATGTCACACAGTCCATATTTACCCTCTCAAGGCCTACTTACAATCCCTAACTCCACTGCACACAAATGTAAGTGTTTTCTGTTAATAATTTGCCACTGGCCCTGGAGGTGATTTCCAATTGAATGAGTGGTTTGCAGACTATTCAGTTGAAAAATATGCTCGTTTTCTGGGGGGAAGTTTTGCTTTCTCTTCTTTTTCTATTTTGGAAATACAGGGTTATCTCAGTAGGTTGAGTGGCTGCTGTGAAGATCTGTGTGAGACCTGTCGGGGGGATGGGGAGGGGCAGGGGGGGGAGACCTGTCAGGCTAGCTCCTCTTTATCTCCATCCTTGCAGGGTTATTTACATGAGTCCTCTTGACTAGTATGTGCAATAATGGCTCTTCTATTTACAATGCTTTAGACTGCAATTATCTGACCAGAAACACGTTTCTAATATCACACTGATAAGCACCTGTGCCCCTGCTCATCTGCCTCCTGGAACTTATTTGTGGATTTTACATTTTTTAGCTCCAGTTTATTTAATGCCACACCTATCACACTTGTAGCGGCATTACTACACTATTGTCTGGTACAATTTGCCAAAATAACAATTGTCCGTGACCAAGAGGAAGATTTCTGGCTTGCATGTTAAAAGATCCTGGGTCAAACCCCAGAGGAGGGGACCTCACTCCATTTTTTACAACTTGATGTTAAAAATAAAATCACGTAATACAGACAGATGAATAATAAATTCCGGCTTCTTCCTGTCTATGACACTTGAATGCGTGTTTTAAAATGGCAAACCCAGGGACTGCTTCGTTGAGAATAGATAGACCAGTTCTCTTTGATGTGTTCATACCAATATATGGGATTATGCCCCTAATCAGGTAGTTTGACAAGGAGCTAATAAGAACCGAACACAGAAAGCCCTCTGAAGCAGCTTCCCTTGTACTGCTGGAAGGGCGAGGGGAGACCACAGGCTGCAATGAAACTGCAGACTGCAGGCCACTAACATGACTCAGCAGTTTGCACTGTGATAAAAGGAGTCACTGCACCAGAATACAAGGACTGTAATGACTTGCAAAAAAGTCACCATGCAACAGAGACCTACTAGGCACAAAGAAATGGGAATCCCTATCCAAATTAAGGATGGGGCCTGAAATCAGAGCGGTCCCTAAGATCCCCCGTGGACCAGGAGCTGCACAACCTGCCAGGTGAGGTCACTGTGGGGCTTTGAAGGTCAAACAGTAACATTGCATGCCCATATAAACACAGCAGCAGCAATGCTGGCTACTGGCTTCCCTTTGTGATCCTTCGTTAGAACCAGGGTTTCAAAGAGCTCATGGCACATTTGACTTCATAATGAAGATCTATAGGAGTCTATCAGAACCTTATCAGCAGGGGGTCCACAGCAGCACGAGGTGCTGCAGCAACCAGAGTGGATACAACTCAGCTGTCCATGTTCATGTACATGAGTGCCCAAAACATTGGCAACAACACAATCACATCACACGGGGTGTCTTTTGCTTCCGAAAATACTTGCTACTTGACCCGGCACCTCTGATCTTCCTACATCCAGTCTGCCATCTCTTTGTCTTGTTTGGGGGAAACTCCTGACAACTTCTTCTGATCTATCAATGTTGGTTCAAAGTACAAAGTATTTTATTTGCACAATTAATTAAAATCATTGCAATTCATACAAAACAAGGTTAAAAACACTGTCCATATTCTATTTAAAAAAAGGTGTTCGTGAGAGCAAGGGGGGTCATAGCTGGTAGGGCAAAGATTCTTGGTGTTCGTCTTCTGGTAACAGGGAATTAATCTCGAACATGAATTTTACAAAACGGGCGGCCATCTGAGCTTAGTCGCCCCTCATACACTCCTCTAGAGCTTCTTGGCAAGTCCGGACGTTCAGGATCCGCCAAATTGAACGCAGCAAAAAAGTTCGTAAAGGGAGTAAGGTTCTGCAGATGCACAGAACGTGGATTAAGTTTTCTTCCCCGTTTTTACAAATACGGCACTGTGTGGGCACATCTTCCTTGAACCTCCGGCCCTACTTATACGCCATCAACGGGATCAGGCCAAAACGTAATCTCATTAGGTGGTGTTTCACACGTGGTTTCATGGATGATGACAAATAGTGTGGCAGGGTTTTAGGGGCATAGAGTTTTGACGCCCAACTGCCATGGGAGGGATTCTTCACGGTTAGTGCATCATGTTCGAGTGACAAGATCTTTGCTTGTTTGGTCAGGATTTTTATAATCGGCCCTATGGGCAGCGAGCTTGCCCATATATCTTGAGCCTCTAGGGCGTCCAGGCAGAATGTTAAGAATTGGCTCCAGGGAGTGCTAGGATTATTTAACAAAGACCATATGCAACTCTTTAATGTAAAGTCACAAGCCTTTTTGGTTTTTAAACAATAGGCAATAAATCTTGCTTTCATTACCCAATGTTGAGATGACAAGGAAAACTCCATGCGAATTTGGGCATAAGAGGTCGAGTTGGGTAGGTGGAACACTCTGCGAAAACACATTGACTGTGCTCTGTCAAGCCAGGTGAACATTTTGTCTTTAAAGGTTATGGCGCCAAAGGCTATTGTCGGCAAAAATTTGGCGCCTATCACCCTAATTAGCGGCGAAAAATCTGGAGAGTGAAGGGCTTTCTTAATTCTTACGAAAGCCCCCTCCAAGCTGCGGGCCACACCCTGCATTGCGGTGATATGCTGCGCCGGTCTCCCTTTGTGATCCATCCAGACTCCCAGATACTTGTATGCAGTCACTATCTCTATTGACTTCCCTTCAATGTACCAAGAGTGCTTTCTGGCTCGTGAACGCGAGACTATCATTACCTTAGTTTTGGAGATGTTGATCTCCAAAGCGTTTGTTTTGCAGTACAGGGCCAGAGAATCGAAGAGTCTTTGAAGGCCCACCTGGGTTTGATCGAGGAGAATCGTGTCGTCAGCATATTGCATCGATTGAATTTTAGTGGATTCGATTCGTGGTGGAAATGCTCGAGAGAGAGGGCCAGCCACTCGGGCAGGTCTGCTAGATACAGATTGAAGAGTAGAGGAGCCAATATGCATCCCTGCTTTAAGCCTCTGTTTTATTGGTGGTTGACCATCTCGAGGAAACTCTTATTTTTACCCAGGTGTCAGTATATAGGGCTATGAGAGCTTTCAGGAGGGGCTGCGGGATGCCCCATTTTGTTAATTTTTCCCAAAGTTTGGGGCGAGCGACGCTGTCAAAGGCTTTTCAGAAGTCGATGAAGCCCAGATATAGCGATTTTCCTTTGGTAGCGAGTGTACTCTCAATCATGTGAACCAGACAGATCAAATTATCTTCGATGTGGCCGCCCTTTTGGAATCCAGTTTGTGTGAAGGGTATTAATTTACGATCTTCCACCCAGGTAGTCAGTTCTTGTAGTATGACACTTGCATATGCCTTCCCTTCCACATCAAGGAGGGCAATCATCCGGTAATTGTTGGGGTTGGCCCGCGAGCCTTTTTTGTGGATGGGGACGAGAAGAGATCCTCGCCAGGAGTCTGGAATGGGCCCACCCATTCTGGTTGCCTCGAATAAGGTGGCCAGCAATGTGGCCCATTTATGAGCGGATGTTTTGTATATCTGTGTTGGTATGCCATTTGGGCCTGGTGCTCCTCCTGGGCGCATTTTCTTTATTATAAGTGCAACTTGGTTTGAAGTTATCTTAATAGTGGGTTCCAATCCAAGGTTAGAGTTAGTGTGGTTAAAACTAAGGAGGTTTGGCCAGTTGAGTCTGGCTGGTTCTACATAGAGTGCTTCAATGTAGGCCTCCCATTCAGCAGGAGAGATGTTTGTTACTGTGGGAGGTTGGGCAGATCTAACACCTTTGTTTACCCAGCTCCAGAATCGTCTTTGATCCTTTAGTTCATCTTTTCTCCCTCAAGCATTTTTTTCTTTACCCCAATCCTGTATCCCTACTTGTACATCAGTACCTCTACTACAACTTATACACCAGTTCTTCTATCTTTAACTGTGCCCTAGTACTCTAGGTCTACGTACTTCTACCCCTTTCTATCCCTCAGTTGCTCTACTTTTACTTGTTGCCTACTATCTCTACCCAGACTATACCCTTGTACCTCTAACTCTATGTATATCCTATTTCCTCCATCACAACCAATACCTTTGCACCTTCACCTCTACCAATGCCCTTGTATCCCTACCCGTGCCTGTATCATACTACCTCTACCACTAGCAATAATGTAGTATTCCTAATCATATGTATTCCCTAGTCTTCCCCTGCCTATATCCCTAGTACTTATACCTCTACGTATACTCTAGTGCCACTGCTCCAAACTACACCTGGGAACATCCACCCTGTCCAATAGTCTGGGACATCTACCATACTTACATCCTAGTACCTCCGTTCATACCTATTGCCTAGGCTATCTTGATCTACCCACACCCACTACCCGGTTGTATGACGGAACCACACATGCCTTTACAACAAGTTCATTAACATTCAAATGCCTTTACCACGCATACCTTTACCACGTATATGCCTTCACAATGAAAATTTAAGTATTTAGCAGGTATATATATATATATGTATATATATATATACATATATATATGTGTATATATATGTATATATATATATACATACATATATATGTATATGTGCATATATATTTGTACCTTATCGACCCCCTAAACTCAACCACCCCTAAATCCCAAATATACCATTACCACCCAATACCCCTAATAAACCCTAAAAATACCCTTGACACCCAAATACCCTCACCCACCCTAAACCTTAAAAACACCCTTGCCACCCAAATACCCTTACTCACCCCAAACCCTAAAAATACCCTTGGCACCCACATTTTTTTTACCCATCCTAAACCCTAAAAATACCCTTGCCACCCAATACCCTCACCCGCCCCTAAACCCTAAAAACGTCCCTACCCTAATATATGTGAGTGTGTATGTATATATATATATATCCACCAAATAGCTTACCGATTCATGTAAGCACGAGCCACACCGATCCAAGTTTGGCTAAAGATTATTTATTGATTTAAGGCAAAAAGACGCGTTTCGAGCTATCCA
Organism: Calotriton arnoldi; assembly: GCA_963921515.1. Classification (NCBI taxonomy): domain Eukaryota; kingdom Metazoa; phylum Chordata; class Amphibia; order Caudata; family Salamandridae; genus Calotriton; species Calotriton arnoldi. Next base: position 5,734,406 of record CAWUFW010000138.1, read on the forward strand.
GCTCTTGGTCACATATATATATATATATATATATATATATATATATATATATATATATATTTTCCACTAAGGTGAAAAAGTGGAAAGTGGATGAGGCTAGAGTCCATATCGGTGGCCCCCAGATTGCACCCAGGGAGGAGTAATTGGAGACGTGATTCGTGGAGGAGGACGTTGCATCGGCGCGAGGAAATCCAGGGATTTTCAGCGCGGAGAACGCGTCCTGTCGAGACGGATTGATGACCCCACTCAGATGGCCTGTGGTAATTTGGTGACTGGGCACTGTAGGAGTATTCACTCCAAACAGTGAGGTGTGTAGACAGCAATCCATGTTTTTTTAGTGGATGGGCCTCCCCTGACTTGCATTTCAGCACTGAATTGTACTGCTATCGTGGCGTCTGACCCAGAGCAACTCGCCAAATGCATGCTGGTATTGGTAGTTTGTTGACCAGCAAGGACCAACGGGTGACATGCCTAAGACTTCCATCAACAGATTTGCCTGTTCAACGGTATATTTTGGATTTTGCGAAGTCACTGGGTATTGTAATAAGCCATCAAGAGGAAATCGATAGTATGTACGAGCTATTGACATTTGCCATGTTTTTTAAGTAGTAGTCATGTGCACTCAGACGATCGAATGTGCAGATGGTTCATAGTAATCAGTCCCAACTTGCTACATAAATCAGATCGCAACAAGATAAAAAAAGTATTTTCAATGCCTAGGACTAGAGCATCACTTGGATATTTATATTTGTCATGTGACATTTAAGAATGGCATTGAACATTTTTATTACAAGTTAAGTTTGCAGATTTTGATAATTATGTATGCATTTGAAAACGTTTGTATTTTTACTAATGAATAGGTAACTAAATGAATTTCAGATGGGACGGACTCACTGCGCATTGAAATGAAGTATTTTGTCTGTGTTCAGCATTTTCTGGTATTTAAATGCAGCCCAAACATGGCGTCCTTTAGATTGATAAAGGCAGGTTCCCTGCCGAAACGCGTCTCTCTTTTGTGCTGAGTCGTGTGAGGCCCATGGCAATAAAGATATGCTGCAGATTTTACCTACATAGTGTGCGTGCCCTCTTCTTGTTTGGCATGAAGTAGGTTGTGTGGAATATATTCACATTCACCCGAAAGTATGACACAATGAAGGTTTCCAAATTTGGAGGCACAAAGGCCACAACATCGGGCAATCCAAGCAGCAGGGAAAGAAATATAAACACGTCCAATTCCGACCTTAGTTCTGCATTGGAGAGTGAAGCGGAGCAGGAGTCACATCATGCAAACGGCACCCCTCCCCTGTGAATATAATTTAAACAAAAACTGAAAGGCCGGCCCCGGGGGATGGGGTCCCCAGGCCCATAATTGGCCTAAGGAGGGGGCCACGCGGCCCCCCTCCCAAAAAAATAAAAAAATATATAAAAGGCTGGCCAGGCCCTGGGGGATGGGGTCCCTGGGGTCAATAGTGGCCTAGGGAAGGGGGCCACATGGCCCCACTTCCCAAGAAATAAATATAAAAAAGGAGGCCATGCCCCGGGGGATGGGGTCCCCGGGGCCGAAATTGGCCTCAGGAGGGGGGCCGCGCAGCCCCCTTCCGTTTTTTTTTTTTTTTAAAAGAAAAAAGGGGTCAGGCCCTGGGGGATGGGGTCCCCAGGGCCACAAAAAGGCTAAAAGAAGGGGGGCCACACAGCCCTCCTTCTAAAAAAACAATAGAAATAAAAAAAGCCGGCATCTCGCCGGAGGCCCCGCCCCCTCCCTGCACAACTGTGCAAACGCGCCCCTAGCGCGTTGTAAGTTGGGGAATTGATTCCCGTTGAATACTGAGGGTCCCTGGGGGCCAACTAGCCCACCAGGTACCTCCAGTAAGCGCCACACAGCTGGATTGCAGAGAGGTGGTCTGAGGCCACACCCCTTTTTACTCCACTCTGCAAAAGCACCTCTTGGCGCACTGGTGGTGGGGCGATGAGGTCCTCTTGTGTCCTGAGGACCTTAGGACACAAATGGACTTCATCCCCCGAGCAGCAGTGCGCCAGGAGCTGCGTTTTCAGTGTAGTGTAAAAAGGGGGCGTGGCCTCCAACCACTCTCAGCAATCCAGGTGTGTGGCGCTTACTGGAGGTACCTGGTGGGCTAGTTGGCCCCCAGGGACCCTCAGGAACGAGGGACTTAGTACCCCAACTTCAAACGCACCAGGAGGCGCGTTTGCAGAGTGGTAGGGAAGGGGGCGTGGCCTCTGACCACCTCTCAGCAATCCCACTGTGTGGGGCTTACTGGAGGTAAGAGGTAGGCTAGTTGGCCCCTAAAGGACCCCCAGCAGCGAAGGGGACTTCAATCCCCATCCAAGAGCGTGCCTGGGAGGGCGTTTGCAGAGTGGTGGGCAAAGGGGGCGTGCCCTGCTATGAGAACTTAGCAATCCTGCTGTGTGGGACTTACTGGAGGTAATAGGAGGGGTAGTTGGTCCCTAAGGTTGTCCTTGGGGGCCAACTACCCTCTTGTTACCTCCAGTAAGTCCCACAGAGTGAGGATTGCTAAGACGTTTTCGGAGGACATGCCCCCTTTCTCCACCACTCTGCAAACGCCCCTCCTGGCAGACTACGGGATGGGGGATGAAGTCCAATTTACTCCTGAGGGACTTTGGGGGCCAAGAAGCTCTCCTGGTACCTCCTCTAAGTGCTATGCAGCGGAATTTCTGAGCGCTGGTCGGAGGCCTTTCTCCACCACTCTGCAAACGTGACTACTACTTAAAGAAGCATCTTTCTGCACCTCTGACTTAGAGGTAGTTTTAATCCCCTGCCCTATAATGTACTAGGGCCTTACAGAGGAGGTCATGCCAATCATAGGGGTACCCCAACACATAGTGTTCCCTAGTGTATGTATGTGTTTTCACTGTATTCTAAGTGTCTTTTAGCATAGCACTGGCTGTAGGCCTGGTTAGTCAGAGTCAGTTACCACCAGTACCCGTCAGCAAAAAGTTGGGGGCACAGGATGACTTTGCAACAAGGTCTCTTTCTGCTCCTCTGTTGGTTCTTTGTGCACATCTCTTGCTTCTTTCTGCACCTTTCTTCGTCTTTCTGGACTTCTGTTGCCTCTTTCTGCATTTCTCTTGCTTCTTTCTGCGCCTTTCTTCCTCTTTCTGCACATGTCCTACCTCTGTAGGCATAGTTAGAAATTAGCATTTAAAAAACCTATGAAATTCACTGAAAAAATCACAGGTTTCAGGGACGTTATAGTTAGAAATTAGCATTTAAAAAACCTTAGAAATTCACTGAAAAAACCACAGGTTTCAGGGACGTTATAGTTAGTTGGACATTTCACTCATACAAAACCATAGAAATTCGGACGTTATAGTTAGTTAAGCTAACTATAACTCGCGCCCCCGCAATGCACTTCTGATGACGTCACATATTACATCATTCATGACATGGTCAGTGACATCACTGATGACATCTCAAATGACATCACTGATGACATCACTGATGACATCATCCACGTGATAATCTGATGCACCTCCTCATACCCTAATATAACCTTTGATACATCCACTCTAAAATACAGACTACCATTTTCAAAACCATAGACACAGCAATACCAGTTACTACATACCCACTCACCGATTCCTAGGTCTATACACACATCCACTCATTCACCCATACAGTCACTCATACATGCAGTCACTCATCAATACAGCACTATCATATGCACTCATGTACCTATACAGACACTCACACACTGCCACTCTCCCACAGAGTTACTCGCACACCTAGTCAGTCATGCAAAGAATCAATCAGACTCCCATTTACTCACCTATACAGTTATACACACACCACCTCACTTATTAATACAGATAGTAACACATACTTACTCTCTTATACAATCACTGATACAAGCACACACTCATCCATACAGGCACTCTCACAATCACTCACTCTAACATATAGTCATTTATATACTCCAACACTCACATATACTGCCTTTCATATATGTAGTTACTCACACATGTACCACTGAGAAATCCATTCACTCACCAACACACCCATACACACACTCACCCACCCATACAGCCCCTCACAGAAGCACTCTTGAACCCATACACCCAGTGAATCACCCACTCACATATCCATGCAGTCAGTCACACACACCCCACCCACCCATACAGACACTCAGGCACCCATACAGATACTCAGACAGGCAATCAATAACCCATATACACACTCATGTAGCTACTCACCAACCCATGCAACCGCTTACACACCAACAGACAGACTGATACAGATATTCACACAGTTTAGTCACTAACCCATGCATTCAGTAAGACACGTTAAATCACTCACTTATACAGTCAGTCACACACCTACTAAATAATCCATTCAGACACTCATACACCCACTCATTCTTCAATACACCTTGGCGTATATTTATATAAAACATATTTAAACTTTACAGAAACACACAGTCACTGGATGATGTCATCAGTGATGTCATTTGAGATGTCATCAGTGATGTCACTGACCATGTCATGAATGATGTAATATGTGACGTCATCAGCAGTGCATTGCGTGGGCGCGAGTTATAGTTAGCTTAACTAACTATAAAGTCCGAATTTCTCTGGTTTTGTACGAGTGAAATGTCCAACTAACTATAACGTCCCTGAAACCTGTGGTTTTTTCAGTGAATTTCTAAGGTTTTTTAAATGCTAATTTCTAACTATAACGTCCCTGAAACCTGTGGTTTTTTCAGTGAATATATATATATATATATATCAAGTTAAACTGATTCCTCACTCTCAAAAGGACTCCACGGCACTCCGGTTCAGGTTATCATAGTTTATTGCAGATTGCAGGCAAAGGTAATGCGCATTACCTTTGCCTGCAATCTGCAATAAATCTATGATAACCTGAACCGGAGTGCTGTGGAGTCCTTTTGAGAGTGAGGAATCCGTTTAACTTGATTTAAATACAGCGCGCTGCGAAGCGCTGTCACGGTGCACCACCGGTGGTCTGGTGCCCGGGAACAACTCGCCGACAACAGAGGGATATATATATATATATATTGCCTACTGGCGGTCGCCAGTAGGACGTTATAGTTAAGACCTAGTTTCTATAGACAAAGTGTTTTTTGTTTTGCTAATAACTATGGCGCCGTTTGACGAATCTTCACGAAATTTTCAAAACTAGTACGCCAATCACTTCAGCTGCTGTCTGGGTGATTTGTCAAGCGGGGTCCGAGAAAAAGTGGGGGGTCCCAAAATACATTTTCCTCATGCGATTTCCCATAGGCCTTGGTCCAGAAAGAGCCCTTTTTGTAATTTGGTGTAAATCCGTTCAGTAGTTTTGGAGTTATTGCAGAAAAAAGATTTATAGATATCTAGGGACGCTCCACAGATCCGACAGATCTCATGGTGAGATCTGATTGGCTGCCACCACTTCAACCAGGAAGTTGAAGTGCAAAGTAAACTAATTTGCAATGTGAACTACGTGACAACCTTGCTGGGGGTACAGGGAGTATGAAAGGAAGGTTGCAGGATGCCAATGTTTTCTAACACACAGTATCATTAAAATACCTGCAAATGACCTGTACAAATATTTCAAAATATATCAGCAGCAAGGAAAGCACAAACGAGGCACGTGTTTTTCGTAATTCTGAAGTGTGAAGGAAGCAAAGATTTGAATAGGATGAAATAAATTAGGACCCTTTACTTGTGTGATATGCAAATTATAAATATTTGCTAAAGCCCAATTTCCACATATTATTGTTTGTGCACCATGTAAGTTCATTAGTAAAACAGCAAGCCTGTTGCAAAATTAGTGGCCATTTTAAGAGGCCATTTCAAATAAGGCGCCCCAATTTAAATTCTTTCAAGCAGTTCTGAGGTGCATATTACCTAACTGAACATCTTCTGGTCGCTACACTCTTCTTGGAGCAACAAGAGAAATACATGTGGTGTTACAACAGACACATTACTTTTGACATTAATCATTCTTATAGGATACAGAATTTGATCCCATGAATGAAGAAAATGCAAAACAAATTTGGGCCTACTTCTACTGGTGTGTTCCCAGAATATCATTTGACATAAATATCATGACCTAAATATCAGCTACAAAAATATATCGCCCCATTGAAGTTAGGAATAGAAAATCTACTCTCAATGGGATGATAATTTTCTAAAACTCATTTAGGCCACTCTCTTTATGTCGGATAATATTTCTGTTCACAATATTGTGACATGCAATCCTCCTACCAAGACCTCCAAGCATTTACAGCTTAAAACCCTTCTGTTTTCATATTCTTTCTGGTCACACCTTCAGGTAACTTGACTATAAAAAGCCTACACAGCTACTATGGGATAGCACCACTCTGGGTAACTTAAAAGTAGGCAATCTTTTATTTGATGAATGTTTTCTTGCCAGACGAAAAAACAGGGATGGAATCTTCTTTTAGCCACCTTTTCTGTTCAGTAGATAACTGAGTAGAGCCCATACAAGTGTAACTTCTGTAGGTGTGGGCGGAACTTTCGGATTTTCACTCAGCGGAATACCACGGAGTTACATGAAAACTCTGCGAGATTCCGCAAAGTTCCACGAACTGGCGGAAATCGGAATGTCGCACTGCTCGCGCTGATTTTTAGCACCAGGAGCTTGTTCTGCACTGCAAAATCAGCACGAACGGCACCACGAGGTGCCCCAGAGGGTGCTGCTTCTTTGCTGCCACTCGAGTAGATTTTCTACTCAAGCGGTAGCTTTCTCACGTGAATGGTCGTGATCGTCTGCATTGAGAAAATCTCGCCGGGTGCCCTCCTAACGCCCAAAAATTGCGCTAGGGGATGCCAACTCTCGCTTGTGCTCACCAACATTTTCTAGGCTCTTCCTTCTTCTATCCCTCTATTATCCTATTCAATCCACCTATCAGACTCGCATGTCCACGGCTCAAAATAACTCATATTTCCCTGTACTAATCCACCACTAATCCTATTTGGGTTCCAGAGTAGCCTGCTACTCTCCGAAAAGCACTTTGACTCCTCGTCAGAGGTAGTAAGCGTTATATAAATCAAATTACAATTACAAGTTACTGTTGGCGAGCCGTGTGCGAGAAGAAATTCCTCCACGCAGCAGTTGGCGGAGTTTGACCGGAACTCCGCCTTTCAAGCGTAAGGCAGAGTTGCAAAAACTCCACGAACTCCGCCCATGGAGCAGAATTTATCACCCACCCCTAAACATCTGGAAGCCTGGATGCTTACTACTTATGGAACATAAACAGTGACTCTGTGAGAATGTAGAGCACCCTTCACATCATAAATGCCTTTTCACAGTCCCAATATTTCACAATTGGTATGCATTAAACCAGCTGTAGAATTATTAGCATACTGTTTACCGTAGAACTCTCTCTCAAGCAGGGCTCTACGTGCATTAAATTATATCTACCAATGCAGTTTCCCTCCTGATTTCAGTGGAATATATATCAAACAGAACACATTGATTTTCTCTCTGTCATCGTGTCATTATCCATACGCCTGGATGTAAAACATCCGTCTTCCAAAATATCTATGTTGATTCATCTCCCTGTCTCTCTAAAGCACGTTTTTTGACTTACCCCAGTCCTGTACCCAACTTATACCTTAATACCTCTAATCCTACCTATACCCAAGTACTGCTACCTCTTTCTATTCCGATATAGCTATTACGTAGTACCTCTCTCCCATCTATGCCCTGGTACCTCTACATAATTATCCCTAGACTTTATATGAATGAAGAAGTGGTAATGCAGATAGTGCCCCTTTACTTCATTAAGAAAGTAAAGTCTTGTGAGGAGTTCTTTTGTTTTTACAATGCTTTGCTGAATTTTATAAATATTTCACAGTGAACTTCTATTCCCCTTTCTGGGCAATTAGTGCAGTTTGGTGAATAAATTAACAATAGGGCATCAACAACTGCCATCTGATAGATATTCACACTAACTATCAATACACAAAAGAAAGAAACTTCAAAACTGGTAACAGACAGAGCCAATAAAAGGTTTAAACAGATATTCCCTGTTTAGGTGAAAAAAAAGTATGTTACCTTTTACTTAGGACCAACAGCGCTCCAAACCTTTTATTTATTTATAAAGTTTTGTATAGTGCGAACGTGACCCTAGTTGGTATCAGAGCGCTTTACATGAAGGGAAGGTAGGGTATAATTGAGCTAACAAAACTAGTCACATATACGAACGAAGAACACAACATTGAGAATAAACAGAATAATAAGCTTGATCTCTAAAGATAGTCAGCGATGAAGAGGTCAGGCATCATAAAAGAATAGCAGGTATGGATACAATCAATTAGCACAGAGGTGTTATCTTAGGGCAAAAATTTGTTGATCTGAAATGATTTTGCTTCTTTTTTTGAAGGAGGCGGTAGATGAGAGTAGGCGAACATCCAGAGGCAGAGAGTTCCATATCTTCGCTGCAAAACCCAAGAAAGCTCTGTAGCCCGTTTTTTTTTATGGAAACATTGAGGTTTCAGAAGCAGGGAGCTCGCACTTCGTGAAGCTCTGCAATCCCCCGATTTTTCTAGCTTTTGAGCCAAATATCTGGGGGTATTGAAATGTAGGGCTTTATGAGTCATGCACGCAATCTTTAGTTGAATTCTTGCCTCATAAGGGAGCCAATTCAGGGATTTTAGAGCCGGGGAAATGTGATTATTTCTTTTTGTTCCGGAGACAAGTCTAGCAGCCGCGTTAAGGGAGGCCCTTAGAGGGGTCAAATTGTATCTAGGTAGACCGCATAGTGTGGCACTACAGTAGTCCAGCCTGGGCAACACAAGAGCTTGAACCGCATGCTTGAGGTGGTCCTGTGGGAGGTAAGGTTCAAGTTTCCGTAGAATGCTCATCTGGTAATTCGCTCCTTTGGTGACCGTACTAATGTGATCCTGCATATTCAGGTGTTTGTCTAATGTAATTCCCAAGAATCTATGATGTGTGGAGAACAGTTGAGGGCTGTAAGATGTTTCATCCAAGTATCGATCTTGGGAATGTTATTCGGAGGAATAATGAGTAGGAATTCCATTTGGCAGCATTGAGCTTGAGATGGTTATCAGTGAGCCAAAGATGAGTGTTTTGCAAAGTAGAGTTGAGGGATAAGATGTCTTCTGGGGAGGAGATTTTGAGATACAGTTGAGTGTCATCTGCATACATGTGATATTGAATGTTAGCAGATTTTAAGGAGTCTGCTAGAGGTTCCAAGAAACGATTGAAGAGAATGTGTGAGAGGGTGGATCCTTGTGGAACACCAAGAGTGACCGCGGAGGGCTTAAAAAGGGATTGATTTATCTTGACTCTTTGGGATCTGTTGTGGAGGAATGAAGTAAACCATTGCAGTACGACCCCTGATAAGCCCATCCTTTGTTCAAGTAGGTTCAGTAGACTGTCGTGTTTAACAGTGTCAAAGGCAGAAGATAAGTCAAGTAGTATCAGAAAGCATGATTCATTTAAGTCCAACATTTTTAATATGTCATCCACAACGTGAGTGAGTGCTGATTCAGTGCTGTGACCTTGATGAAAGCCTGATTGGTGTTGGTCAAGGAGTTGAAAATTGTCTATGTGGTTGCAGAGTTGGATCTGGACACATTTTTCCAGGAGCTTTGCAAGAGCGGGAATGTTGGAGATAGGTCGGAAGTTGTTGGGATCGGAGCAATCTGCATTAGGTTTTTTTTAAGTGGGGGTTACCTGTCCTACTTTTAGGCAGTCAGGGATAGTGCCTTGATGTAGCGCGGCATTTACAATCTTAGACCATAAAGGGAGAATAACGGCTTTGATCTCTTTGGAAATCGTCGGAGGTAGAGGGTCGATGAAGTGATTAGATGGGTTTAAGGATGAAAGAATGTTGTAGATGTCACTTTCATTGATTGATGTGAAGGTGTGCCAGGAGGCATCGTTTTTGGGGACCTGCCTGGGTGGATCACTCCAATCGATGGACTGGGGGGAGTGTGGAAAGATGAGCGAGGCAGCCAGAAGTAGTTCCTTCACTGATTGTAGTTCGCTCTCAATATTTGTAGTTTTTTCCAAGAAGAAGGAAGCCAACTCTTCAGTTTATTATCTGGCTTACCAGCCCTCGTTAACATTTCAGGCACATTATAACATGAGAAACTTAAAATATATATTAGGGGTAAAGAAGCTCCTGCCGTGCAGTATAAGAATATTGCAAGTCACTGAGGAGTTCCGTGACCATACAGAGGAATGAAGCTGAAGCCTGAGTTCCTTTATAAGGTCATGGAACTCTGAGGCAGCTTGCAATATCCTTATAATGTACAGTAGAGCATATTTTATTCCTTATAATACATTGTCACTCCATCACACTTCACAGAAACCACTTAAATGCTTGCTATGTTGCTCTACGATATGAAAAATGATAGGATGTTTGTAAACATGAAGAATAAAAGTAGAATCCGCAGTGCACAATACAATACACCAAAAGCAGTTAGATATTTCCTGAAAAATGTATTAGAATCAGTTTAATACAAGTCAGATTTTTTAACAAAACACTTTAGCTCAGAAAATGTTGAAGCACACAGAGAGATTCTGTCTTTTATTATAATTGCTCAAAGCGTGCAAAAAATAAACAGGTTGCCATAAATGGGTTTCTGCTGATAATTATTCATCTAGAAAAAGAGAGCAAAATCAGGAAACGCTGGTTTTGTTTTCGCTTTTCAAACTGCAGCTTCAATTTGCTCCATGTCCTTTCTTTCCCCCAGGGTGATGGCTCAGTCAACAGCCATTATGATGTGAGAACTCAACTGTAATAAGGTATAACAGTTGACGGGTTATGTCATTACTTTATTACAGGCTCCTAGATGCGTCACAAGTCTCCTGTAATAAGGAAATTAGAGACAGGCCTTTACTCAGAGATTGCAGGCTCCCATGCATTATTAAACTAATTAGAAAATATTTTAGAAAACATGTTATGTGTTTTTTGAGAACATCAAGCACCCCATTTTTCCTTTTTATCGCAAACACAGTAGAACATAGAAAACATGTTTTAGCTTCATAAAGGACTATAAAACCTTGCACCAACATACATGATAAAATTCTGCCATTAACAACATATAAATATTAAATTAATACTCTGACCCCGAGTAACCGTATAAAGCTACCACAAAGCATTATAATTTGTCATATGCTCTTAATAGTGGTCATTTCTAGATACTTGTTTTATATTGCTCTAAATATTGGATTTCGATATTTCTAAGCGCTGTACATAAAAGATGTTGTTATTACCAAATTTATGGTACTCAACCGCCGCATAGCTAATCACTGGTTAAATCCCCCAGGGCCAATAGTAAAGGCATGGATGAAAGATATGTGGAAATGGGCAGCGGTGGATAAAAAAGTGAGGAGAGACGAAAGGTTAGCGGTGGACCTGCTAGAATGGGCAGTGTTGTTGCAAAGTCTAACAAACCCCTCTTATATGAGACATGCCTGAAAGTGCTGAAGTATAGAAAGCATGGGCATAGACTTAGGGATGGAAGGAGTTAGAATTAATACTCTGGGAGAGAGACAGTAAGAGCCCAGATAAAGACAAAATCATACAAAACTATAGGATCTCCAGGATGTAGAAACATAAACTCAGACACAATGCGTCTACTAGATGAAAAGACTGAAAGAGAACAGGGGAGGAAACTTGAACTAGTAGCCAAGGTAAACAATCTGAAACAATCATAAGCGGTAGGAGGATCTATGTATGGAAATGAAATATGAATGTTCGCTTGGAATACTTCTATGTGAAAGGGTCTATAATCTTTATTTATCTTTTTCTTTCTTTAAGGAGGAAAAGTAAATAACAATGGAAAAAAGAGGGCACTCAGTAGAAAATCCCACTTTATACTAGCTATCAGAAGCAATACATAGTTGATCATCCATTTTTTATTATTCTAGGCAATACATAATTTATATTGTTTTTATGTTTATGGTCCTTTGCACACTCACCTTCGATGGAATTGGAAGGCATATGCTAAATTAAACATTAACTCTTAGTATTAAGTATTTAATTGTCTGGATCGGAAATATGAGTGAGCAATGCGGCCTCGATATTATGGCATGCATGCAACAGCTTCTGCAGGCATAGTGGATGTCATCAACAACTAGCATGTGTCAGTACGACTTGTCATAGCTTAGCTTGTATATCAGGACCTGCCACTATTTTAGAAAGTTGCCCTGGAAGTACCATCTTATCAGGTTGGGATGAGGTTGCCTAAGATGAAGCATGCTACAAAAGTGTGGGTGGGGCTTTCTCACCACATATATACTGCATAATTCAGGTTACCTGGTTGTTGGTGGATCGTGATAGATTAGCCATATTAGAAAGTACCGTGTATCTCAATGCACATACAATAATACATTATACATATTCCAAGTAAACATAGGTACCAATGAGGAACATTCTAGCTTGAATCATTGCATCTTAGAATTTGCCACAAATCATTGCACAACACCACCTCTGATAGAACTTCTTGTCAGCATTACACCATTTTGTCACATCAGGCGTCTGATTGAGTTACTTCGTCAGAAAATACCATGCTGCTTTTGCATTTATCAAAGACCGCATTAAGGGCCTCATTAGGATGTCAGTGGGACCGCCACCAACAGGCCGTCAGTGGCAGTCCCACCGACATCCAGGATAGCGGTGCGACCGCCGCATTGCGATGCGATAGGTCAGACTGCATCAGTCGGAGGGACAGACCGGCGCCTCCGACAGGCTTAAGGAGCCCGTCGGGACGGCAGTCGGATTCCTAATCCCTACAATGGGGCGGTGCCTGCACAGGCACCGCCGTAGGGATTAGGATATCCCTTTCCGACTGCCTGTTCATGGAGGTCCCACTGCCATGAACAGGCAGCCGGAAAGGGACTTTGGGGGCCCATAACAGGGCCCTCATCCCCAGTGGGCCACTGGAATGTGGCCTGGGGTACATGTGGTGCCCCCCAAATATCCTTGCACCATGTGCCAGATACCACATGGTGCCTGGCACACGCTGCATGGATGTTTGAGAACTGCCCTTTTCCACTACGGCTTGTGTGGCGGCCCAAAAGGGCTGCAGCACTAACTGCAATGGAAAAGAGCTGTTTTCCGACCGCCTGAACATCGGACACCTGCCCGAGGCGATGGTGGTCGGACGCTCGTGTGATTTTCAACATATGTGATATGTCAAAACCAAAGTCTATCAATACACAAATTCAAATATATCTTTCTTTGCCATATTTCTGTGGCATAAAAGAGTAAAACACAGTAAAATCGCACAGAATAAATAACAGTCCATCACAATATAATAATACAGTTGCAAACAGAGTAGAAAAATTACAATACTGCACATTTTCTAAGTTTTAACATATGCCAAATAAAAGAGGCCACCAAGCTGCATATCAGAGAAGTATGTAAATGCTGTAAAAGTAACAAAGCTGGTCTGCATTGACGAAATTTAAAATCTTTAAAAATAGGCAGTATATACTTCTTTCTAGGCAGTGGATAAAAAGAGCAAAAGAACATAATATGTGGGGTCGACTGAACATACTTTAAATCGCAGGGGCATAATACATAGTTACGATGAAGTGCAACTATTGGCAATCCCACCAGGAGAGGTAGTAAATTAAACCAGAACCTGGTGAGGACAAAACGTTGTTGTCTATTAAGAATAAAAGAGAGATACTATCGAAGGCCCTTGTGAACGTGCGCCAGATTGTACGCACGCACCGTAGATTTAAGATTATCTAAAGAGTCTCTCTTTGACGGGGCCTTCTCATAAAACACTTGCTTTAAATTGCCTTTTATCAAGGTGGCGAAAAGACTCTGGCGCGACAAAAAGGGATGGTTGACCAATCAACTCAGAAACAGACTTCACATATGCGAGCCATGGAATATTTAGGGCAGAATGAAGTCGTAAGCACTCCTCTATGACAAGCTTATTAAGGGTGGTCCCCTCCCTTCCCTAAATAGAGTACCATAGTAAGAGGGGAGAAAGTTTAATTCTGCCCTCTATATAAGGGATATCCAGTTCTGCATGACTGATGGCATTAGCACAGCTTCGAAGGACCGCCAATAGATTTTTCAAAAAGATGTCTATCGATACACATTTCCATGCTGTGTCACTAACCGCATCACTACTAATGTGCACGAGTCTCACACTAAGTATTTCATCCAACATACAGCAATTTGACAGTCCCTGAATTTACATCAAACAGCACTTTTATTTTAAAGTATAATTCTATGTCTGGACTGGAGGCGAGGATTATGCCTTCTTTCTTCACTTTATTCTCATTAGCAGCGTTGATATTAACAAAGACTACGTTTCCCATGAACCACAGGGAAAGGTAGTAAAGAAAACAACATAGCAACAACCAATCACAAACAGGTATCAATGTCCAATCAGGGTCTATTGAGCCCAACATAGTCCTTTGCTAGTGTCCCCTCTTCCTCTTTCTTCGCTGCTCCGCAGCTAGATAAGTGCTCTTCAGTTTTACTTTACTGTTTAGTGCTTTGCGTGCATTTTGATTGTTCTGTGCTTGTATATGCTAATCCTGCCATTTATGCGCGTTTGTGTGGGATTTCCACCCGCTGTGTTCGGTTTCAATTAAGCGCGACCGCAATTGCATTTGTTTGTTTTCTCGATCTGTTTTGACGCGCGCTGTTTCCCTAACGATTTCTGTTCCGTTTAGCGCGTTTCTGCGCTTATAATTGGTTGCACCGCGGGAACGGGGTTTTTCCCGTCCCTACGCGGCGCCTCGTTGGCTTGTGCTCTGCGGACCTCCCGCCGCCAGGAGGCGCGGGAGGCCGTTTTCAGAGCGTCGCGGTGTTTGATCTCCTCAGGAATTCAAACACCGCGCGCGCGCTTGCAGCAGCAGAGCCCTGGTCTGAGGTGAACGCCCGGTTGTGGGTCTGTAGATGGCGGCGGCGAATTACCCGCGGACTGCCGATTTGCTTATGTACGCTCTGTTTCCCGACCTGTTAGTTTTGAAGGGATTTAGAATCCGTATTTGGTTTTTTTATGTACGCCTCGTTGAGGTCCTGTAATTGCCTGTGAAGGCATTAAAGGGGACGCAGCCCAGACCAGCGTTTTTCCCTCAAGTGTTGGGGTATTAGAAGTTCTCTGTATTTGCCCATACAGCCAGCAGTTGTCCCCTGGGGCTAGAACCCTGTATAATTTGCGGTTTTAATCCGCCCAAAGTGTAGGCTGCCACCCAGCCATCAACATTTTAGGCCCGATTGTCGGCCCAGTGAGTCTCCACTTCTACAATCAGTTCACCCTTTTTACCGGTGCCATGGAGTACTATGATGACTTCCCAGAAGAGGAAGGCCCCCTCGCAGAAATGCCTTGGGGTGATGCCTTTTACGAGGCAGTAGATTCTTCTATCTACCAGGCGGTGGGCCAAGCTACCATCCCCTTGGAAGATAGGCTTTCACGCCAGATCAATCAGGCATTTACACGCCTTGAGCAGCGAATGGCTGCAGCCCCTTCCACCACGGTCACTTCGGGCCCCGATCCCATTGGCTCCCCGCCATCTAAACGCCCCCGAGTACCTGGGGTAGATTCGGACGCTTTTGAGCGTTTGAGGCAGGCTTTTGTGGATAGCTAAGCAGCGCCACCTGCAGGGAATCCTCCACCTCCCACTCCAGCCCTCCCGTCTACCGACCCGGACGCGGCTGGTGACCCTGATTCCGACCCCGGCCCTTCGCGGCCTTGGCACCCCTCCCGTCCTTCCGTTCCTCCCCAAATCACTTCTGATATGCTGGACCCTAATGATATCGTCCATCCTCGCTCCTCGGAGTGGGTCCCGGCGGAAAAGGTCGCTGCATATGTGGCGGAACACATTCGCCGTCCTCTAGAGAAGGAGGCCCGCAACTGCCTACGGGCGGAATGTCCCCGCCCTTCTTTGGAGGGGAAGGTGGCCCTTACCCCAGAAATTGACGCCTGCATGTCCACCTTCCTTCAGAAGTTTATTCGAGACCCCAAAAAAGGGATTGATAGGTCCTGGAGGGCTTGCCAGGACAAGCTCCTGGATGCCCTCGGCCCTGTTACAAAAATCCTAGATATGGCTGAGGAGGCCAAAGAATCTGGCTCCATTATTTCCCCGGAAGCCCTATCCAGCTGGGCGCAGAGGGTGGTCATATTTTTGGGCAATGCGAATTGTGCCCTCTTTACCGAGCGCCGCCGGTCCCTCCTCATAAAAATAGACCCAAAGTTAGGGGACCTGGCGGACTCGGAGGCGGGCGCCATTGCACAAGGTGGTTTGTTTGGTGAGCCGTTCGTGAAGGAGCTCGGAAAGTTCGTTAATACTTTCACGTCTCTGGACAGGGCTCAGTCCACGATAAAGAAGGTTTTCCCCCGTGTTTTTCGCGGGGCCGGCCGAGGCAGGGGCCGCTCGGCCGGTCGACAGCACCATCAGGGTAACCAGAGAGGCTCCGGGCAGTACCAGGACCAGTCCCGTTTCGGGAACTTTTACCCCACTAGAGAATGCCGTGGGAAAGGAAAAGGATTCAGAGGAGGACCCTCCGCCTCTAACTCCAGTGAGTGTTCACTCTTCTTCCCCGTTAAAAATAGGGGGGCGACTGGCAAGTTGTTACCAGGCTTGGTTGTCTCTAACGCACGATGCATGGGTTCTACAAACAGTGCAGGGGTTTCACATAGAGTTCATGGGACTCCCAGTTCAAAGAACCAAACCCCGACCCATCCAGTTTTCCGCGCAAGACGCGGCCCTGGTGGACGAGGAAGTCGCTTCCCTCCTCCGCAAGGGCGCTATCTCCCATACCTCTCTCCACCCCAGGGGCTTTTTAAGCAATATTTTCTTGGTGGACAAGACAGACGGAGGCAAGAGGCCCGTCATAAATTTGAGCGAATTCAATGAATGGCTAGTTTATCGCCATTTCAAAATGGAAGGAATTCATCTCCTTCGGGACGTCCTTCGCCCTCAGGATTGGATGGTCCGTCTGGACCTCATAGACGCTTATTTGGTGATCCCGATTTTTCCCCCTCACAGACGGTTTCTTCAGTTTGCCTGGCGGCACCTCATTTACAAGTTTACAGCTCTTCCGTTTGGCCTCTCCTCGGCCCCCTGGTGCTTCACCAAGGTGCTCAAGCCAGTGGTGGAGTTTCTGAGAGCTCGGGGGTCAGGATGATTGTGTATTTGGACGATCTTCTCTTGATGGATTCATGCCCCCGTCAACTGACTGCTCAGCTTCAGATGACCGTGTCCCTCCTTCAGAACCTGGGCTTCGTGATCAACGAGAGCAAATCTCTATTACAGCCAGCCCAGTCAGTTACCTTCTTGGGGTTCGTAATCGACTCCACGTCCTCCACTCTCAGTCTCCCCTCCAGAAAGGTCACCAAGATCCGTCACGAGTTACGCCGGGTCCTATCCAAACAACAGGTCTCCCTTCGTCAGTTGGCCCGGGTGGTGGGCCTCCTGTCAGCTTCAATCCAAGCCATCTTCCCGGGCCCGCTTTACTACAGGGCCCTTCAGCGCCTCAAAGCGTACTTCCTCCGCAAAGGGTTCCCTTACTCTCACAAGGTCTCCTTGTCGCCCGAAGCGAAGGCCGAGATCCAATGTTGGTTGGACCACATGGAGGCCTGGAACGGCCGAGCGATCTTCGGTTCAGCCCCAGACCTGGTGATCGAATCAGACACCAGCAGACTGGGCTGGGGTGCCAGGTGCGGAAATCTATCTACAGGAGGTTTGTGGTTACCCGACGAACAAAAGTTACATATAAATTGTCTGGAGCTTTTGGCGGGCTCTTTTGCAGTGCGTTGCTGGACGAGAGACTCGGTGCAGTCGTGCGTTCTTCTAAAAATGGACAACGTCTCCGCGGTCCGGTATGTGAACCATCTGGGAGGCACCAGGTCGAAAGCCCTCTCGGATCTGGCAGCGAGTTTTTGGCAGTATTGCCTGGACAGCCAGATTTCGGTCACAGCAGAGTACCTGCCGGGACGAGACAACTTGGAAGCGGATTTTCAATCCTGCCACTTCCGAGATTCCAGCTTATGGAAATTGGACCAGTCCATTTTTCCGATACTGAACGATCACTGGGGTCCCTTTTCAGCTGACCTGTTCACATCCAGACTGGATCATCAGATCCCTCGGTTCTTCAGTTGGAGGCCGGACCCCTTGGCGGCGGCCATGGATGCCTTCCTCCAAGACTGGAGTCTGGAGCGGGGATACGCCTTCCCTCCCTTCGTGATGATCACACGGGCTTTGGCGCAAGTCCGCAGGCAGTCAGCAGATCTGGTGCTAGTTACTCCGCTTTGGAGGTCGCAAGTCTGGTTTCCAGTTCTTCTGGAACTTTCTTGGGATTTTCCAATCCTACTCCCCCACTTTTCGACCCTCCTCACGAATCCAGAGGGGACTCCTCATCCGCTAGTGTTGACGGGCTCGCTGTTTCTCATGGGGTGGCGGATTTCAGGGGCAGATGGGAAGCCCCAGGACTTTCGCGGGAAGCTGAGAGTCTCATCTCCAAAGCATGGGCGGACAGTACGGTCAAGAGATACAAGTCCGTGTGGGGCAGATGGGCCCGTTGGTGTTTGCGACGGGGTTTCGATCCCTTGGTCGCAGATGTTGTTCACGTTGTGAACTTTCTGGTGCAGCTCGCTTCTGACGGGCTAGCATACAGGTCTATCAACACCTTCAGGTCGGCTATTTCATCTGGCCATGTTCCGGTCCACGGAACACCTATAGGTGAGCACCCCTTGGTTTGCAGGCTGCTTAGGGGTATCCGTCTTTCATTGCCCCCAGAGCCGCGCTACACCGCGCTTTGGGATGTTAATCAGGTTCTCAACCTATTTCTATCCTGGCAACCTAACAGGTTCCTCTCCAGAAAGGAGCTTTCCGCAAAACTGGCCATGCTTCTCTGCCTAATCTCTTGCAGACGGGTCTCTGATGTCTGGGCCCTGGATATCTCCGGGAGGATGTTTACCCCGGAAGGGGTGACTTTCACGCTACTTCGTCGTACCAAATGCCATACCAGGGTTATTTCATATCCGGAGTTTCCTGACTCCCCGAAACTATGTGTTGTCAGATGTCTCAAGGCATACGAAGAGATGACGGAAGAGTTCCGCCCCCCAGGAGAGCGTCAGCTCCTTATCGCGCTCCGGAAACCCTTTAAAGCGGTTTCCTCGCCCACCATCGCTAGATGGGTTCGTTGGGTGATGCAGGAGGCTGGCATAAGCCTTCGTCACTTTGGAGCGCATTCAGCTCGGGGGGCTATCGCCTCTAAAGCGTTTGGCTTGGGTGCCCGGTTGGAGGATATCCTCAAAGCGGCTGATTGGTCCTCGGACTCCACCTTTAAGAGAGTCTACTTTAAGCCAGTGCTTAATATGGCTCAACTGGTTGTGGGCAAGCTTTAAACAAGCATAATCCTCGCCTCCAGTCCTGACATAGAATGAAAAGTTTCCTAGCTAACGTAACGGAAAGTTTCAATTCTATTAAGTACTCGGAGGCGAGGATTATCCCGCCCGATGCTCCAGGAGGAGACCCCTCCCCGTATTGCAGTAAGTACTTGACTTTGAGTTGATTGTATGTATTATTATGCTGAGTTTAAGTAACTGCTCCATGCTCTTTTATAGGCTTAGCAAAACCAAAGGGGATGATGGACGGAGTGTTGAACATTGCAAGCACTCACCCCCAGTCAACTGATCTGGGTTTAATCCATCATCATTCTTTAGCTCACTCCGCCACCCCAGTTCACACATGGCCATATGCAAATCAGTCTGACCCTGTGCCTCATGGGAACAGTCCAGCCCGAACTGCCAAGCCATGTCTTCCCTGGACCGGAAACAAGCATCCTGGGACCGGTTTCTGGCTTACAGCCGTCATCAGCCAGGCTATCTTGAATCCAGTGGCAAAGTGAGCAAGGGACCCACGTCTGGGCATACCCTGCCAACTTAGGGCGAACATAGCAAAACCAAAGGGGATGATGGACGGAGTGTTGAACATTGCAAGCACTCACCCCCAATCAACTGATCTGGGTTTAATCCATCATCATTCTTTAGCTCACTCCGCCACCCCAGTTCACACATGGCCATATGCAAATCAGTCTGACCCTGTGCCTCATGGGAACAGTCCAGCCCGAACTGCCAAGCCATGTCTTCCCTGAACCGGAAACATGCATCCTGGGACCGGTTTCTGGCTTACAGCCGTCATCAGCCAGGCTAGCTTGAATCCAGTGGCAAAGTGAGCAAGGGACCCACGTCTGGGCATACCCTGCCAACTTAGGGCGAACATAGCAAAACCAAAGGGGATGATGGACGGAGTGTTGAACATTGCAAGCACTCACCCCCAGTCAACTGATCTGGGTTTAATCCATCATCATTCTTTAGCTCACTCCGCCACCCCAGTTCACACATGGCCATATGCAAATCAGTCTGACCCTGTGCCTCATGGGAACAGTCCGGCCCGAACTGCCAAGCCATGTCTTCCCTGGACCGGAAACAAGCATCCTGGGACCGGTTTCTGGCTTACAGCCGTCATCAGCCAGGCTATCTTGAATCCAGTGGCAAAGTGAGCAAGGGACCCACGTCTGGGCATACCCTGCCAACTTAGGGCGAACAAAGCAAAACCAAAGGGGATGATGGACGGAGTGTTGAACTTTGCAAGCACTCACCCCCAGTCAACTGATCTGGGTTTAATCCATCATCATTCTTTAGCTCACTCCGCCACTCCAGTTCACACATGGCCATATGCAAATCAGTCTGACCCTGTGCCTCATGGGAACAGTCCAGCCCGCACTGCCAAGCCATGTCTTCCCTGGACCGGAAACAAGCATCCTGGTACCGGTTTCTGGCTTACAGCCGTCATCAGCCAGGCTATCTTGAATCCAGTGGCAAAGTGAGCAAGGGACCCATGTCTGGGCATACCCTGCCAACTTAGGGCGAACATAGCAAAACCAAAGGGGATGATGGACGGAGTGTTGAACATTGCAAGCACTCACCCCCAGTCAACTGATCTGGGTTTAATCCATCATCATTCTTTAGCTCACTCCGCCACCCCAGTTCACACATGGCCATATGCAAATCAGTCTGACCCTGTGCCTCATGGGAACAGTCCAGCCCGAACTGCCAAGCCATGTCTTCCCTGGACCGGAAACAAGCATCCTGGGACCGGTTTCTGGCTTACAGCCGTCATCAGCCAGGCTATCTTGAATCCAGTGGCAAAGTGAGCAAGGGACTCACGTCTGGGCATACCCTGCCAACTTAGGGCGAACATAACAAAACCAAAGGGGATGATGGACGGAGTGTTGAACATTGCAAGCACTCACCCCCAGTCAACTGATCTGGGTTTAATCCATCATCATTCTTTAGCTCACTCCGCCACCCCAGTTCACACATGGCCATATGCAAATCAGTCTGACCCTGTGCCTCATGGGAACAGTCCAGCCCGAACTGCCAAGCCATGTCTTCCCTGGACCGGAAACAAGCATCCTGGGACCGGTTTCTGGCTTACAGCCGTCATCAGCCAGGCTATCTTGAATCCAGTGGCAAAGTGAGCAAGGGACCCACGTCTGGGCATACCCTGCCAACTTAGGGACGAACATAGCAAAACCAAAGGGGATGATGGACGGAGTGTTGAACATTGCAAGCACTCATCCCCAGTCAACTGATCTGGGTTTAATCCTTCATCATTCTTTAGCTCACTCCGCCACCCCAGTTCACACATGGCCATATGCAAATCAGTCTGACCCTGTGCCTCATGGGAACAGTCCAGCCCGAACTGCCAAGCCATGTCTTCCCTGGACCGGAAACAAGCATCCTGGGACCGGTTTCTGGCTTACAGCCGTCATCAGCCAGGCTATCTTGAATCCAGTGGCAAAGTGAGCAAGGGACCCACGTCTGGGCATACCCTGCCAACTTAGGGCGAACATAGCAAAACCAAAGGGGATGATGGACGGAGTATTGAACATTGCAAGCACTCACCCCCAGTCAACTGATCTGGGTTTAATCCATCATCATTCTTTAGCTCACTCCGCCACCCCAGTTCACACATGGCCATATGCAAATCAGTCTGACCCTGTGCCTCGTGGGAACAGTCCAGCCCGAACTGCCAAGCCATGTCTTCCCTGGACCGGAAACAAGCATCCTGGGACCGGTTTCTGGCTTACAGCCGTCATCAGCCAGGCTATCTTGAATCCAGTGGCAAAGTGAGCAAGGGACCCACGTCTGGGCATATACTGCCAAATTAGGGCGAACATAGCAAAACCAAAGGGGATGATGGACGAAGTGTTGAACATTGCAAGCACTCACCCCCAGTCAACTGATCTGGGTTTAATCCATCATCATTCTTTAGCTCACTCCGCCACCCCAGTTCACACATGGCCATATGCAAATCAGTCTGACCCTGTGCCTCATGGGAACAGTCCAGCCCGAACTGCCAAGCCATGTCTTCCCTGGACCGGAAACAAGCATCCTGGGACCGGTTTCTGGCTTACAGCCGTCATCAGCCAGGCTATCTTGAATCCAGTGGCAAAGTGAGCAAGGGACCCACGTCTGGGCATACCCTGCCAACTTAGGGCGAACATAGCAAAACCAAAGGGGATGATGGACGGAGTGTTGAACATTGCAAGCACTCACCCCCAGTCAACTGATCTGGGTTTAATCCATCATCATTCCTTAGCTCACTCCGCCACCCCAGTTCACACATGGCCATATGCAAATCAGTCTGACCCTGTGCCTCATGGGAACAGTCCAGCCCGAACTGCCAAGCCATGTCTTCCCTGGACCGGAAACAAGCATCCTGGGACCGGTTTCTGGCTTACAGCCGTCATCAGCCAGGCTATCTTGAATCCAGTGGCAAAGTGAGCAAGGGACCCACGTCTGGGCATACCCTGCCAACTTAGGGCGAACATAGCAAAACCAAAGGGGATGATGGACGGAGTGTTGAACATTGCAAGCACTCACCCCCAGTCAACTGATCTGGGTTTAATCCATCATCATTCTTTAGCTCACTCCGCCACCCCAGTTCACACATGGCCATATGCAAATCAGTCTGACCCTGTGCCTCATGGGAACAGTCCAGCCCGAACTGCCAAGCCATGTCTTCCCTGGACCGGAAACAAGCATCCTGGGACCGGTTTCTGGCTTACAGCCGTCATCAGCCAGGCTATCTTGAATCCAGTGGCAAAGTGAGCAAGGGACCCACGTCTGGGCATACCCTGCCAACTTAGGGCGAACATAGCAAAACCAAAGGGGATGATGGACGAAGTGTTGAACATTGCAAGCACTCACCCCCAGTCAACTGATCTGGGTTTAATCCATCATCATTCTTTAGCTCACTCCGCCACCCCAGTTCACACATGGCCATATGCAAATCAGTCTGACCCTGTGCCTCATGGGAACAGTCCAGCCCGAACTGCCAAGCCATGTCTTCCCTGGACCGGAAACAAGCATCCTGGGACCGGTTTCTGGCTTACAGCCGTCATCAGCCAGGCTATCTTGAATCCAGTGGCAAAGTGAGCAAGGGACCCACGTCTGGGCATACCCTGCCAACTTAGGGCGAACATAGCAAAACCAAAGGGGATGATGGACGGAGTGTTGAACATTGCAAGCACTCACCCCCAGTCAACTGATCTGGGTTTAATCCATCATCATTCCTTAGCTCACTCCGCCACCCCAGTTCACACATGGCCATATGCAAATCAGTCTGACCCTGTGCCTCATGGGAACAGTCCAGCCCGAACTGCCAAGCCATGTCTTCCCTGGACCGGAAACAAGCATCCTGGGACCGGTTTCTGGCTTACAGCCGTCATCAGCCAGGCTATCTTGAATCCAGTGGCAAAGTGAGCAAGGGACCCACGTCTGGGCATACCCTGCCAACTTAGGGCGAACATAGCAAAACCAAAGGGGATGATGGACGGAGTGTTGAACATTGCAAGCACTCACCCCCAGTCAACTGATCTGGGTTTAATCCATCATCATTCTTTAGCTCACTCCGCCACCCCAGTTCACACATGGCCATATGCAAATCAGTCTGACCCTGTGCCTCATGGGAACAGTCCAGCCCGAACTGCCAAGCCATGTCTTCCATGGACTGGAAACAAGCATCCTGGGACCGGTTTCTGGCTTACAGCCGCCATCAGCCAGGCTATCTTGAATCAAGTGGCAAAGTGAGCAAGGGACCCACATCTGGGCATACCCTGCCAACTTAGGGCGAACATAGCAAAACCAAAGGGGATGATGGACGGAGTGTTGAACATTGCAAGCTCTCACCCCCAGTCAACTGATCTGGGTTTAATCCATCATCATTCTTTAGCTCACTCCGCCACTCCAGTTCACACATGGCCATATGCAAATCAGTCTGACCCTGTGCCTCATGGGAACAGTCCAGCCCGAACTGCCAAGCCATGTCTTCCCTGGACCGGAAACAAGCATCCTGGGACCGGTTTCTGGCTTACAGCCGTCATCAGCCAGGCTATCTTGAATCCAGTGGCAAAGTGAGCAAGGGTATACAGGCTTTAGCGGTATAGTTTCCTTTGGGTAATGTGTTTCCTGTCATTTTCAGGTTCTGATGCTCAGAAACAAGATGTCTGAAGCGTACAGGACGGCTGACTTCGCGCTCAGAAAGAGGAAGAGGGGACACTAGCAAAGGACTATGTTGGGCTCAATAGACCCTGATTGGACATTGATACCTGTTTGTGATTGGTTGTTGCTATGCTGTTTTCTTTACTACCTTTCCCTGTGGTTCATGGGAAACGTAGTCTTTGTTAATATCAACGCTGCTAATGAGAAGAAAGTGAAGAAAGAAGGCATAATCCTCGCCTCCGAGTCCTTAATAGAATTGAAACTTTCCGTTACGTTAGCTAGGACATTTTTCATTCTCTACAATTTCCTGCATGCAGAACAAGATCTTCTCTTAAGTTCAAATTCACGTTTTATTCCAGCACACTTCAGCTGGTTAACCTTTTGACCACAGCATCATGCTGAGCAAAACATATACGTAACAAAAACTGCATAATAAAAAAAGGGTGCTACAATTATAAATGGAAGAAAATTATTGCACATGAAAGCAAATAGCACAAAATGGGTGGAAACTGAAAAAAGTAAGGGGATGTTCATATACAAATACATTAGGTTAATAAAATTAAACAAGTGAATTGAGCAATGTTTGCAGAGGGGAATACAAAGATAGTTCCTTTTATGAACATGAGGATCCATACACAATGTCCAGTCCTGGCTGGCGCAGCTTGGGTGACTCTGTTCTACTTCCGAAAAACATTTCCTCAGTGCTTACTTTGGCAGGCCTATTCATTTGTTCTTCTGCCCGAAAGCATTATTAGGTCTTACCTACAGACAGCTTCAGCAGTAGGTATTTTTATCACACAATACACACATACATACACATATATAAGAGAAGTGGCAGCTCCTCCGCAATGGTGGAGGTGCGTCGCCCCACTGATTGGCGCAGAGCCAGAAAATAAAAAATAAAACGATGCTAAAGCATCGTTTTATTTTTCGTTTGCCGACTCTGAGCCAGCTTTTGCATGGAGGGGTGAGGCATGGGAGGAGGGGTGGAGGAGTGCTTGTGCACTCCCTAAGTATGCATATGCGTTTGGCCGGCCATTTCAGGCTGACCAAAACACACATGCGCACTTAGGTTTCTCGAGCCCCTCTGCATTCAGCAGCCGGACTAGAGAAACCCCACAGACTCCATGACCTGAGCGGAGCATCTTTCCTGCCCGCTCAGGTCAATCTCCGCTCTGCTCTGGAGCACGGGGATTGGATGGGAGTCTGTCCCAGGGGCTGCTGGGACCAGGAAGAGGACAGCAGGAGTGACGCGACGCGGGAGGCGGCCGGCAGCTTCAGGTACTGTGTTTTTATTATTATTATTAACACGTCCCCCCGCTCGCTCTCCTCCCCCGCACTCCCCCCACCCGCCTCACCACCCCTTTGTTAGTGGCAGCCGCCACTGTATAAGAGGTAATGAAGTGGGCTTTGGGACAGCCCCTTTCTGTCACTAATTACTGTGGTTCAGCTGGCATTAGACATAGCCTCGTAGGGGTTGTCCTTCATCCTTCAATGTTTCTATCGGCTCATGGCTTATCACGGATATTAACTGCTTTAAACAAGAAATCCAAACACGAATAGGATATTTTATTTTATTTTGCTTTTATATATTTTTTTATTTGAGGGCCCCTGCCCCCTGCTCTACATGCTTAAACCTCCTCATCCTTCATCTACCCTGCTCACTCATCCCTTTCTCATGGTGTTTCACTGCTGCCTGCACCCACCATACACACATATTGGCATTAATGCCTTTCAATATTTCTATTTTGTTTGTTTTATTTTGCTTTCTTTTGTAGTTTGAGGGCCCAAACTCCTTGCACTATATGTTTAAAGACACCAGCCTCCAACCTCCTCATCCGATTATTTCTTCCCATTTCTACGTGGCTGCCTGGCAACCATTCAAATATGGCCACCAGACATGAACGCTGTTTTGCGTTGCCTGGGGCTCCTGTGGGTTTATTTGGTTCCAGTCAAGTCTGTCAGGTACTCCAACTCCTGGCCAAGAGCCAAGAAGCTATGGCACCTCGTGCTATGGTACTTCCAAAAGCGCTGCCTCCAGCGTTCAAAGGACCAGTCCTTCTTTTGTGTCTTTGGTGGATAGGAAGGAAAGCTGGTGTCACAAGGCCTCACACACTCATCCTTGTATTTCACCTCTGCTAATAACCCTTTCTCTGTGCTCACTCTACAGGACCTCAGCATCCCAGTGAAGGTAAAGATGCTCCTGACGTCATCTATTAGTTCCTTGCTCTTTTCTGGCCACTTCATGCTCCTGGGCCGAGGAGGAAGTGTCAGCATGGAGCAAGGTCAAGTGATCACTCATAGGGGCCAGGGAAAGGAAGCAGAGGGGGCCTCTATTACCAATCATTGTGCCCCATAACCCACTCTTAGCTCCGTCACCATCAAACATCTTAACCCCACTGACCCCCCCATTCCAGAATTCACCTCTCACTGACCACAGACCTCATTTTCCCCCAGACGTATAAGCCACCTGTCAATAGCTGGGCACAAAGGTCTCACCTTTTTTTCTTGTTGAAGCAGCCTGAAGTAGGGGCGACTCCTTCCCACATTCTCTGCGTTGCTTAACACTTAGGAATATCATGTGGAAGGAACAGGTGTCTTCTTGAAGAGTCACTGATTGGAAGAGAAAAATGTGCTGCGAAAAACCTGCAGGTAGACAGGATATTTAAAGAAGAGAACTGTAGAAGAACTTGGCACTTACAAAACCAGGACAGGAGTAGCTGAGGAGCAGATGCAGCAGGAGAAGACTTCCAGGACATGGAGCAGTGCTCCAGGAGATGAAGCAAGTATTTGAGGTGATGAAGCAAGATTGGAGGAGATGAATCAGGATTCAGGGGGATTGAGCAGAATTCAAAGATATTAAGCAGGAAGACAAAAGAAACCAGGAGCATGTAACCAGTGCCACCAGTTACATGAGCATTTCTCGAAACATAGTACTCAGAGCTTCAT
This sequence comes from Calotriton arnoldi, assembly GCA_963921515.1. Lineage (NCBI taxonomy): Eukaryota > Metazoa > Chordata > Amphibia > Caudata > Salamandridae > Calotriton > Calotriton arnoldi. Next base: position 5,761,880 of record CAWUFW010000138.1, read on the forward strand.
GCCCTTTTAGAAGGTGAAACACGAAGTGGGTGTAAGAGGAAGCTGGAAGTGACAGAGGAAGTAGTTCCAAGATGACAGGTTGAGATGTGACAACATTTTAGACTGTGGTGGTGACCATGATGGTTTGTGAGGGACCAAATGTTTCATTTCCTTTTTTTTTCGTTGCAGTTTTCATATAGCCCAAACTTGGCCCAAGGGCAGTGTAGCACTTTACATCAGAACCAGATTACATTACACAATGCCAGATTTTTTATTTTTTGCGCGTGGGGAGATTAAGTGATTTGCCCAGAATCATAGGACATTGATTACATGCCGAGACTTGAACATGGTTTCCCAGTTCCAAAGCCAGCAATTGAGCAGCTCCCCAGAAGGAGATGTACTGCGCAGCCGTTTCTTCATGGAAAATTTGAATAGGAGCCATCTTGTAAAAGAAAGAATTCATAGACAAATGCTGATGAAGAAATTTAGGAAAAGGGATAGGAACTGGATTAGAGGTAAGGGAACAGCTAACATGGTGTTTATCACCCACAGAGGTGGAACAATGAACATAGAGTAACAAGAGTGGCTTCAAGAGACAGCTCTGTGTGCATGCTGGGACAAGCATAGAAGTTTACCTCCTGAACCATGACAACAGAAGGGAGACTCCTGCAATCCACGGACCACAGCCAGAATGATATCCGCAATGACTGCTCAGCATAACACCCCCAACCTCTATCCCTGACTGATTTGACTTCATGCATCATCACTCCTCCCCTCTCACACTGCCTAGTTTTGATTCTTCCCTCTGGATGTATTAGCCCCATCCTCTGCAGGCAGTCTCTACCCCTGTGTCGTGACAACTACCCTTTTTCGGTTTCATCACCGGCTTACACAGGAGACAGTCTCCCTCCCAGGTATTATTATTATCCCAGTTCCACCACACTAGCCAAGGTTCCATTGCTCCAGATTCCATCACCATCCATAATTTAGTTCTCATTACCCCAGGCTGCATCAGCTTCCTCAGTTTGCCTGAAATCTGCAGGGACACACGCCCTCATTCTTCATGATTCGTACACTATGGATACTGCTTGGTAACCACTAAATGTCCCAGAGAACCCATCAAACTCCTTTAATTCACCCTGTACTCCATCACCTCATACTGTATCACATATTGGCTATGCCCCACCCCATCAGCCTCCAACTGCATCACTCACTTAGGTTTCCTTACAACCCAATCTTTATCTGTATTCATCCTGCAACCACTTTCTCAAGCATCTGTCTTCCATTAATGCTACACAGCCTCCTCAGATTCCATCACACTCATCAGGTTGTACCCCCTCATCAAGCACACTCCTTCCCTCATTAACGTCATCCCACCCTCGTGTTTTATTGTCCCTCTCCAACTTACCACTGCTCCCACTGGCTTTATTACCACTCTTGAGGCTCCATCGCCCTTACACAAAACTATCGGCAACACTACAGGCTTAATCAATCCTCATAGAATTGTGGTGACTGAGCAGTGTGAAGGGGTGCATAAGCTCTACGTCATAAAACATGTCATAAAATAACTTTGATGATGAAAAGAGTTCTTCAAATTGTAATTGCATCATGGCTAAATGCATCTTCACAACAATGGCTTACTTTCAAACTTTTGAATATGGGCACATTTCATCATCTGTTGACGAAATTTGAACTTCTGCAAGACCTAAAGACTACAGACCCTTAATCAACCATTCATAGCATTTGTAGGATGCACACTACTTCCATGTAGCTGTTCTGGCACTGAGTGGGTATATTGGTGCCGAACCCTTGCTTGCATATGGATATTGAGGCCTGCAGGGACCTCCTTATGCATCATTTATTTCCCAACCAATATCGGTTGAGCGCTGTTCCATCTTGTGACTGAGCAGGTTGCACCAATGAGCTTTCAGCTGCCCTTTGAAATTGGGTGTGCTTCTATGTGTAACATTGATGTGTTCTAAGATCCAGTCTTCCCATGGGCCACATCTTGCATTTTCATGTCTGTCCTCTAAAAATAATCTCTCTATCTGTCTAACATGGAAGTAATATTACCTGGTTTATTGAATCTTCATGCACCATAGATGGGAAATTTAGTAAGGAACAATGCCATAAGCTGTCACCAATATTCAGATGTCACACAACTTTGGGCCTGATTTGGAGTACGGCATGCGGGTTACTCCATCACAAGCATGACAGTCAACCCGCCCACCGTATTACAAGTGCCATTGGACATAATGTACTTCTAATATGGCCGATGGATATCTATTACCTTTGTGACAGAGCAATCTATACACAAACTCAAAAGCAGGCCCTTTATCTTGAGATGCTCAACAGCAAGGACATTTAAGTGGATAAACTAGGATTAAAGGGTATTGAAATGTGGATGGACAGACTTTTCCACAAATTGAAGTTCTAGATAACACAAACGTGATAACCACAAATGTACTTCTGGATATCACCCTGGCTTCTAGATGCTAGGGTGCTATCTATGTACGTGCAACGGCGCTCACAATGGATGATCATAAGATGGAGTTTATGTCACAAAGTACACCGCTTAGGCTTTGTGCGGATTCTCATTTGATCTTAAATGAAACAGTGTAATATGTCATGATCCAGCAGCAAAAATCGCACAGCGCCTCAAGACCCTCAGGGGGGAAGCAGCCGTGCTTTACAAATCCTGAGTGATTGATTGACGTCTCATTCTAACTTCTTTTTCTCAAAGAAATTTAATCCCAGACTAGCAGTGCCTGAATTTTGTTTGACCGACTGGGATTCTGTTTTGTCGAAGGCAAGTTGTCTCAAGCCAATTGTTTTTTCTTGAAGTTTGCCCAAACATGTTCTTCAGCCACCCCAGGGCTCTCAGAGTGTGGCCGCCAGACAGGTGCCTCTGTCATCTAAAAACTGACAATTTTGAGTGGGGAAATATTGTCTATCCATTGGAGGCAGGATGAGGTTGACTCTGAGACGCATGCTGGCTGCACACATTTGGTTTATGTTTCACACATATCATTGTTGTACGTCTTTGTATCTTGAGAAAAAAAATCTAGTAGTTGAATTCAGTCTTTTCCGATTGGGTGAAATTGGCTTTCCAACAATCTTTATCAAATTCTTTCGACAGCCCCATCCCTGTAACATTCAGCAAATGTTGAAAACACCCTGTGAGATAGATCAGCCGCTTTCTCAAGTTGGGTTTTGCATTTGCAGTGTGATATTCAGCTAAGCGAACATGTTATTTATATTTTTATGCTAATAGCATCTCCAGAAAGATGGCGCACAAATGAGTACATCAGATTCACGAGCACCGGTCTTCATTTCCCCCTTTGCATCTGTTCCATCCAGAAGTCAAACAGGTGCAGGTCCACGCAAGGCACGCGGGCTGCTCGAGGGCCATTACACGCTCCAGCGTGTTGATGACGCAGTGATTCGGCTGCCAAGTGTCGCTATGCTTGGCTGATGAGGAGGCGCGCGGAAACAGGACCAATGTGCGTGCGCGCGGCGCGCTAAGCTAAGCTTGGGTGGGAGCCAGCATTCCAAGATGCAGCTCCAATTTCCTTCTCTTGGAAGGCACCCAAATAGCACAGATGTTTACACCGCTCTCCCATAGGGCTGTAGGCAGTTGGCTGGCACGTCCTTTCAGAGCCCGCACTCTTTATGTCTTGGGGCAATGTGGTGCATTTCTGCAGGACACTGGGTATGTCCCCTACACCCCCCTCCCTCCAAACTGGTTTCATTCCATCACCTCTTGCCCAGGCACGAGAAGCCAGAGACATGGATCCTGCCCCCTCCACGCGCTCACTCTGTGCAAGAAAAAGAGGACCATATGGCAGCCTAAAAATGCCATGCCCGGCCCGGCTGTGCCTCGCCTGCGACGGTGGCATCTGGGAGAAAGGCTGTCTTTTTATGACACGCCACGAGCCGTGCTACTGCTCCGAAGGGACCTTCTTGTTAATGAAGAAATGAAGAGAAAACAGAAGGCCTGCAAGAGACGGGTGCCAGCAAGAAGCGCAACCCACCTATAGATGGCACACGGCACTTTCAAACCATGCCTGCCGCGTCTGCACATTCACAGGAGGACTTTGTCGAGGTTTTGTGGCAGAACTTGAAAAGTTTTATTTAGGTTGGAATTTGCCATGTTCACTATGTAGCACAATTCCACCCACTCTCTACCTTCTCACCTACCATTAAATATCCCAAATTCCTCCCCCACCCTAGTCAGTGAGATTTTCAGGTGTTCTGTTCTCAGCCCTTGTATTAACATGGTATTTTACTTTTGTGTTGTACATTTTTTGTGTTCTCCAATAGTGCATTCCTTCCATCAGTGAAAAGCATACATGCAACATAAGGGCACTGCTAACTCAAATACTGCGACAATGTACAAGGCCCAGCATGAGGGGTTACACATTCTAAAGGCCTCATTATGAGTGCTGTGATGAAGTCAGGTAAAAAAATACCCATTGAAATATTGTTTGCTGATGGCATCAGGTGGTTTCTTGTGCCTAGTTCCATATTTTACATCCTGAAATGGTAATAATGTGAGAAAAGGGTCTTTGCAGCTCTCTCAGGTCATTTGTTGAACCCAATTCCAACTTTTGGGCTCTGAAATGTGGAATAACATTCACAAACTCTCTATATGACCGTTTTGAGTGCCGAGTATGTCTTTTGCCCATGCAGTTTCCTTCAGGCTTTGCACCTGCTGAAACACAGGGCTGAGCACACTTTGAAGGAAATCCATGATAATGAAACCCAGCGCAATCGCTGTTTTTGCCCAATTTTAACAGGTTTCAGCCCTGAAATGAGGTTCTAAGTCTTTAAGAAAAAGCAAAGATACTTACTTTCAGGTTATGCTATTTTCAGAATCATTGGCTTCTTCAGATAGGAGACATTCTTTTTTCTATTTAGGTAAAATAAACCTTAAAATAATAACTTTAAAAAAAAGCTACAGTTTGGATGGATCAGTTAAGACCTCTTTTTCATCAGAGCTTGCATTTGTTGCTGCAGGGCCTGGGCAAACTTATTTGGCAAACTACGAACATTCCGAATTTCTCTGCTGAACAAGTAAGGTCAGGTTATGGAAATTGTGGAAGATGAAACAAGACAAAATTTTAGTAAGTAGCAAGTCGAAATGTCACAGCGTTCTTGCCTGAAGCAATTCACTGAAACAATGTAAGTTTCATGTGTGGTTGGAAAAGAATTGTGGCAAGATGCAAGAAATGAAGCTACATGTAGGAAATGTGACCTTTTATTTCCAGCAGGCAAAAAAACGAGTCAACCAAATAGTTCAAAATGACACAGTGGGAAGAAGGAAGAACCTTGTGCACTGATTTGAAAGTTTTGTTATAAAACTGACTTGTCACTGGGTACCTACAAAGCTCTTAACCGTGTGTATTTTAGTGTTACTCAATAGACTTTAAAAAGATCACAGATTGGGTTCTCACTGTCTGGATTACTACCTATGATCTGAATGCTACACACACACGCAGGCACAGGCACTCACACAAAGAAACACACACACACACCCACCCATACACACACACAAACCTGTCGTACTGGCTCTGGAACCTGCGACCTGCAGATTGCACACATATTTCTGCAGCAGGTGCCTTAGTCCACCAAGCTGTTTGAAAGAGATTAAAATCCCACCACTTTTAGGTTGCACACAGATCTCTGTAGCAGGATCACTCAGTCACAGCGGTGAGTTGCTGAGGCATTCATTGTACTCGTGGTCTTATCTGCCCCCTGAAATGTTGTTAAATAATCTCTCCAGTTCCTCCTTTCCCTAGCCTTCCCACCCGACATTTTTTCTCCTCCCCCGCAGCCATTCCTCTCTATTCAGCTGTTTTTGAAACCTGTTTGTTGGAAACGGGTAGCGTGGTGCAGAGCGGGCGGGCCAAACTCCGGAGGAAATGTGTAAAGCATCCGCGCAGCACTCACAGGCGACACACCAGGCACACTACAAAAAGAGACTCCACACCAGGTTGCATGAAAATAACTTGTGTATTATAAAACACATTGTAGAATGCAATCTCAAGTGAAGAAGTACTGTGCCAACTGGCACCAGGTAGTCATTTACGGAGAGGATTATTTACAAGGCAGGGCCAATCGGGCCGCTGCCAGAACCATCACAACAGTACCCAAAGATAAATGGAAGTCAATAGAAATATAGGTGTAACAGCCAGTGCCTACTGGCAACATCATGCACTTGGCACCGTCAGGCGTTAGGCCTAAACATAACCCATTATAGCATGACATTAGGCAAACTTGCATGAGGCATCTGAACATGCATAAAAACACATTATGGGCAACAATTAGGCATGGAACCATAGGAGATACTCTCATCAGGGGTAGACCACCTTAGGCGGGGCATAAGCCACCTCAGCTCAGGTACAGCCCCATATACAGGACACCAGCAATGCACGCACTAGGGGATAAAAACATTCAGCATCCACCTTAGGCATATAGACGCATTAAGCATCCGTTACATTGAGCATCAATCACAATCCCTTCATTAGGCCGGAATCATGAGCCACCCCACATTAGCATGAACGCATTTGTATAAATCGCATTGGCCTAAATCAGAACAGGCATAACCACATCAGCATGCGGCATAGAATGAAAACAGCATTGCGTGACATTAGTTTTAGGCATCAGATTAGCATAGGTCACCTTGGGCATAAACAATACCGCATGCGTAACATTGGCATACAAAACCTTATTAGCATAGATGCATTATTAGGCAGGACTCCAACGATGTAAGCCTGCGGGGGAAAACATTATCATTAGCATTAGGTATAAAAGCACACTAGGCACATCCTGAGCCTGGGGCATAAAACATGTGAACATAGGGCATAGAAACACATTTAGCATGTGGCTCCTCCTCCGCAGGAACCCAATAGGCCTACCATCAGCACTGCAAACCTGAGGAAAAGCTTTAAGTAGCATCCTAGGTACAAATGCATTATGCAACCATATTATGCCATAAATCATATGGGGCAATAGGCCTCGCCAGCATAACCGCAGTTCGCCCCAGTCGGGGGCACAACACTGAGACTGGCCCCAGGCCAACTGGCCTCTCTCCGGGGCTCAAATGCCCTATGTCCCACACAGTCAGGGTTGGCTGCAAGGGCGGCGAAACAAAGGTGCGCAAAGTGCTGGGGTAGGAGGGTCCCTCACTCCTCTCTCTTTCCCTTCTGGGTAATCCAATGCCCCCAATGCGTGGCAGCTGCCCCCTGTCCTGCGGGGTAGCTGGGTAAACCCAACAAGCACTGGCGCCAACAATGCAGCGATGGGAGCCCCACTCCGGGCTCTAACAGGAATCTGCCCACAAGAACACTGGCACGGTGGAGCCCCTCTTCTGGGACTCTAGAATTTCCCAAAATGCCTCTGTCGTGCAGCTGAGGGAGGAAACAAGTACTGGGCACGTTGGGGCCCCCTCCTATAGGACTCTAAACACAACCAATGCCCTCCAAAGAATACTGGCACCGGGGCGGGCACCGACAATGTGCCCCGACACACCCCCAACCACAGGATGACTGAGCCCCACTCACCGGCAGTCTGGGGCCCCTCTGGATGTCTCTGCAGTCTCCGGGCACCGGCAGTGTGCCCCGACAGGTCCCGCTTCTGGGACCTCTCCTGGCTTCACCCTCAGCGGAGCCTTCTCCTCGTCAGCAGCGCGGAGGGGCAGGCACCGACAATGTGCCTCGGGCCCCCTCCGCCGCAGGACTCCTCCTTGGCAATTTACATATAGCGCTCACGAGGCACTAGGCGGCAGGAAAGTTCTTGGGCTGAAATTGAGTTGTAGCGCCCACAAAGCGCTAGGTCCCACACCATAAAGTGGTAGCGCTCCCCTTCACTGGCAATGAAATATAGCCCTCCCGAGGCGCTAGGGAGCAGGCAGGAAGGCACAGTCACTGGAAATATAGCGCTCTCGCAGCACAGCGCTGCAGATGTCAGCTCCTCACCTCCTGGGCAATAAGATAAAGCGCTTTTCTTCTCCAGGCGCTAGCCAGCAGGCAGGGATGGTCAGTCACTTCAAATGTAGCGCTCCTCTTCTGCTGGGCACAGTTATAGCGCTCTCGCAGCAAGCAGAGCACAGTCAATGCAAATATGGCACTCCGGCAGCCCAGCGCTGCAGGACCCACGCACCTTCTTCTCCTGGGCAGGGCTGGAGGCAGCGCTCTCCTGGTGCAGGAATAAGGTTGTAGCACTAAGTCCCACAAAATAAAGTTGCAGCGCTCCTCTTCTCCTGTGGCGCAGTTATAGCGCTTTAGCAGCACAGCGCTGCAGGCATCAGCTCCTCTCTTCTCCTGGGCAGACTACGTGCTCACAGGGTGCTAGGCAGCAGGCAGCTGCCAGTAATATATAGCGCTCACCAGGTGCTGGGCTTAGGACGGCAGGAGAGCAGGCAGGCAATACTGGGCAAGATCAGCAGGCAGTGGGTACTCATCAGAACAGGACAGCAGCTCCTAGAAGCAGTCATCTCCCATAAAGTGGCACTCCTCCTGACACAGCAGTCTTCACTCCAGTAAAGGGCTCTCACTGGCCCTGTGGACAGCGGAGGGGTGCAGATGGGCACAGGGGCCAGCACACAGGCCCAATGTGGCGGTACCTCCTGGCAGAGTGTCCCCTCTCAATCAAGTCCACGCTCCGTCTGAGCACATGGAGGCACAGCCCCCTCACCCCACCTACCAGAAAGGGCTGGAAGCTTCTGGAAGGTTCCCTGGGAAACCGGTCCCAACTGGTTTAGGGGGAGGTGTAGAGCACCCTGGGTGCCAGGCTTCCCTCCAAAAGCTGGGGGTGCTGGGAAACAGACAACTAGACCGCCAACTCACCTCAGACAGGCGGCACATGTGCAGACAGGAATGGCGTCCATTTTAAAAGTAACATTTCACACAGGTCAAAATCAACCTGCGTACACCATTGCGCAGTATTTAACATTTGCATTTCAGATACATCAACATGACATGTTTATTCCCACAAAAGCGAAAAATTCAGGGGAAAAGGGCCAAGTCCAACACTGTTTTTTCAAGTTAAAAGCCACAATCCAAAGTTGAAAAACAAATCACCTGAGTCCACACACCTGTTGGCTTCTAGATGTCGAAGAAGCAATGTGGTTGCTCGAATCAGTGGTCAGGTCCCGCTTATTGTTGGTATAACCAAGTTTTGAGTGCTCTGCAGAACTTTAAGGCCACATGTATCAAATAAACATTTTGCGATTACCAAATAGCTATTTTTACTTAATCGCTATTAGGTAATCGCAAAATGCTATATGTGTAAGGAATCGCTAAAGATTTTGCGATTCCTTAATATTACCTGATAGCGATTCGGTAAATAGCGAATCGCTATAAAGTAATATTACTCCATTCGTTCCTATGGGGCAAAAGGCCCATAGGTGCAAATGGTTTTGCATTAGATAATATGTGATTACCTAATTGGTAATCGCAAATTAGGTAATGCAATGTCAGGGTGCCCGGGGGCCTAAGGCCCCCAGAAGCACCCTGAAAAATTTAATTTTGTGCATTTTTCGTAGTTTGCACATGGTTACTATCGACTTGAAGTCGATGGAATTTGCATTTTCCTACATGCACAGTTTGCATTTGGAAAATGATTCATACATGTGCTAAGGGAATCTCAATTTGATGAAAGTAAGTCACACTAAAAGGAACTAAACTTCTGAAGGTAACCAAACTTAATTGAAAACCGCTTCCACAGAGTTACAATCAAAATGATATCTTATTGTACCCATCATGTCTTAATTTGTTGGCATGTTTCTGCACTTCTATCTCCCCACAAGGGGTCATACGCACTCATCGGTACATACGGGGTCAAGTCAAGATCAGCTCAATGCAAAAGCAAGTCAAAATGTAAATAAAGGAAAAATCCCGAATAACTATTCACAACAAAGGGATTGTTCCCTACTGGTTCCTATTAGGAAACTACTCAATCTATGGCACCCGAGATCCAGGTGTGCAGGGATATCTTTCAAGATGTATGCCTGTGGCACTACAGAAGCACCGTGGTTGATTGAATCAGTGGTCAGGTACTGATTAATACTGGCATAAATGAGTCTGGACTGCTCCACTGAACCTTCAGGGATCTGGTCATGTTTTTAACTGTTTTTGATCACTCACCAGGATTAATGACTAAACAACTATTTGCCATCGCAAAGATCCTGATGTTTTGGAAGAAGTGTCCTCACCCACATTGTTGTGGCATGCTTCATCATAGGGCATACTTCACACCCCTCACATAGATGTTGTGTGCGGGTGGAGCGCGACCTATTTTTTGGGAGCTATAGATATTCATAAGTACTGATCGAAAAGAAAAAAAAAAATGAAAACTGTCGAAGGGAGACTCCCACTTTTGTGCAGTTTATTTCTGGGTATCCTTAGCAGGATTAAAAAGCAAAGGCTGATGGTCTTGGTATATAACCCCCCTTCCATCTGCACAACATCATGTTGTTAGCTGTTCTGGTAATGAATTCCAGAGGGATGTAGCCTGGCTGGAGAATGCTCTCCAGCCCATTTCAGTGTTTCTAATGCTGGGAATAGTCAGATGCATAAAAGCTGAGGAACAAAGATTGCGGGCTGGGATGCTAATTGTTTAGATTTTGTGTCAGGATAAGTTATCCAGGATAATCCAGTGCCTTTTGTTTTACGAACAGTGTATTTTTCTTTATCTGTTTTTTGAAGAGCAGCCAAGGCACTGAGGAAAGGGGGGAGAGGGGGCTAGCATAATCTCTTAACTGTAACTTTAGGTGATTGTGTAAATATAGGACTACGTTTATATAATAATAATATAATATAAGTATAATATAATAAGTAAAATATATATAATTATAATAATTATAATTAGTTAATATAATTATTATTATAAGTTAATATAATACAAGTTAATATAGGACCAAAATAGATCCGAACAAGCACATTAGAATAATCAATACGAAATGTAGGCTTTCATAACCATGACTTTCTGTGGAGAAAAAAAATTAAGAAGGCATTTTAGAATGTGCAACTTAAATTAGCTTGAGCTTGAATCTTACATTTTTACTGCTGATACTGGTGTGGCTTGACCGCTCATAGTATATTGAGAGGTCAAGGACATAAAATATTGGTTTTGCTTCCATTTTGCAGCAAGTTGCCAGGAGACATGTCTAGAAGTTGGCTATGGTGTCACCAGCTTTCATTTGAAATATGTAGTCATAAATTTAGCTTCATAAGTCACAATTGAAAATATTCCCCAATCCTACTTGTGCAAGAGAGGACTGTGGAGGAGGAGTTTTTCTATAAATATTTATTAGTTTAAACAGTGTGTTTTGTGAAGTCTAAAGACCACTTTTTATGTGTTTAGCAATGCCAAATGGTGCATTGCAATCCCAGAGGATTGCAGGGCCTCTACTAATGCTATCAGCACCCATATCTTCGCAAGTGGAGCAGGAGCAAGCCTAACAGTAATCTAGAAACCGCATTTGAGAATGAACAGTGACAGTCACAGGATATAATCTCAATAGGAACATGGTCAGCAAGAATCTCAGTGTGAGAATCTCAATGTGACCAGCCACATACTTAAAGTAAGAATCTCAAGAAAGCCTTTATTTATCTTGGGGACTATAGCTCTATCTGGATCAGGAGTATGAGGTCAAGGGGATCCTGAATTCCAAATTGGTACGTGGAAAGCTGTGGTACTTAGTTGCATGGAAGGGCTGCGGCCCTGAGGAGGACTCGTGGGAACCCGCTAATGCGGTGCACGCGTCCAGGCTGGTGGCTAGGTTCCATAGAGGGCACCCTGGTAAGCCAAAGGGCAGTCAGTGTCCACCGGGAGGGGGATGTCTTGTCAGGGACTAGTCGCTGGTTGCGCACTGACTGCACACAGCCACGTGAACCAGGAAGTACCGAACCTCTACAAACTACAATTCCCGGCGAGCAACGCGAGAGCCACGCCCCACGTGACTCGGGCGCGACGCCGGATACCAGGTATAGGTAGCGTTTGGTGTCTCAGGCGCCCTATACCTGGTATCCGGCATCGCGCCCGAGTCGCGTTGGTCTCCGGGAATTGTAGTTTGTAGAGGTTCGGTACTTCCTGGTTCACACGGCTGTGTGCAGTCAGTGCGCAACCGGCGACTAGTCCCTGACACGTGGAAACAATGTACTACCTTTCGCTCAGTCACTCGTGCTTACTTACTCGGTTTGTCTCAGAGAGTTACACAGAATAAACAGTCTGGGCGTTTCAATAAGTATTTATTGAACAGTTGTTATTCTAGTGTAAAATATATGTGCTGCAGCAATCAGCAGACAATAGCAGAGATATATTATCAGCAGTACGATAAAAGTGAAGGGATAGAACAGTTCTACCATATTGCAATAATCATGAATACATACATGAATATAAAAGCATTTATGAAAAGTGCGCGTACTCCTACGATGCCTAACTAGATGTACCTGAGTGTACCTAGCATATGTGTAGGTCTAAAAGCCTAAGAGCCAAGAATCCCTCTAGGATTTAGTCGAACCCCATTACCTGAAGAGAGAGAGTGTGGGACCCCGTCCTGGTCTCGAGTTTGACACCCCGCAAGGGCTGTGTTAGACCGCTGTCAGCTGGAGCGACTGCATGCAGGAGCCTCAGCGTCTCTGGTCAGTGTGTCAGCATGGAAGTCTCGGTTCCCTCTATCTTACCGTGGCAAGATGTGGTGTATTTATACCCTAAAGTGTCTTGTCCCTCAGTATGGTTTGTATTGGTCTTTGTTAGACATGAGGAAGACGTCAGGGGTGAACTTTGTACATACATATTATGCGGGAGATGTAGCTGGTGAATGCTCATGCATAATTTATGAGTACATGGTAGGCCTGTGTTCTGGAAAGACCTTGCAGTGTTCTAACCACAGACTAGATAACGTTCAACCCTCAGAGCTCGTTGTGTACTGTAGGGAACTAATGTAGGTGAAAGATCATGTCTATATTAGGAGCCATGACTATAATAGGGCATGTACGAGTATGACCATAATAGGGCATATACGAGTATGACCATAATAGGGCATATACGAGTATGACCATAATAGGGCATATACGAGTATGACCATAATAGGGCATATACGAGTATTTCGCCATTATGGCATATATTAACGGGTCTACATTAGGGCCTATATACGAAACATAACACTACTATGCATTACAAAACATCATGGCGCAAACATGCCTGCAGATGCTCAGAGGGTTATATGAGACTTGTTACCCTCGTCGAGGGAGGGAGAAGGGCATCATTATTGCTTCTTATGAGTAATATCTCCTCCCTACATTCAACAATAGTAATAAAAAGCATATTTCACTCTATGCATCTGCATAAATACTACATATTTGCATACATTTCCTACATAGCCTAGCACCCTAGCTGCTAGTAACTAACATTCTGCCATAAAGACAAGTGATAGATGAGAGCCACACACCTATACCAAGCCACCACACAGCCAGCGCTGACACAGCCAATGGATGTCCTTGCAGGCACAGCTCGCTGGATGGGTTGGTCCTCTATGCCCATTGTGCGGTACACTGTGCCCTTTTGGAGCGGGTTCCAGAAAGTGAAAAAAGTATGTGAGAAGGGATATTTGTTCTCAAGACGTGTGAAAACCCTAGTGTGAAAAGTTTGTGGTGAAAGAATGCTGATATATATGGCCTCCTGACTAATTATATTTATCTCTTATTCTTTGTGGTAAGAAGGGGTATATATAAATATATATACATATATATATATGCATTGTGTACATAGAATATTATGTGTACTATTGAAAGAAACATAGGGTAATTACAAGAGCTAGGTCTAACAGTGCAACATCCTATAGGGCATTATGCAAAAGGTTAGGGTAGAGGTAAGTGGCCACGGGTCAAAGGTCAGCTAATACTCAGGTGATTAGAAAAAAAATAGCAATAATACAACAAATGGGCACCACGACTTAAAAACAGATGCAGCTCCACATTATTCCCCATTCCGACTTCTGCCCTAGGCTTAGCTACTAGAGCAGGAACATATTGCAACGCTTTTTTCGCACTCCCCTATCTTCAGAGGTGCAATGTCAGCAGCTGATTAACATGTGGCGCTCTGTGTAACAGTCTAATTTGGAGACAGTATTTAAGGCCGTAGCACAGGCGCTTAATGCATGGTACACATTGGGGGTTCTTCCTCTTTCATTAGGTTGTGCTCGCTTCCATTTTGCCACCTCACATCAGATTTTAGCTTAATGTTGTACCTCCTTGCAAAAATTGTAAACAATGCAATAATATTGCATACATAACAGTAGTTATGTGTGCTGTGCACAAATCTTGGTGGACAGATGTAATGAAGGTAAATTAGTCCAGTAGCCGAGATGTAGAACAATAAAGATGGTTTATTGAAGATAGATGTAGATCATAAAGCGAGCCCCACCAGGAGCAGCTTCCTTGCTGCTCAGCCCATACTCCCAACTGACACTCCACAACCAGGCATCCCAACACTCTATTACCTCACCATGCACACCAACATTCCACAATACATCCTCACTGGCTGAGCAGCAAGGGAAAGTAAGCAGGAAAGATGCATTGCACTGGAAACCAGATACCACACATCTTCCCCCTTTACAAATCAACAACAAAGTGATAATACCAGAAGTAAGCATGGCAATAACATAAGTAACATTGATGTAAACATGCTGCCACCAACGTAATATAAACTTAGACAGCACAAAGCATTTCATGGGAAGGCAATCAATAATACATAAGATGAAATTAAATGAAACACTATGGCTTATCACTTCCTGTACCATACTGCAATGGTAGCAAACATTGCCTGCGCTTGTGTATTTTGCTCAGGACAATTTGTTTGAAGTTACTATTTTAAGCTGAAGTCTGGATGTTTTTAATGAGTCCATTTTGGCATACAACTCATAAGTTTCATACCTAACATCAACTCTTTTTATAGACTAGTAGATTAGAAGAGTTGTTCTAGGTTCATTCCCTGATTATGAGTTAAACAGTACGTCGGGTGGGGTAAAATCTTATAAGATTTACCCATTAGCAGCCCGTAAAATAGTTCGTGGACCCAAACAAATCTCTCAATTAAGAGTACCTTCTAAAAACCGAGGAAATTATTTTACCACATGCGTTTTTTCTGGGTGTGTTTTTACCACATTTTTACTGCCGGTAAAGTCACAGGAAAACTGTCCATGTTGAGAAACACTGTGCTGACAGGAAATGACATATACAAAGAGAAAGTATGATGTCCTTTTCCCCTTCTCATTTGCGGTGCACAGGAAGTGTTTTGCTGGGGCTCTTAGTTTAGCCACTTGTCATACTTTCACCACGTGGTAGCCCTTTGGTGGATTTCAAATCTATGCTAATACACAGCATTTAAAAGCCATCCATCATCTCTTGTGATTCAGCATGGCTGGTCAGAGAATCAGAAAGTACCAATTAAGAGAGGCAGAACAATTTCTTGCTGAGGAGGTGGTGAAAGAGGAACACTGTCTAATGGGGCCTTTGGTTTAAAAAACAAGTAGGAAAACTTGATCAAAAATTAGGCAAAACATCACAGATAAATCTAATGATGTGTCTACAAACCCCAGAACAGTGAATGAGTGCAAAAATATATTTCAAGACCTCAAGCATCACATTCGGGACCTCATCTCCAAGTACAGAAGGGAAAGCAAGGCCACTGGAAGGCAACCTGCTCCAGAATTTACATTTAGTCCCTGGAAAGAGGAGGTGCAAAGTATTATCAACAATGCTAGCATTGAGGGGACAGAAGAAGGAACAGAGCCGTTGTTATATACAACTTTTTTTAAAGTAAGTAAATGTACAGGCCTAATTATGAGTTGGCTAGACTTTGTTCAGGAGATACTTGATGGCTTAAATTATAATTACTAACCAGTATCTCCACAGAACAGTTATGCTATTATGATTTTCTACCTCAAAACGGATAAGAAATATGTGGACCAGGATTTTCTGGGTGCTTTATTTGGCTGTTATTCACCATTCTGTCTGCAGGACTGCGAGCGGGGGACTCGGGTCTGTGGTGGGGCAGTGGTCAAGAGTATGCTTCTGCCTGTCTTTGGGGCATTAAATGCCCCCCTGGAATGCCGCAGGAGGTGGGCAAGGGTCGTACAGTGCTACTGGCTGCAGAGCCTGCCTTCACCAAGTCTCATGGAGCAAGGGCCTGCAGGCCTGGAATTATCGAGTTCTGAGTTTTCTGACCCAATAATTCCAGTCTCCAACACTCTTATAATGGGACTGGGGTTATTTCAACCATTGTTATAGCGTCGGATAAAATAACTTAGCTTGTAATAATGAACTAAATGTAATAGTATGTTAAAATTAGTTAAGGTAATCTTTATGACTTTAATTCTTTCAAGCAAAATGTTAAATCAATTTGATATCTCTCATTTCTGATGCACAAATGCAAAGTAGACTCATCATAAATGATTGTATGGAGACAATATACCTTTAATACCTGACTGAGGGGCAGATGTTGTTAGGGTCATCACAGCCTGCTCAACACCAAACATCATCTACATTCTTCAGAAAGCATATGATGAAACCCACATACATTATGAAATCTGTAGTAAACATATGCTCAAAACCCCAACCTCAGCCTGTTTCAAGACACTTTTGTTACCCTCCACAGAAATATCATATAATAAAGTTGTATAGAATGTGACAGCCTATAACAGAAACATATCAACAGAACCACTACTATTCCTATAAGAAAAAAAAGGTTAATGTTAATCTTAATGTATTCTCTATCAACTGGATTTTAAAACCAAATTTAACAATTTATTAAATATGTCATTACAGAACACGAATCTGAGGAAGACACAGAACAGCCCTCAGCTAGTTATGCTCCACCATCAGCAAAGCCAGCCAAAACAAAAGCAGCGAAAGCAGCAAGTGGTGCTATTGCTGTCACTACACAGACATTACCAATTCACCATCCCTTAACAACTCAGTCTGTTCCCTCAATGACTTTGCCTACAAAACCGTCAAGCACAATCACACCAAGACAGCCTGCCTCAGCAATACTCACCACTGACAAAACTACAGGTCAGAGCAGTACTAGAACCACAGTGTTGGTTACTAAACCGCTGTTTCAGCACCCATTCTCCAAAGTGGTGAGGATGTTTCCACGGCTGAAGGAGAAAAATAAGTCAAAGAACAGCAATCAGAAAAACACATAGAGGGACTGACATAGATTGGTCACCATCTAGTGAAGAAGAACAGGCTGCTTTAGGAGACATTCCAACACGTGTCACCGCAGCCTCAGTAGCAAACGCTTAGGCTCAAATATCGCCTGGAATTCCAGTCATGGAAGAAGCACAGTCAGTATTACTGCAGAATTCACAAGATTCAACCAATGCCATCATTGCAATGAGTAACAGGATGTAGACTCAATGTGAAAACATGAGTTGCAGGCTGCAGTAACAACAAGATTGCACTATGACACAGCACAGGCTTCAGACATTGCTGAACAAAAGGGCCAATCAACGTGCCATCTGAGGCATGCCATGCACAGATGGTGTGAAAGCATGGTGGCAAAAGGACATATAACCATGGTACATTCCTTGGATGCACATATTTGTTCCCTTCAGAAGACAGCATTTGGACTCTTAGCGGGTAGACAAATCCATCCACCCATCACAAGCTCAATCAGCCATTCACCCTAACTATCAACCTCTTCCACACTTTCTGAACAGGCCTGGAAGAAGGTCTGACCGTATGCCATGTGCAAGGACATGATACTACTCCTTCCAAAAAGAGTGCCCGCTACGTTTTTGGGTGTGTGTTATTTCATTACATATATATGGGGATATTTCTATAATTATTCTTACATTATGTGTGTCGCGTGATGTAAAAAAGTGAATTATTAATTGAGGTGGATGGTAGTTCATCACAAGTAATAAAGTCATGAACCTGATTAGTCCAGACAAAGATTTCAATGCTTTAAACTTGAGCTTGACCCCTGGTAGCTATGCACAGAGCAGACAGGCTTAACTTTGAGAAAATGTGTAAAGCATTTAGAAGTACCAAAACAGTTAAAAAGCCAGAAACACAAGGCAATAAAAATCCTACTCCAATTTATACAAACAGAGAAACAATTAATAAACAAAATGACACCAAAATGACAAAAATCCAATAAGGAAAACCGGCTGCTTTAAAAAAAATGTTTCCCATTTTGGAAATCAAATGGAAGGCTGTTGGTCTGTTGTCACTTGCAGACTACCACCCTGCATTCATAGCTATTCAGAGAGGAAGTCGCAAGTTGTGACCTATCTAATTATTATTTATTAGGCAAGTTGTTTTCTGACCCCACCCACCTGAATATGCAATTTCTGATGTGATCTATTAGTACATAGGTTGGATCACAAATTGCATACCTGTTCACAAACCAGTCAGTGTGCTAATTGCAAATCCTGATTTGCGAATTGGTCTTAGTTCATAGAGCCATTTGTGAGGACAGATGGAATATTGGAGAAATAAAGCAATGCAGGTACTGGCCTATTTAGTGTACCACAATACATGTGCCGGTGGGTGATCGTCGAGATGCTTTTCAAGAAGTGTGGAGAAAGGAAGCACTTTCAGCATGATCCTGTGTAAATCATCTACTTTTGTTCTAATCAGCTTATGGTGGAACCCCAGGAGCTGGACTGAGACTAGTGTGGCCGCATGTCAGAGCGTGGGCTGCTGTGGCTTTATGGGAGCAGTGGTCACTGCAGGCAGGCATTGGCAGTCTATTGTGGGTTTGCTGAATTATACGAATGTGACAATCAAACGTGTGGAGTAACGCATGGATTCTGAAGTGAGAAGAGCTGTCCCTGCATGTAAACAGCATGGAAGGAAAGAGACGTGTGGGAGACCCACATGTTTCTGCATAAAAGAACTGCATTGCTCAAAACAATGAGTTCCTCACCGTCTACTGGTTAAACACATGCTGTTGAATTCAAGCTAAGGAGCAATATCTCTTGGGTTTATTGGACCTGAATCCTGTGTCTGAGTCATCGTCTTAGGCAGAAAACATGTGTATGTCCTGTGCAACTAGAGGACCTGCGTTGGAACACAGCCTGTAGTAGTTCATTCACCCAGATGGGTGTTTGTGCGTGTGTGTATGCGTACGAGTATGTCTGCATGCATGTGTGTGTGTGTTTGTGTGTGTGCATGGGTGTGAATGTGTGCATTGATGGACAAATATATGAACTTGTAGTAAGCAGTTTTTGTTCTCTACACAGCACCATGTGGCAATAGAAATTTACCTTTATTGGGAGGTCCTCGGACTGACTTTTCAACAAGCTCATCGGAGAACGTTCTGTGCCACACACATTGATACACAGTGCTGGAAGAAGTTGAAAAGATTAAAACTGTGTGGGTATGCGTGTGTGCGCCACACACATTGTTACTCACACATGGGAGAAGTTGAAAAGATTAAAACTGAGTGTGTGTGTGTGTGTGTCTGTTTAGGTACTTTCGAGCTTGCGCCTCAAAAACTAAAAGAGCAGTTATATTCCCTTTGGTTCGCTGTATAACCTACCCCAGCACCAAGGCACGTGTGGAGTTCTAATAGTAAATACAATGACCGATCCTCGTATATAAAGGTATCGTTTCTGTGTTTGTGTGCGGGTACGCATGCGTGCACACATGCATGTATGTGTGTGTGGGCGTGTGTGTGTGTGTGTGTGTGTGTGAGAGACATTGCCAGGAGAGAGGCAAAAAATGTTTCAAAAAAAGTGTTTTGCCAAAAGTGTTATAAAGTAAAACGTATACTACAGGCCAGCAGCATTCAAGCTTTTAAACAATGGCCACTTTGTTGCCTGCTCCAGAAGATCCAGCAATACTCATAGAGCAACAGAAAGACATTTTCAAAGTGTGTATTCAGACAAAGAGGCTCCTATTACAGCAACTCTGCCTACAGTCCCTAAGAATATAAACACCAGTTCTATCCACAACGAAGCAGAGGTTACTGAGGTCGTGGACAGAAAACTTCCAGAGGATGCATTCAACAAGGTAAGCCTATTATCTGGCCATCCTCCCGTAGGGAGGCGTCTTGCTCTTTTCCTATCTCAATGGCAAACAATTACTTCAGACCCTTGGGTTCTAGCCACAGTTCAGGGTTATGTTATAGAGCTTTCCAATCAGAGCCTCCTCCTCTCCCTCAGTTCTCTGTAGAAATATCCCACATGATAACTCAAGAGGTTCAGCCTCTATTACAAAGACATGCAATTCAGCCATGCATCCCAGATTCTTCAGGCTTCTTTAGCTCTATTTTTCTAGTACAAATGAAAACCAAAAGATGAGACCCATCATCAATCTGAAAATTTTCAATCACTTTGTGGTGTACCGCCATTTCAAAATGGAAACAATTCTTCATCTTCGAGATTCTTTGCTTCAACACGACTGGATGGTCAGATTGGACTTTCAGGATGCCTACCTTACCATTTCCATTCATCACAGCTGCAGGAACTTCCTCCTGTTCTGTGGCAGGGTCAGGCCTACCATTTCTCCTGACTTCCTTTCAGCCTTTCCTCTGCTCCTTGGTGTTTCAGAGTTCGCAGATTTCCATCAGGTCGCTGGCATGAATTTTCAGTCTTCTTTCCTCATCAATTCAAGCAATTTTCCCAGGTCCTCTTCATTATCGTGCCCTTCAGTGACTCAAAATCCGTCGCTTGTGAAGAGGTCTCACTTACTCAGATGTAATTTCCTTAGATCCAGAATCTCGGTTGGAGCTCCAATGGTGGATAGACCATTAAGATGCCTGAAACGACAGGACCATTTTTGCGTCAGCCCCCGATCTAGCATTAGAATCCAATGCAAGTTGAATGGGCTGGGGTGCCCGCTGTGGACCAATCTCAACTGGAGGCTCATGGTTGTTAGAGGAGTCCAGACTGCATATCAATTGTTAGCGATGTTTGCAGGCTCCTTTGCAGTCAAAAGCCTTGCAAAAAACAGAGTGCAATGTTCTATTCTTCTTTGCATGGACAACATCTCTGCGGTCCAGTATATCATTCATCTGGGGGCACCAGATCAAGGCCCCTTGCAGAGTTGGCAAAGAGCTTTTGGGAATTCTGTCTTCACAACAACATCTCAGTTTGTGCAGAATATCTTCTGGGAGATCTCAATTCAGTGACGGATTGGCATTCCCGTCACCTTCGCAATTCCAGCGATTGGAGGCTTCACCCTTCAGTCTTCAACGCCCTATTACGCAAATGGGGTCTTTCCACATTGACTTATTAGCCTCAAGACTCAATTCCCACCTTCCATGTTTTTTCAGCTGGCGTTCAGACCCTCTGGACTTAGCTACAGATGCCTTTTTACAAGATTGGGCTCCTTTCCTCAATTGCGCTTTTCTCCCTTTTATAATTTTCAACAGAGTTCTAGTCCAAACCAGGTGTCAAAGGGCAACCCTTGTATTAGTCGTCTCCTTTTGGCAATCACAGGTCTTGTTCTCTTCCCTTCTGGAGTTAGCAATAGACTTTCTGATCCTTCTCCCATCTTTCCCCAATCTTCTGCTGGACCCTCTGGGACAACCTCACAATCTGGTTCTAGACAACTCCCTCCTTCTTTCAACCTGGAAAATTTCTATATCTTCCAGTCTTGCTCTTTCATTTCGACAGAAGCTTCAGCAACAATTCCTGGGCCCCTGGCACCTCCAAAGTGTACAAATCAGCTTGGTCCCTTTGGGTAAGCTGGTGTTTGGGAAAATCTATTGATCCCTTTTCAGCCGTTGTAGTTTATATTGTAAACTTCTTAGCAGCTGAAGCTTGTGGAGGTAAGTCCTACCGTACCATTAATTTGTATAGATCAGCCATTTCTACGAAACATCCCTTCATCAATGGAAAACCAGTGGGAGATCATCCGCTCATTTGTTGGCTTTTAAAAGGAGTAAAATTTACTAAAACCCCTGTGCCTAAATACAGTAAACTTTGGGATATTACTGTTGTTTTGAAGTTGTTTATTGCTTGGCCTGATAATTCTGCTCTTTCATAGAAGATGCTCTCTGAAAAGCTTACAATGTTGGTATGCCTTGTTTCTACTAAACGTATTTCTGATGTCAAGGCTTTGGATCCTACTTCTCGTCAGTTTACTCCCACAGGTGTTTTCTTCTCAGTCCACAGGTGTACCATACAAACTTAACCTCTGTTTTCACCCTTATTTTCCAGATCAACGAAAACTCTGTTTTGGACAATTTCTTAAAGTGTATGAGTTCCGAACAGTCGATCTTAGAACGTCCTCTCAGTCACAACTCCTCATTTCCTACAGAAAACCTCACAATACTGTTTCCTCTCCCACTCTGGCTCTTAGGGTCAGATGGGACATGTCCCTTGCTGGTATTGATACCTACATTTTGTTTCATAACTCATTTTATTGAGCAGTTGTTCAAAGTCAATGAGATACAATTCAACAGGAGGTATAAGCATATTAGGCCTCCCGAAGGGGGCCTGGACATTTCTGATCATAAGTGTAACGACCAGCCACCCAACCCAGTGCACTGCACAGTATGTGGTAGAGGCCGTTATCAACAGCTTACACCCGGGGTGAAACTACTCTGTACCCTCCCCTCCCGCACACTCGGTCTCTGTCTTAGGTCCCTCTATATTGCGTCCAATGTCCCCAGATCTTTTCAAATTTGCGAGGGCATCCTCTGGCTTGGTATATCTTGCGTTCTGCCAGCTGACACCAGTCAAGATCCTCTTCTCATTCCCTGACCATTGGGGGCGCGGCAAGCCACCGAATAGAGTATTTGGGTCAATTCTCCTCCCCTGTAATACCTAGGATCATCCATTTGGCCTCTAGTGGGACTGTTAATCCAGTGACCGCCTTCATCACCCCTGTGACCTCGCTCCAGAAGTGTTGGATTATTGGACAAATCCAGACCGTATGGTAAAAAGTACCTATGTTACCACATCCCCTGGCACATATGGCTGATTCGCATCTACCCATCCGGTGTAGTCTGGATCTAGAGAAGTACGCCCTTTGCAACACACGGAGTTCCACCAAGCGGAATCGGGCTTGTATGGCTACCTCCCTGGGGCTCTGCAGGGCCTCCCCCCGATACCTCAATTTTTGGAGCTCATTCTTTCAGGGCGCTATGGCCTCTACTGCTTTCTGGGCTTGTTCGCGACTGGAGGGCATTCTCAGATCAGCTGATTGGTCTAATGATAATGTGTTTTGCACGTTTTATTGTAAATCTGTTCACAATCCTGCTTCTGTTGTTGTTAATCTGCTTTGAATTAGCATATAATGAACCTCAGGTCTTGAAACGAAATGTAGATTTTCCTAGTATTTAATGAAGGAAAGTCTTAATTTTATTAAAGACACTGATGCAAGTATTATCCTGCCTCAACACTGTTTTAAGTGAGTGTTTTTTTTCCCTCCCTCTTAGGGGCGTCAGCTTTACCCGCATCATCCTAACAGTTTCAATGGATGCTGTTCTTCCATCATCTGCAATGCTAACTGTGGATTTGTCGAGACCTTCTTCCTGGAATATTCTGGTTCCTTCCTTTGGCCTGAGATGCAAAGACTTTTGCCAAGAACTGTTCACTTTTTCATTACCTTGTTTTCTCATTTTATCCATCTTTCCTTTATTTATGGATCATTGTTGACTTCTCGCAAACAGAAAAGAGGAGCTGTTTGCAGTCAAGGGTACTGTTATACTGTTTACTACTCCACTATTGATTCATAACTGTTCTATTTGTTCCCATAGGCCCGTTTCTCTTTCCTCATGGGACTTGTAGTTTTTCTGTTGTTCTTGACTGCTGTTATGAATAAATGCAATATAATTATTTTATAAATTGCTAGGTGGCAAAATGGTAGAATTTTTTAATCCAGACTTTTTCTTAAGGGTGTGGGGCAGTCACATTAATGAAATTGTGGGGGGTAAGCTAAGTTGGGATTATTGTTTAAGTAAGTAAAATAAAAGGCAAGTTGTATATCGCCGAAACGGGTGAGTCCTTAGTGAAGTAGACATCTGACTTGATGTTCATTTCAAAGTAGACAGGTTTGTTTGAATGATCATGGCTGAGGACACATGTAGTCTGGAAATTGAGGTAAAAGTATTTCAAGATGTTTATGCTGTGAAACTGGGAAAACTCAAATGGGATCATTATAAAAGTGCATTGAAAAAAATGCAAAGCCTCTGGTTCCCAAAGAGAGGATGGTTCCAGTTACTGTTATAGCACAGTTGAAAGAAAGATTGATACAACATGGAGTGCTTGAGATAATCAACATCTCTGAAAGGTTTCTACCGATGGTCTGTACCAGAGTAAAACCTCAGATTAACTTACGAATGTGTGTTGAATTTACAGTTGTATATGGGGACATCTAAATACTGGCAGTGAAGTCATATAGTAATTTGGATGTCCCAAGTGTGCATTATCAGATAATGATGCATCCATCAGCTATGGTCTTGACGTTGTTCATCACTCCAAATGGTGCCTTTAGGTTCGTGCCTTTACGATTGGGCACATAACTTTGGCTGGCATCAGGGTCAACAATGTTCCAAAATGTATTGTCAAGGAACAGGAATGCTGTATGGTGACATTACATTGAGTTCCACAAAGAAGCAATTGGAGGGAGCAAAAACTAGGAGTAGTTGTATCACATATGATCTGCTGCTTCACAATACACATAAACATTATACTTGTTCAGCAATCAAATTATAGTTTTCTATGGGGGCTCCATATACGTAGCATAAAGGTCTGTGTTTTTTTTAATTAGGCTAGTAGCCAAAGTATAGAAGATGACATAATCACCCTGTTTTTATCAGCAGTGCTCTGCTAGTGTGCTCAGATATGTGGCATCACCAACTCCATAAGGAAGGTTTCTGATATTGTTGCTGCCTAATCTTACCTTTTCATTTGTGTGAGTAGAAGATACAGATGTCAAAAATATGGAGTACAACAAAAACGTGTTTAAAAAGTTGAATATTTTATTTGCCTCAGAATACTTTTATTAGTGATGACAATTTTTTCGAATTCCTCATGTCACATGGCCCATAGGGACATTGTCGTTTTCAATAGGTTAGCATGAGCACGTTGCAGCTTGCCTGCTGCTTTGCGCACGTTACTACACGTTTTTTTTTTTGCAATACTTTCTATGGCTGCTTTCACATGAGAACTCATCGCTGTGTTCACTCTCTGCAAGTTCCTGGGATTTTAACTGATCATTGTGAGCAAGGTCGAACAACAATGCCCCTTGTTATTTTGTTCTATCCAGGCCTTAGCCCTTAGACAAAACTTACCGATGCAGCTGTTGTTTGGACAAACGCATTTTGGTCTTATTAGAATACACGAATAGGTAGCACACACTTGGAGAGGGACCGTTCCAGGGAGAAGAGTGAGACAGCACCTATGATGTAGATCTACCATCTATAGGCTAAGGTATGGGGTCTGCTGACAAAGCCCAGAGATCTTCTAATACATAATAATACTGCTTCTTAGCAAGGGGAGGGAGGTTAGGCTCTAGTGTCTTTTTATTATGACATCCCCTTTTTATGATATATGGACTAGCTGCTATGCTGACTGTATTTGTACTATGCATTTTCCTGCTTGTTGTGGCACGTATACTGCATGTTAGGGCACGTTAGTTAAAATAAATATTTTAAACTATTCCGTGTCTCTGTCAGATCTTATTGTGGACAAGTACAAGAGTGAGAGCGAAAGGGTGTGTCTTGTTACGGCGATTCCTGAGAGATCTGGGAGTGTTGTATTCTGGGGTGTCTAATCATTTGTTTCTCTGTGAGTGAGTAGGAGAGCAAGTGACACATTATAGCTAGTCGGTCCAGGGCTTATGGGTACTAAGGTGGTAGGATGACTCAGTCCCTATACACCAAAGTCCTATAATCCTGCGCATAGTTCTGTGTTTGGGCAGAATCCCTGCAACATGGTGCCACCAACGTTTGGTCTGGTACTTGTTCACAAGACCCCTGAGTAGCGCTTGTGCTTGTCCACAATTTCCCTCTCATCTGTTTCCGGAGATGTCCGTGGTGGGGGGGCTTAGCCTCCTATATTTGTATATTTATAGGTTTTTCAAGCTTGAATTTTAAAACGTTTTTCTTTACCCTATTTTGCGCTACCATTTTCGTTGTTTCTTTCTTCCTGTCTTTATCAACATGGCACAACCGGTCGTTATTGCGGCACCTAACCGTGCAGCGGTTAATGCACACTTGACTCATCACGGAGTCCCCAATGCAAGGGCTAACATTATTTTTGTGATCGAGGCGGACCCAGCTTACCGCTTTGAGGTTTTCTATTCTTGGGTTACATTCCCCGCGGTAGATGGGAATGATAATTTGTTTCATGAATATACGAGGGCGGCTGCTTCAGAGGCTTATCATCCTTATGCATTACTTGAAGTTCCTTTGACGGCCTGGGACCATACTATTTGGTTTAATGGCGTCCTTCCTCACCCGCTCTCTATTGTTCGCATGGGCTCCTTATCAGTTGATCGGGCCACTTGGCCGGTTTTGGCTGGTTTTACTCCACATCCCAATTATCTCACTTTACTGTTGCAGAGCTACGTCTGTTATATACACAGTTGCTTCATATTCTTAGAAGTGTCATACAGTTTATGTCCTGTGCACTTCAAGTGGCTCTGGCTGGAGCTATTTCTCCACCACCAGGACATGGTGGCGGACTGGTGATTAGTCCCGTCATGATTAATTCGGTGATGAGCAAACGTCGACAAAACTGTGATGACTTGCCATTTTGGCTTGCACAAAAATTTGAGCAACTTGAAGCTGTTTTTCCACACACAACTCCTGTTGTAAAACACAGGATCCTTACAATGAGTTTGCCGAGTTGTCTGATTCCCGCTTTAGCTGACTGCACCACCTGGGGGACGGTGTTTGCTTTGGTGTATACACTGTGCTTTGGCACCCCCTCCATGAGCCTTCTACCGAACGTTCTGAAGAAGGTACAGGATGAACACGGGGCTGGTCCAGCCCTGGATTTGGGGATGAAGTTAGTGGGAATATTCCCTATTGTCCCCGATATGATTCTGGCCAATATTAAAGGTGAAGCAGTTTGCTTACAAGTACGTCAACGCCTAGCGGCGGTAGCGGAAGTGGATCGGCAGCGACAGTTGCCGATTATTATTGCAGATGTGTATACCTCTTTAGGTCGCAATAGCTTGGGGATTCGACCATTTACACAGGCACAAAGTACACCCCCTCCTGAAAAGGAGGGTCGTCCAGTCTTTCCTAAAAAGGCTTGGAACACGATGCAGCGGCAGCAACAACAGAAGCCTGGTTCACATGCAGGTTTGCCTCCACCTGACTCTTCTGAGCGTAGATACGATTTGCGTGACCGCTCTAAAATTAAGACACCTGAGAGGTTCCAGGTTTCTGATCCTTGTTCTCCTCGTTCCTTTCAGGAATCGTCGGATCAACAGTTCGGCGGGGGAGGACTTCAGGATCACAGACAAGGCGAGTCTGTGCAAGCTAGACGTGACCCGCAGCGCCAGTTTGATCTAAAAGTCAAGCAGGAGGAACAACCTCAATATCGACCCCAGTTTCAGAAGAAAAAAGTTGACGCTTTGACTGCAAAGTATGCCTCAGACGGTGAGAACCATGCTCCTCGACAGGAGTTGGGCGGTAACCCTCCTCGACAGCGCGGCCGAGGTTTACATACTGCGGCAGACACTCACCAGCGTCTGGAGGCGAAAGCAACTGACACTTTTATTACAGTAGAGACAGCTGATACTTGAGTTGCCCCTCCTGATAGGCTTTATGGAGTAATCCTCCAATTGAGGGTGATATTACATGACCGATTAAAGCAGTCTTTTGGGAAAATCTAACTTCTTCCTATGATATTCTATTGGCGGAGGTTGATTGATCTCCCCCTTTTGCCCTAGCCTCCTCTAAAGGGGAAGATGTTATTCTACCTAGTTTTTCACAATATGTTCCTGATGAAGATAAAATGGCTTATTCCTCTATGTAACCCCGGCGTTATACCGCAATCAGGCGGGTTGGGACAAGAGTTCTCCGGTTCATGTGATTCCTTTGCGTTCAACACCTCAACCCCAACCCCCAATCAAACGAGACGCTAAAGCGGCCGTAAGTGACATCTTGACCCAATTGGAATATCAGGGTGTGATTGAACCCTGTGTTTCATCAATGAATAATCCTCTTTTTCCGATATTGAAACCGGACGGTTCATATCGTATAGTTTTATAATACAGACATTTGAACAGTCATGTTCGTACCTTTGAGGTTCAGAACACACATAGCTCTGCGTTGGTGAACAACATAGTTTGAAAAAAGTACAAAACGCTTTGGATATTTCCAACGGCTTCTTCAGCCACTCTTTGGCTCCTGAGAACGGTGATTTGACCGCATTCAGTGCGTTGGGCAATCAGCGCCGATATGCAAGATTGCCTATGGGATATAAGAATAGCCCTGGTGTGTTTGGGGCACGCATAGTGTCCCTTTTACATGAGATTGACCCTGATGCCTTCTCGTACGTCGATGACATATACTTGACGGATGATGAGCTACAGCCGCATCTCTTGCGTGTGGATGACATTATCACACATTTTGCGATCTTTGGTTACAAATTCAATTTTGCTATGTCTCACATCGCCTTCTTGGCGGTCTTTTTTCTTGGTTACGAACTCAATAATGAAGGTAGGGGGTTGGCCCCCCACTTTCTGGAGAAATGTGCACAATTGCAATCTCCATCTATGCTTAAAAAATTGCAATCTTTGCTGGGTTTTTTAAATTTCAGGAGGAAATACATTCCTGATTATGCCCAGCGTATTAAACCTCTTTACTCATTGATACAACCTTCTTTTTCGTCTTCCAGTTGGCTTCCGGAACATACCGCAATTCTTCGGTCTCTGCAGTCTGACCTGCTTGCGACCAACTTCTTGTTAACAAGAGACAATTGTACAAATTTGGTCATAAGGATTGTACCAGGATCGTTAGGTTTTACTTACTCAACGTTCAATGAGGGGGACACGGTCCCCATTGCTTATAAATCGCATTTGTATACTTCAGCTGAAATGCGTTTCTCTTCTACAGAAAAAATCTTGACAGCGGTCCAGATGGCGATTCTGAAGGAACGCTCTCTGGCTCAGGGAAACCGCATTTTCATGGTTTCACCGGTACCTGCTTTAGAAGCAGTTACAAAGGCTAGTGTCCCGAATTCCAAAGCCTTGCATCCATGTTGGATACAATGGGCTAGTTCTTTGACGTTGGTTGATGTCAATTTTATCTTTGACCCTTCTTTGCAAACACAGGTGTTTTTACAATATGAACATGTTCACCCTCCTCCTTTATCATTACTCCCTCTTGATCAGTACAAATGCATAATTACACTGATGGCTCTGCGCAGCCAGCCATTGGTTCTAAATATGCTTATTCTGCAGCCTGCGCGATTGTGGCAGGAAAGAGTGTTGATCGGGATTTTAAATCCACTTTGGTGCACACACAGTCTCTAGGAGATTGCATGGCTCATTTGGCGGAGCTACGTGCTTTGGTTTTGACTCTTGAATTTGCTGATCCAGATGTTCCTACACCTGTAGTGTGCGATTCGTTTTACTGTGTACAATCCTTTAATGACAATTTGTTCTTCTGGACACAAAATTATTTTGGTGATTCTAAGGGTAGCGCAATTAGGCATAAAACGCTTTGGGTCCAAGTGGCCGCTCTTAAGGAACGTTTGCCACTCACACATGTTATTCAAACTTTGGGCCATCAACGTGTGGGAGCACATGCTTTTGGTAATTCACTGGCTGATGAGGCAGCCAAATCTGCAGTAGCCACTTGTTCGGATTCCATGTGTGACTATTCCATCTGTTGGGGATTCGGCTGATTCCCAACGAGGACCGCAGACTTTCTTTGATCATTGCCGCTCATGAAGGCGTGGCTTCTGCCCATGCCGGAGTAACTGCGACAATTTCACTTTTACAGCAACGTTTCTGGTGGCGTGGTTTATATCAACAGGCACGTAAATATGTTCTTTACTGTGACATTTGTCAACAGATTAAGCCTTCAACAGTTTCACGTCCACCCACACTCAACTGTACATTTCAAATCAACCATTTGGTTGTATTTATCTTGATCACTGCGGTCCTTTAACATCTGACAATGCTTTTAAGTATATCTTGACTGCAGTGGATTTGTGCACTAGATTCCTTTGGGTTTGGCCACAACGTAGTGCTGACGCTCAAACTGTTATAAGCGCAAAGATTTGCGTGTCTTTGTAGGGACATTTGCCTGTGGCACCTTCCATTCTGACCAAGGTCCTGTCTTTGCCTCTAAGGCTTACCGGGATGCGATGAAGTCTTTGGGGGTGCAGGTGCAATTCTCGTCTCCATATCGGCCTGAGGGCAATTCTGTTTTGGAGCGGATGAACTGTGACTTTAAGCAATCTTTAACAGCGAGGGTATTAGGTACCGGCAGGGGCTGGCTGACTCTTCTTTATGGAGTTCAACGTGCACTAAATATTCTCCCTAGAAGATCTCTGGGTGGGCGGACCCCATATAAAATGCTCTTTGGCATTAAAACGTTTGTTCCAGACCTTGATGGTCTAGACTTTGTGGCAGCTGCCGCAACCTTTGACGTAGATAACCATTATGCTATGTTACAGGCTCTACAAAAAAGCAACAGCCCATTTGCCTGGTTCCACGGATGTTGCTGTACTGATTCTAGTTTCTGGCTGGCTTCCTAAAGTTGGAGATCTGGTCCGAGAAAAGGTGGAGAACAAAAAAGAATTTGGTCCATCCTACCGTGCACCGGTCAGAGGCCTTGGCTTAAAAGGCATCCGTACTGTGATTCTGCCTCCACTGCCTGGTCGCAAGGAGAATCATTACATTTCAATCGAGCATGTCAAGCTACACCATATGGCCGATACTGAATAGTCTGCCTCCAAGCATTCCCCGCCGGGATCTCTCACTGAATCCGATGGCTTCTGTTTCTTTGAATAATCCCCAACAAATGGAAGGGGAGATGGAGTCTTCAATTGATTTGTTGCCTGTTTTACCTTCAACATCCACAACTGTGGATACGGAGTATGCTTCTCCTCCGGCTGAGGTTATACTTGACATTCCTGAAAGTACAAGACATTCACCTTCCAATGAAGAGCACCCTCCATTGTTTCAGCTGGGGTCCAGTGGTTTCTATATGGACCGTAATAGCTTTTCTTCTGATTCCTCATTGTTGTCCTCATCTGTGGCAGAGCCCCCTACACGCACCAGTCTTTTCATCTCCTGGTTTAAGAATACTTATCTAGTCCCGCTCTGGACATATGTCTGGATGGTGCTAACGATAGTGTTCCTCTTCATGTGGATTGGGTTCATGACTGTGTTTTTTCTGCTGATTAATGGCCATTATCAACCTGAACGCTCTGCTGTGAACTTGGTTGACGGAGTTGTAGCCCCTCACACTTCATCACATATAATGAAACGAGATCAAGCCCTAGTTAGTATTTCGGCTTTCCCAGTTGTTGATGGCATTGTTTGGGATAAAGTAGCATTCAATATCCATGGTCCGATCGAAACTTTGAATATTCCATACGTATTTCGCGTTTCATTAGGAGATGTGGTTTTGCCTAATATACACTCTGATGACTGGGATATTCATGCTGTTCATTCATTCATTGTTCTCTGATTTGAAATATTATACTGCTTTTGACACTGAAGATTTGTATTTAAATTCTGCAAACTTTGCTGATTTGTTCTGTTATCAACACTATGGCCATCATTTTTTGCACAGGACCAATACTCAGAGACCATTTTTTAATTATACCCAGTGGGAACATTGCCCTACACCGTTAAAGGGAAGCTCCAAGACCCAACTTAGTAAATTTATGTATTTTACTGGTTACAATCTTTCTGAACCTCAGTCCTATTTTTTCAAATTAAAAATTCCCAACCAAACCAAATTTATGCTGACCCACACTAAATTAGTTTACTTGTTGTCCTTCATAAATGATTTAGCGGTAAAAGGTTATGAGTACTCGAAGGACACAGTTGATTTAAAGTCTATTTGGGGTAATAAAGTATGGCAAGTGCAGGGCACTGAGTCATTGCATCCCGCATGTCTGATACCGTCTCAGCTCATATTTTTAAATGAGACGGTACAACAGACTGCTTGTTTTGGTTTCGCCACGGCCAAAAATCCAAACACACCCTCCATTCCATCATTGGCTCCTTATGAAACATGGCAAACAAATACCAACTATACAATTGCAGACTTGGCTGTCATGTTTGAGAATGGCACACTTAACTCTTCCACTATTGACCCTTTGGGATGGTTACTTTGTCCAACAAGCTCCGATGCGTGCCAATTGCGTTTATTGAATACTACAAAAGGGTTTACACAAAGTAGTCCTGACCCTCGTTTCCCACATTTCCATACAGTTACCACATATTCTGTGGGCAAGTTGTGTCAGCAATGGCTGGAGCATTCCACACTGTCATTGGTAAAACACCATCTTTCTCTTTTGTCTAGTGACATAGATCTTGCTGATTTTTTTTTAGGTCCAAAGTCCCCTAGAGCAAAACGTTTTGTTTATGCAGCATACAATGAATTTTGGAAAGTGGAAGCTGCAGTGCGCCTGCGCCAAATTGACCAAGCTAATTTGGAAAAAGTTCTTGCAGTTGTCAATGACAGCATTAATACACTGTCTTCCCGTATATATACTTTAGATAATATTGTATCATCAGTTATTGACATTGTTCAAAATGAAGTGTCTGTTTTGTATCATGGTCAAAATGAGTTACGTTCTGTAATGCAATTTGCTTGGACCTTACAAACGCTCAAAAGTGGAAAAGTTCCATAGGATTATCTGAATGCTTCAGCGCTTTTTTTTGCCATTTAATTTAACTGATAAACAGAAATTAATGTCCATCAAAGATGTTACATATACATTGTTACATATTGAACGATTAGAACAGTTACCATTTTCTGTGTCAGAGACTGATTCAGCTGTATGGTTGATACATTGGGTTATTTCACTACCTATCACTACCTATCTCACTCTTTCAGTTTACGTCCTGCATGAAACACTATCCTGTGGGTAGAAATGAGCCCATGGGCAGTAGCTATATTCACGAATTATGGATTGTGATTCCACTGTGGGACATTCACTGGTCTGTAAACAAGTTAAACTCCACGGCGCCTGTAACGTTTCGGCCCCTAATCTGGCTTGTTTTTTAAAAGGTACCCCTGTCCCAGCTATTATTCCCGCATTAACTTTGCTTTCTAATGGCAGTTATCTTATTTTGAACAACCACGACGCTGTGGCTTGCGGGCAGGCATCCCGTACATAGTAACAGTTTCCCAACGTGTTACATGTTGCAGCAATGTCCTGTTTCCACCCCCGCATGGGATTGTAGATAGTTCGCTTTGGCCTTCCATTCCAACTTTGAAAACAGATTTCAATAAGCTAAGCAGACTCAAAGCGCTATTGTTTCAACAAGAAGTGGCTCTCACGTCAGCTCGAGAGACCTTCGAAATTGCAGGTGGCGAGAACGCAAGTGAGATTCACTCACTGCTAAACACGAATCTCCCACTCCATTTTGGAGAATACACCAAATATTTAATGCGTCTGATACAGAGGGCCTTGCACACTTTTTTAAACTTGTGGGATCCAGTCTTGTCACCTCCTTCAAGATTATTTTTGGAATAATCCCAGCTTTTATCCATTCCATTTTTTCCAGCGCCTACGGAGGGTTTCCTCTGGTGCTCCTGCTAATTTACATTGTACTTCTGTTGCTGCTCCGCAACGGCTGCTCGATTTGAGGAGCTGCCAAACCCGGTCCAGTTGCAGCTGTATCGTGACCGGATACGCCAGCCTTTTGCTGCAATGCCATTACAAGCTCTTGACATCGACTACTGGCTCACCTTCCGTCATGAAACGAATATGCTGGAAGGGCCACCCTTCCTGCTGGCAGGAGCATGTTTCCAATAAAAAAAATTGTTATAAACTTATTTTGACTGAGTTTCATAAAGTTAATACACTTTGATTCCAGTTGATTGTTTCTCTTATTTATTCACATTCTGGTCACTGAAGACATGAAGTTAAATCCATAGTTCCTTATGAATCACGTCATATTCAATTCATATACCCAATGCATTTCGGGTCGGAACATGACCCTTCATCAGGGGTCACTTAACAGAAGTTCTAAAAATGAAATGAAACAGGAGACTTTTCATCATGCAGTCCACGCGTATTACGCATTGATTAACACAAAGTAACTTTGTATCTAGTAGTGAAATGAAAGGAGGCCGTGTTCACCGAATGTCAAGAAAAACGAATAAATAAAAGAACCTTGCATGCATGTGTGCTTAAACAAGCAAAACCCTTGGGTGCAGGTAATACCGCGTTATCGACAATATGAGAAATCGGCTGCCGTGACAACTGAGCTAGTATATACGGCTCGTGAATACATGCGGCTCGTGGATACATCAGCACTGTAAAGCGGATGTTTTAAAATGTGACAACAGTGCATAAACTAGTGTACAAAGTGCATGAACCGGTCGTGCTTCTTCGGACGTGACCGCGTGGTGTTTACCAGTCATCCAAACAACTATAGTCAGCCACGTGAGCATTATAAAAGTAACTGTATATTACGCGCACCAATACACTCTCACAGGTCGTGAACTAATTCAACAGCGAAAGTGCAGCAGCGGAATTGCAAGAACTTTAAAACTAAACCGAATGGATCTTACCGAGATAGCGCCAACAGTTTGACCGCGTTGTTGGGGAAGTTAGTACGTGACGTAAGTCAAGTCAAAGGTTAAATAGATGCCGCTAATATAGACGTCTTAAAGGGGCAGTGCTCATTTGTAAAAGAAACGTGAATAATAAAGATATTATTGAAAGGCCAAATAATAACAAGCAATGTAGCTTAGTGAAGCTGGATTCGACTACATTAAGAAAATTGCATGACATGCAAACAAAACTAGGTCAATAAGTAAGAAAATAGTAAACATCAGAGATTCCACGCATTATATGGTGCGATTACAGAAAGCAATTAAATTAAATTCTATCATTCATCCCATGCAGTTGCATGGCTTGTAATTAATTTGTCCAAAAGAATTCAGATCATGCCAACATTTTTTGTGGATCAGTCCCTTGCTTTGGTTTAAGCACCTCCAGTATAGTGAAGCAGAGTTGTGCAATATTGTGTCTTGCTTCAATCCAGTGGGTCGCTACGGTGGATTTTACATTTTGGTTTCTGATGTTACTCTTGTGTTCCCCCACTCGCACTTTAACTTTCCTTTCAGTCTTGCCTGAGTAAATTTTGCCACACGGGCATTTCAAGGCATAAATTACATTAGAAGTATCGCATGTACTGGAATGTTGGAGTTTGATCGTAGTGCCTTTAGTAGGGTGTACAAACAGATCTCCGACCATAACATTATTACAATGTACGCAATTCATACATTTTTGCATTCCTTTGTAAGCTTTTGACACTGGCTGTTGCCTCTTGGATAATAACTCCTTAAGATTGTTCGAACGCTGCATCGCAAAAGTTGGTTTTTGCGGAAACAACTGCTTGAAATCAGGTTCTGCTTGGATGATCAACCAGTGCTTCATTATGATGGACTTTATCAAATTGGATTGCGTGGAGTGTTTCAAGACACAAATAATGGGGTTGGATTGCTTGGATTCTGTGCGATGCAACAAAGACTCTCTGTTGAGGGGGGAACATGGCGGCCGTTAGGTAGTTTCGGTCGCGAGCTCTCGTGCACCGGTGGGGTGATGCGGCATAGCACGAATTTGGAGTGCCTGCTTAGCGCAAAATTTTGTAAAATTCATAAAGGGAAATAGTTAGGTTCCTGAGGAGTACCTTTTTATGGCTTTCTTTCTTCACTTTTTTGAAAATCTGCCTGCGACTCCGGGGGAAGTCGTTGTTGGAACTACATAAATGACAACAATGTTGCCAGTGTGCACTCTGGTAGAAACTTGTTTGTACCAAAAATTAAATGAAATTTTAATCAGTGTGCGTCCTTGCCGGTGCGCCGTATCCAAAGGCGTCAACTAAACTAACGAAACGAATATGCTGGAAGGGCCACCCTTCCTGCTGGCAGGAGCACGTTTCCAATAACAGAAAATTGTTATAAACTTATTTTGACTGAGTTTCATAAAGTTTATACACTTTGATTCCAGTTGATTGTTTCTCTTATTTATTCACATTCTGGTCACTGAAGACATGAAGTTAAATCCATAGTTCCTTATGAATCACGTCATATTCAATTCATGGCATATTCATATACCCAATGAAACAATCAACTGGAATCAAACTTTATGAAACTCAGTCAAAATAAGTTTATAACAATTTTTTGTTATTGGAAACGTGCTCCTGCCAGCAGGAAGGGTGGCCCTTCCAGCATATTCGTTTCGTTAGTTTAGTTGACGCCTTTGGACACGGCGCACCGGCAAGGACGCACACTGATTAAAATTTCATTTAAGTTTTGGTATAAACAAGTTTCTACCAGAGTGCACACTGGCAACATTGTTGTCATTTATGTACTTTTGTCCACAGTTCTTCCAATTGTGCACCTTTGATAATGTCGTTTGAAGAAATAGCATCACTAACCACCAACAAAGCAGACACTTTAGCATTTTCCACTGAAGCGGCCACAGAAATGTATGGCCTGGTACAGAAGGCCAGACTCTACAGTCCACATGTATCCACAACAACTCAATTGCTCAAACAATTGGAATATCTCAGCAGAAAAGAAATCAATCAGAGACTCCACGCAACCACCCTCATTCAGTATCATAAGGCTAAGAGAATTCCAAGAGGCTTACGAATTGCTTTGAAACCAATGCTGTGTAAAACTAATAAGGCCTTAATGGAGAGATGGTATGAGATTTTAAATAAATGCTCTTTAGACCTGATTCTACTAATCATCGAGGAATTATCCAACATCTTAAAGTCCTTGGAAGAAGAAATCCAAACTATTAAGGGTGAATTATCAAGTAAAACTCCAGAAAATTGGGACGATCTTCTTCAAGAACTTAATGCTAAATTTGACAAATACGCCAAAGAAATTCATGACCGCAAAATTAAGAAATTTCGGAGAGACACTATCGACTATAAACTTGATGAAGTTTATACATGGGCCGAGGTATACAATCAACGAAAATGGCAAAAACAGCCCTTTGCGGGCTCCTCACAAGAGAGCGTGGCATCTGATTCAGATATAGCGCAGAATCGACCACCATTAAGCAAAAATGGCAATGTACCCACACAAGCAGAAACCACCTCTGGAGGCCCACATACATCAAAGGCGACTTTTTTATCCATCAGTCCAGCGTCAAACCATCAACCGGACAAAAACACACAAAAACAAGGAGGGGCAAAAGAACAAGACACAGAGTCGGACAAAGGATCACTCCGAAGCAAAACGAAAGCAACCTAGTAGTTAACATCTCCAAGGTAAAATTATCCACCGCCCAAATTGCGGTTTTGAACAAAGGCACTTCATATGTACCAGCGTACCATAGCAACACGACTGAGAATCGCTCTCTTCAAATTTGTTAGAATTTTAAGACTCAAATATTTTTCAGCATTGAACCTTCATCCAATGTTCAACAAGAACCTGAATTTAAAGAATTCAAAGCAAAGAGTTCATTTTGCGCACCGATCTCACACAAATCCATAGATGCCTTTGAGAGATTAGTCAAATCAGATTGATTTTAGGAAAACCAAACAAGTGAATTTTACCTCAAAAGAATGGAGTACTCTAACGCATTTAGCTAACAATAAACAACTGACCTTCCAAAAAGCAGATAAAGGGGGTGCGTTGGTAGTCTTGGATACTGATTTTTATGAACAAAGCGTGTTGGCACACATTCAAGACACAAACATCTACACTAACCTTGATCATGATCCCACTATCGCTTTTCAAAAGATTCTGCATCAGATCCTGATTCGTGCACTGGATATGGGATTGATTAGTGTTAACACTAAAAGTACCTATACACCGAATACCCAAGACGCCCTAAACTGTACATGCTCCCTAAAATTCACAAGAACGTTGAAAAACCACCCTTTCAACCTATAGTCTCGGCATGTGGATCAATATCTGAACCCATCGGAAGGTACTTAGACAGTTTTCTACAGCCCATAGTACAACAATGGGATACATATCTAAAAGACACCACATCACTATTGAACTTGCTATCAAAACTCAATATAGATGGTATTGAAAATTGGTGGCTATGCACCATAGACGTGACTGCTCTCTATACTTCTATACCCCACCTAGATGGCTTAGAAGCCATAGAATGGGCCTTATTAAAACAAGATGAGATTGGAGCTGATAAAGTGTTGTTACTTGAGCTTCTCCAAATCGCATTGTTTCATAGCTATTTTGAATGGAAAGGAGAGTTTTATGCGCAATGGAACTTCAATGGGCTTTGCTGGAGCTCCCTCGTACGCCAATATCTTCATGGCGAAACTGGAACATGAACATATTCTCACAAATCAAAACTGGATGCAACACCTTGTTCTTTTCAGACGTTACATAGATGATATTCTAGTCATTTGGAAAGGGTATTTGACCAGCTTGGAGAACAATATCAGTGAACTTAATCAAATTCACAACCACATCAAGTTTACTCATCATATTGATAAACACCGTATAGCTTTTCTGGATGTATCGATTCAAATCGATTCTGGTATAATCAAAACAAGTGTGTTCACCAAAGAGACGGATAGAAACAACTCCTTACATTATAAGAGCTTTCATCAAAGTTCATTAAAACACCACCTTCCGTATTCTCAATTTATTAGATTAAAAAGGATTACATCTGATCCGGAAGAAGCTCATGCTACCATTGAACAATTTGCTACCAAATTTCAGCAACGAGGTTATCCTAAAGAAGTAATTGCCAATGCTATTCAAAGAGTTTCAACCCTCAACAGAGAGTCTTTGTTGCATTGCACAGAATCCAAGCAATCTAACCCCATTATTTGTATCTTGAAACACTCCACGCAATCCAATTTGATAAAGTCCATCATAATGAAGCACTGGTTGATCATCCAAACAGAACCTGATTTCAAGCAGTTGTTTCCGCAAAAAACAACTTTTGCGATGCAGCGTTCGAACAATCTTAAGGAGTTATTATCCAAGAGGCAACAGCCAGTGTCAAAAGCTTACAAAGGAATGCAAAAATGTATGAATTGCGTACATTGTAATAATGTTATGGTCGGAGATCTGTTTGTACACCCTATTAAAGGCACTACGATCAAACTCCAACATTCCAGTACATGCGATACTTCTAATGTAATTTATGCCTTGAAATGCCCGTGTGGCAAAATTTACTCAGGCAAGACTGAAAGGAAAGTTAAAGTGCGAGTGGGGGAACACAAGAGTAACATCAGAAACCAAAATGTAAAATCCACCGTAGCGACCCACTGGATTGAAGCAAGACACAATATTGCACAACTCCGCTTCACTATACTGGAGGTGCTTAAACCAAAGCAAGGGACTGATTCACAAAAAATGTTGGCAAGATCTGAATTCTTTTGGACAAAGAAATTACAAGCCATGCAACCGCATGGGATGAATGATAGAATTTAATTTAATTGCTTTCTGTAATCGCACCATAAAATGCGTGGAATCTCTGATGTTTACTATTTTCTTACTTATTGACCTAGTTTTGTTTGCATGTCATACCATTTTCTTAATGTAGTCGAATCCAGCTTCACTAAGCTACATTGCTTGTTATTATTTGGCCTTTCAATAATATCTTTATTATTCACGTTTCTTTTACAAATGAGCACTGCCCCTTTAAGACGTCTATATTAGCGGCGTCTATTTAACCTTTGACTTGACTTACGTCACGTACTAACTTCCCCGACAACGTGGTCAAACTGTCGCCGCTATCTCTGTAAGATCCATTCGGTTTAGTTTTAAAGTTCTTGCAATTCCGCTGCTGCACTTTCGCTGTTGAATGAGTTCACAACCTGTGAGAGTGTATTGGTGTGCGTAATATACAGTTACTTTTATAATGCTCACGTGGCTGACTATAGTTGTTTGGATGACTGGTAAACACCACGCGGTCATGTCTGAAGAAGCACGACCGGTTCATGTACTTTGTACACCAGTTTATGCACTGTTGTCACATTTTAAAACATCCGCTTTACAGTGCTGATGTATCCACGAGCCGCATGTATTCATGAGCCGCATATACTAGCTCGGTTGTCACTGCAGCCGATTTCTCATATTGTCGATAGCGCGGTATTACCTGCACCCAAGGGTTTTGCTTGTTTAAGCACACATGCATGCACAGTTCTTTTATTTATTCGCTTTTCTTGACACTCGGCGAACACGACCTCCTTTCATTTCACTACTAGATACAAAGTTACTTTGTGTTAATCAATGTGTAATACGCGTGGACTGCATGATGAAAAGTCTTCTGTTTCATTTCATTTTTAGAACTTCTGTTAAGTGACCCCTGATGAAGGGTCATGTTCCGACCCGAAATGCATTGGGTATATGAATATGCCATGAATTGAATATGACGTGATTCATAAGGAACTATGAATTTAACTTCATGTCTTCAGTGACCAGAATGAGAATAAATAAGAGAAACAATCAACTGGAATCAAAGTGTATTAACTTTATGAAACTCAGTCAAAATAAGTTTATAACACTTTTTTGTTATTGGAAACATGCTCCTGCCAGCAGGAAGGGTGGCCCTTCCAGCATATTCGTTTTGTTAGTTTAGTTGATGCCTTTGGACACGGCGCACCGGCAAGGACACACACTGATTAAAATTTCATTTAATTTTTGGTACAAACAAGTTTCTACCAGAGTGCACACTGGCACCATTGTTGTCACCTTCCGTCATGCCTACTTCACATGTGTGCAACCTGTGTTCCACTGCCTCCGGTGCCCTTTTCAATGGCCCCTGGATGTCTGCCTCTCCAATACAACCCACACTGCCCTGGATTATGA
Organism: Calotriton arnoldi; assembly: GCA_963921515.1. Taxonomy (NCBI): domain Eukaryota; kingdom Metazoa; phylum Chordata; class Amphibia; order Caudata; family Salamandridae; genus Calotriton; species Calotriton arnoldi. The sequence continues at coordinate 5,802,806 of CAWUFW010000138.1, forward strand.
ACTGTGAATGGGTCCGTTCAAGGCCCATGACCAGGAATGTTCCATGGGTAGGCACCTGGTGTGCGATCCTCTACTTGGACCAACAGCAGACTTGAGTACCTGTGCTCGGGCACAGCACCTCTTGGATCGGAGTTTCATCGAAGTTAACGCAGCTTGCCCTGATATGCTCCTAACGGCCTCTGGATATGAGGAGCATGTGTGCTCTTTTGACTTACTCAATTGGATGGCATACCTTTTTACTATGGAAGGTTCAGACAACATACTGGAGTTTATGGCATTCCGCTTTTCCTGTGACATTCCTGAATTTGAAGATTAGCTATGAATGGATATGTTTTTGGGTACCCTATTGGCTGTTTTTTAATTTTGCGACAAAATAATTATATATTTTTTTTGTGCACACAAATTTCCTAATTGGAATGAAACTGGAACGCTTAGCCTCTGCTTACCTCTGATTTTTGTTTTGGCATAGTGCTTCTGACCTGGCCAAGGGGAGGGTGTCACGTGGCCCATAGGGACATTGTCGTCTTCACTAAGTTAGCATGAGCATGTTGCAGCTTGCCTGCGGCTTTGCGCACGTTACTACACGTCTTTATTTTTTGCAATACTTTCTATGGCTGCTTTCACATGAGAACTCATCGCTGTGTTCACTCTCTGCAAGTTCCTGGGATTTTAACTGATCATTGTGAGCAAGGTCGAACAACAATGCCCCTTGTTATTTTGTTCTGGCCAGGCCTTAGCCCTTATACAAAACATACCGATGCAGCTTTTGTTTGGACAAACGCACTTTGGTCTTATTAGAATACACAAATAGGTAGCACACACTTGGAGAGGGACCTTTCCAGGGAGAAGAGCAAGACAGCACCTATGAAGTTGATCTACCTTCTATAGGCTAAAGTATGGGGTCTGCCCACAAACCCCAGAGATCTTCTAATACATAATAATACTGCTTCTTAGCAAGGGGAGGGAGGTTAGGCTCTATTGTCTTTTTATTATGACATCCCCTTTCATGATATATGGACTAGCTGCTATGCTGACTGTATTTGTACTATGCATTTTCCTGCTTGTTGTGGCGTGTATACTGCATGTTAGGGCACGTTAGTTAAAATAAATATTTTAAACTATTCCGTGTCTCTGTCAGATCTTATTGTGGACAAGTACAAGAGTGAGAGCGAAAGGGTGTGACTTGTTACCGCGATTCCTGAGAGATCTGGGAGTGTTGTGTTCTGGGGTGTCTAATCATTTGTTTGAGTAGGAGAGCAAGTGAGACACTATAGCTAGTCGGTCCAGGGTTATGGGTACTAAGGTGGTAGTATGACTCAGTCCCTATACACCAAGGTCCTATAATCCTGCGCATAGTTCTGTTTTGGGGCAGAATCCCTGCTCCCACAGCTTCCATAACAAGGGAGTAAAATACCCCAGCCTTAATATCTTATCCGGAGTCCTGTTTCTAAACATATAGCCAGTGAGCACAACATGATCATGCAACAAATATTATACTATGTCATGTTATGCTATAACAAGGTAGGCTATGTGTCAGGATTTATATAATACACACCTGCTACAGTATGTTATGTGATAAGTGTGATATTGTAAGTAATTGGGTTGTTGACTGAGGGAGGTGAAAACCCTTCTCAAGCAACAACCTCAGGGTGAACCAAAAAAGTCCCAAATTAACCTGGGCAAAAGTCTTTGGCAACTTGGCACAAAGCAGTCAGGCTTAACTTAGAGCCAAAGTGTAAGTATGCATGCAGCACACAAACAGTAATAGAATGAAAACACAACACAATAAAAATCCCAAACCAATTAAAAAAGATAGTATATAATTTAATAAATAAAATGAGACCAAAATGACAAAAACAGTAGAACCAGAGATATGTAATTTTAAAGGTTTAAGTACAAATAGCGTAGAGAAGCAGAAAGCAGTAACTGTGGGTATCTGGTCGCACTAAACTGGTACAAAGTCACAAGTTCAGGCTGACCACGATGGAGTGCGGCCTGGATTCATGGAATGGACCAGGTTAGTTCACCTTCTCAAAGTCAGGCATCCAGAGTTCAAAACTACAGTATTTCACAGGAGGAGCTCAACTAATGCCAGCCAAGGTCTAGGACGTAGAAAGGCACCTCTTGGGGATCAGGAACTCACTCCAGCAGAGCCCAGCAGGGCTCAGGCAGGTCCAGTTGCAGGTGTCAGATGGGCCAGGTGCAGGGAGGCCTCTGCAGCTTGTTGTGTCCCATTAGTTCGGAACAAGAGGTCAACCAACTGCCCCTTGGAGTCACTCTAGTAGTCCTAGATTTAAAGAAAGGTTCCACTCTCCTTCAAACAGTAAAGCAGGCCTCAAGCAGGAAGGCAGTCCTCTGAAGAACAAGGCAAGACTCAAGCAAGGCAGTCTTCTGCTAGCAGCAGGGCAGTCCTCTGAGAAACAAGACAGACCTCAAGCAGCAGGGCAGGCCTCTGAGAAATAGGCAGGCCTCATCAGCAGGGCACTTCCCTGGAGTATAAGGCAGTCCTTTTGAAGACTTCCGCAGTTTCAGGAGTGTACTGAAGAGTTGGTCTGAGAGTCCACTATCTATACCTGGTGCGAGCTTTGAAGTGGAAGAAACTTCTGAGGTTTTCCCCCACAGTTGGTTCTGGAATTTCCTTCCTCCCTGCCCAGGCTTCAAGAGGTCTGAGGTGACAAAAGGCTGGTGTGAAGCTCTTTGTGAGTGTGCTGAGGCAGCTCCTTTAAAATGTAAGTGGTGTAGAGAACAGCTCCATCCCTGCCATTCTGGCAGAATGGCCTACCCTGTCAACCCCTATTCCCCATTTGTGTCACTGTCTGGGGGAAATACACAAAGGCCAACTGCCATGCTAATCACAGTCATGTGACCCAGGACACAGGCTACAGGTACCAAACGGTTAGGATAAGAAAATGCCAACTTTGTAAAAGTGGCATTTTCAGAATAATTACTTAAAATTCAACTTTATCATTAAAGAGGATTCTAAATTACAATTCTTTAGAGGCCAAACATGACATTTCTACCTATTCTCAAACAAAATTGATCACTTATTAAATGTAATACAGTAACCCAATGTTATCTCACGGAAGAGGTGGGCCTCATAGCAGTGAAAAACAAATTTAGAAGTTTTTCACAACAAGGACATGCACAACTTAAATGTACATGTCCAACTTTTCAAATACAATGCACCCTGCCCTATATGCAGTTTAGGGCCTACCCTAGGGGTGACTTACATGTATTAAAAAGGGAGGTTTAGGCCTGGCAAAAGGCTTCTTTTGCCAGGTCGAATTGGCAGTTTATAACTGCACACACTGGCTGCAATGGCAGGTCTGAGTTATGTCTTAAAAGGCTACTTTTAGGGGGTACACTATGTTGTAAGAGACAATGGTCCCTATCAGATAAATATGGAAAGAGTTAAACAGAACAACATAATAATCTGTAAAGTTTTGCATTCAAATTAGGGATATATTTGATGTCAAACACTTAATGCTCCCCTAGTTGAACACTTCATGGACCAGCAACACACGGAGGAAGATCTGAAGTGGCAAGTGATCAACGTGATTCAACCACCACCAAGTAACACAGACATTAGCACGATCCTTAACAAAGAGGAACTTAAATGGATCCTACGCACTAACAGTCTACATACCGGCCTCAACCGCATGGAGGATTGGACCAACTTGATTTAAATAATTTGTGTACCTGTCACTCATTCAGTAATTAATAAATACGCTTTCCCTTGCTGAACACTGTATGGCTTTATATTCCGTACTCTTTCAGCTATCTCTTTTCTCACAGTCTCTGTGCCTGTACATTGCGCATTGCTCTTGCCTATTTCTCTTTCCACTGCACCACAATTATGGCCTACTTCTTCTCCGTATTCCTTGTCTATTATGAACCTTCCGGACACATGTCTTAATGGTATGTTGAGGAACTCTTAACAAGGTTACCTCTCTCCTTTTATCCCCGCTCAATATTCTGTACCTTACTCAGTCTGGCTGTCGTGACTGACATGGTTTACCTCGCACTACAATACTGGCAAACATGCTTTGATTTATGTTCTGTCCATGTCCGTCTCCGTACTCGAATCCTGGTTTTCATACTGTGCATTATTGCCTTATACCCTCATTGAATTTCCCTTGGGCAGACCGTCTACAATTGTTGCATTCTTAACAGATAGTAGTCAATTGTTTTTCCGTCTAGCACTAATACGCTAAATTCCTAATGTAATTTGTGACTGTGAATACATTAACAATGGTTACCTTGGAGACTGTAGTATTATTCGAATATGCACGATTGATGATTTTTCATACTGAGAATCAATTGTTACTTCCACTGCCCTTGTCTATATAATCCATCTGTGACTCCGAATAAGTTAACCTCGTTCATCTTGTAAACTTTTACTTTTTCTCAACACGTCAACCTCTGACGTCTTGTCTCAACCTTTCCTCCTCTCCAATATGGCGCCCCCCCTTCACTGATTGATATTACCCATACCACCGCGCACACGCATGCACACTGCTCACTTCCACACCAGTTTAAACCTATGAATCTCCGACTCACATGTCAACATCAGGCTCACCTACACGATTCCACAGCACGCCACCCGGGTAACTCGTAAGGTAAAACAATTCCCCCACCACTCGCTCGTACCCACTCCGGCAATGAGCCCTGACACTCTTTCCAATTTGCCCTATTTGGTTTCTTTATAGGATTCCTCCAGCACATTGCCAAACTTCGTCCCATCCGGACGTGCTGTTATTTCCCTTCTTCACTCTGTCGGTTGACTCGAACCGAATGTGAGTGGATCCCGGCAGTCTGTGCATCTTCACAACGCGGCCATAGGCACCGTACTTATGTGATTTCCTTGTTTCCTCAGGCAATTTTTCACCTCATCCTGTATGGAATTTATTACTAGCTGCCCATTCCACACAGGTCTGTCGTCTTTTTGGTAGTGTCCTTGGCTCATTGTCCTTTACCGGCTAGAGCTTATTTACTCTATTTACTCACTTTATCATATCAGTAGCATCACAAGCGCATGACCATGCTCCTTATTCCTCATGGGGTATGACTACCCTTAGGCTCTTGCATGACATATACGGTTGTTGCCTCATGCAGCAATTCTACCCTCAGGCTCTTGCATGAACATGTTTAGCGTCACAACCTGGTTTTGCCACTCATTCCGGGTGCATACCTGTTTCAGTTTCCACCAAGCACTGCTCTTGCACGTCTTTATAATTACAGGCTAAATGCCCTATGGTATTGCGTCCATTATTTGCCGATCCCCCCTTTTAACCTTTTCTTTTTCCTTTTTCCCCATTTTCTTTCCCTTCCCTCCCTTGCTCTCCCGGCCCCCAGAGGCCTCTTCTCAGGCAACATTTCCTCGTCCTGAGGATGATCCCCCCACGTTAGTGGGGATCGAAACGCCGTCGACATACTACGTCTTGACTCCCATTGCTTTTTCCATGATTTCTGTGGAGCACAAGATGTTTTTATATCGTGACTGCTGTAAATCAGAAAACAATTGTTGGTCAAGTCACTATATTTATACACACTTGTCTGAAGCTTGGAAATCTGTTGATTTCCATTCTTGCTTTTACCCACTGCACTTTTTTGTAAGATTTTGGTTGTTTGATTGTTCGTTTAAATAAATATATCCCTAATTTGAATGCAACACTTTACAGATCATTATGTTGTTCTGTTTAACGCTTTCCATATTTATCTGATAGGGACCATTGTCTCTTACAACATATTGTACACACTAGGTCCCTTCTGACTCATAGGGTTCCCTTGTTTCTTTATAAACTACTTTTAGGGGGTGGCACAACGAGTGCTGCTGTCTACTAATAGCATTTAATTTACAGGCCCTGGGTACCCATCTACCATATACAAGGGACTTACAAGGAAATTAAATGCACCAATCAGGTGTAAGCGAATTGTACCATGATTTAGAAGGGAGTACAAACACTTTAGCACAGGTTAGCTGTGGTAAAGTGCACAAAGTCCTAAAAGACAACAAAAATGGGTTCAGAAAACAGAAGGTGTGCATACAAAAGGTCTGTGGGTGACCCTCCAGAGAGAGGGCCAAGTCCAACAGATACAATGATGTATTTCGAAATATTTACCTTATCTATTCCTAACAATTTGTTGTGTTCAATGCGTAATGTGAACTTTCAACATTTATTCAATTATAGGGAGAGGGTAATTGATAACTGGTAGGTTGCGTCTTATTTATTAGGCAAGTGAATCATTTTAGTGTGGGAGTGATATGGCCAGATGGCTTTACCATTTGCACATAAACCAGTATGATCTTTAACTAACCACTCTACAAATCTGCTGCCGAGACATTAACGACTAGGTAAACTTTTGCTGATAATATCTAAATGTAAGAAAGTGAATATTATGATATTTCCCCTCCACAGAAAACCATGTACATCGGCTGGTTACTAAAGAGGCATAGGAGTCTTATAATGCAGCTCAATGTAACTCCAGTGGTGAAGATGAGGCTTTTGGAGCATTACCAACTAGCATTAAAATATATATAGATGCCCTTGAATAAAATAATGCCTTGCAGATGCTTTCACATAACATTCATGTACACTTACAGATGCTGTTAGCTCTTTGGTTTTCAAAAGCAAACTCCTACTCATGGAATTTGTTTTTGAAGAACAAAAAACATTTTAAATGTTTGATGGCTGACGGTTCTGTCTGTCAAACTTTTCCTACATTGACAGGAGCTCCTGCTGTGACACCCATGCCCATGGGGCCTGCAGACATCCCTAAATTTGGTGGGCGGTGTGTCCTCCATCACCGTGATGGACAGGAATCTCTCCGCCACACTCTAAATCAGGTCTTCCGACAGCTGTCCTTTGATTTCTTAGTGCAGTAGCAGGAGTTAATAATGAACTCATTTGATGCCAGTGGACGTATTAACTCCTGAAGGATGACTGATTGAGTTGGCTGTGCTAAGATTTCACATGTACAGCTGTAGATTACAAACAGACATCTGCAGAAAGGAACTCAAATCCATTAATCCACAAAATCACATCAGCCTCTAAAGTGTTTTTGGGATCTAAAGGGTACATGCATCAAGAAATGCTTTTGCGAGTCCTTAATTGCGATTATTAAGGAATCGCAATTAGGGACTCTCAAAAGCCTATGCATGTAGAAATCGCTATTAAAATAGCGATTTCTAAACATTCCTTAATTGCGACTCGCAAATTGCGAGTCGCAATTAAGGAATGGCTTCCCATTCATTCCTATGGGCCTACAGGCCCATAGGAATGAATGGGAAATACATGCGCAATTTGCAAGTACCAATATGTACTCGCAAATTGCACATGCAATTTCAAGGGTGCAAAGGTGTCAAAAGGACACCCTGTTGCACCCCTGAAATTGTGATGTGCACCCATGTTGCGCACACACATGCCCCAAGGGCATGTGTGTGTAACCTGAAACTTTGAAAAATGCATTTTACTACAGGACCTGGCTTGGCAGTTCGGGCTGGACTGTTCCCATGAGGCACAGGGTCAAGACTGATTTGTATATGGCCAGGTCTAAACTGGGGTGGCATGGTGAGCAAAAGAATGATGGATTTAACCCAGATCTCTTGACTGGGGGTGAATGTTTTGATTTGTTCTGCATTCCGTCCATCAATTGTGTGTCTTTTGCTTTCTCGCCCTAAGTGCGCCAGGTATGCCCAGACGTGGGTCCTGGGCTCACTGTGCCACTGGAATCAAGCTATCCTGGCTGAAGAGGGTGAAACCCCGAAACCGGTCCTAGGATGCTTGTTTCCGGTCCAGGGAGGACCTGGCTTGGCAGTTCGGGCTGGACTGTTCCCATGAGGCACAGGGTCAAGACTGATTTGCACATGGCCAGGTCTAAAACTGGGGTGGCATGGTGAGCAAAAGAATGATGGATTTAACCCAGATCTCTTGACTGGGGGTGAATGTTTTGATTTGTTCTGCATTCCGTCCATCAATTGTGTGTCTTTTGTTTTGCAAATTACAGACCAGTTTGATTTCACTGTAATTTGCGGTCCCAAATAGCGAAATCGCTATTTCAAAGTACTTCTTAAATTGCATTTAAGGAATCGCAAATTTCGATTCCTTAAATGTAATCATAATTAAGAACTCGTAAAAATTGCGAATTCTTAAATTGCGCTTGCTAAACACTTTCATGCATCGCTAAAGGCCAATTTGCGAGCGCATACGGCCAATTTTTGCGAATCGCACCGTTTGCGCTCGCAAAAACCGTTGATGCATGTGCCTGGAAGTGCCAGATATATTAAGCATTTTAATGGTCTCAAACACTCCAATTCGGGATTTGTGACAGTTAAAATGCTTTTTCTTATGTTCTAATCTATCTAAAATAACTAAGTTATTGTGACTCCTATAATTGTATTATGAATAAATATCAATTTGGTATCTGGAAGTTCGTGTTGCAGAGGTCACTTCCAAATACTGAATCGGTATCTATAGTATCAATGTTTATTAATGAAATTTGGTTGTAAAATATTCATAATTTACTGACATCTCAAATGAGGTGGTAATGCATTTATTAAGAGGAAAGATGTTCACGTGGGACCCTTTTTCATTGCGAATGTAAACAAAAAGTTTGTTGGGGAGTAGAGAGTGGTCCACAGGACCACTGCCTACTGTTAAACTAACAAAAAAAAATAGAATGTGTTTCTTTTTAAACACAGTCCTGTTTCCATTATGGAAAATAGGATCTTTAAAAAAAGGTTACTTTATTATAAGACAATCACAAACTTAGTGGTCTGCTGTCCTGAGCAGGTCACCATCCCTGTGATGGCCTTCAGTCGTAATGAGTTGCAATTTGCTACCTACTTCATTAATATTCATTAGGTAGGCTGACACACAATTCTGTTTTTTAAAACTAGCCTATTTGTACATAGGTCGATTATTAAACATCTTTACTGGTCACAATAATACTGGTTACAATTTGCAACCAGTGTTTTGCGACTAAATATTTGTACATCTGGCCCTAAGTAATTAGGGACCTGTTGACATCTGGGGTTACTATATGTGAATTCAGCACATACTATTGGTGCTAGTACTACCTTTTCACTCTCTGGCTCTAACTTCTTGGGCTGCAGAGGGTTGCCTTTCTGCTCTAGCTCTAGCTCTTACTCCTTGTTCTTTTCTATCTGTCTCATCATTTGCACTTTGACTTGTCTCTTCAGCAAGTTGCTGTTTATCTAGCATGAGCTTCATTTTCTTTCTCAAACTCTGTTATCTCTAGCCTTCTACAGCTCTATCTAAGCAGGGAGTGACTAGCAAGTGGAACAAGGGACGCAGGAAAATGACCAGCAGGTGTCTGGCTTAGGGGATCATCTATTGATTCTATTGGCTGAACTATACAAATAGAAGTCTCAGCAATGGCCTCAGGGTGGGTGTCTTGCACACACACTAGCTCAACCGGCAACTCTGCTTTATGAAAACCAGCCTAATTGATCTGCCTGATCCCATGGACTGTTCTCAAACCATCTGTAGATATAGACATCAACCCAGCTCAAGTACAACACTGGTTCTAAAAAGACCCTGTGGTCTTACAGCTTCACAACCTCAGGTTCACCTAGCTGCATTAGCGAGCCATTTCAACCATCTTTAAAGCTGATACAGTTCTGGAGATATCACTGTTTGTTGAAGGCTGTCACCTGTTTCACTTAGTGCTTGCAAGAGGAAAGGATGACTCCTTCCCGTAGCCACAAAGCCACCTTAAACTTCATATCTGCCAGGAAGGTAGCAGAAGTCTCCTAAAAATAGTCACAATAGAAGGAAAACCCCAACTTTACCTTGAAAAATTGGCATGCGGCTGACGTTACTTGTCAATAAGATGATATGAAGTTGGGTACAGAAATAACGGCAGATTGGGGTGCCTGGCGGGAGTATAGGGGGTTTTGAGAGGTGGGGAACACACTTCAGGGGACTGACAATTCAATATCTTCTGCTAAAAGAGTGATCACTGATCAGTACACTGTGATGGGCCGTAAAAGCGCCCCTACGGATTATGCTCAGGGTCCTGCTTTGGGGTGTTGGTGCTTCGTAATCTCCATGCATGTACCATTATACACGAGATGTCTTGACTATATGTACTGTATAATGAGCACGGTTTCAATAAAAAGAGTTTTAAAAAAGAAATGATGGCACAGCAGAATACTGAACTGCACTGAGAACACAGCTGAGCAAGAAATACTAATTCATAAATTCATGAGTCTAACCAGGAGAAAATCTGAAATTAGGCAGTCAAAATTAATAGGGACAAAAATGATGATAGGTGCAAGATTAACGCAATTCAAAATACTCCTGAATGCATTGCTATGCATCATCCTGAAAAAAAGCTGCCTTATATAGTGGAGATGTAAGATGCGATGTCACACAAAATTGAGATACCATCTTTACTGCTCAACTTCTTTACCCCTGGGGAGTCAAGTGCCCCATTGAAATCCAGTAGACCTGGTGACCTTGGGACATCAGTGGGAAATGAAAACACTAACCAATGGATAGCTATTTATTTATTTTCTTTCACATTTTTATACAGTGCAGCTCTACCTAAGATAGACATCAGTGAGCTTTACATAAGAAACACTGGGTAGGGATCCGGACCTGCACTATCGCGGTGACCGGAAACTGTTTACAAAAACATGATAGACAAAGAACAAAGAGCGTGACATCACAACTTACAATAAATTCAGTATCCAAGGAAGAGTAGAAACTTCTAGTGGGTGTTATGTTATGTTACAGAGAAGAGATATGAGCGAAAGAAGTTGGGGAGATGGACGAGGAAAGGAATAAAGTAAAGATACAGGACCTGATCCACAAACTGCATTTTGTAGTATGTAAAGTAGTACTACATTAGCACTACTTACTACAAATGCAACTCACAAGCCTACACATATACATTTCCATTCTACCTCTCCTATCTTTTATATGGGGAGATCATCACACATATAAATTCACTACTCAGTAGTAAATACAAGAGAGACCGGGACAGTGGCTGCCCAAAGGGGAATACTTACTACTAAATGAGAGGGGATAGGGAGGAATTATGAGAGCTAAGGAGGGGCTTAGGAAGAGACAGACACCAACTCACAAAAGGGTAAATAAATTAATTTAAATATATAAATTAACTTAAAATTAATTTTAAAGATTTATTTGGGAAAATTCCACCTGAAGATAAATGTTTGTATTTATTTATCATCTTTTATAACTTATTATGTGTTAAAAATTGCAAAAATGTTTTATCAAATTCATTTGAATTAATGTAATTGTTTTTAAAGTTGCATCTATTTTTAAATGAAAACATTTTATTAAAATATTTTATTAATAAATAATACATTTTTATTTATATATTTGTTTGCATTAAATTAAATATATATTTTTAAAAGCCAAAAGAGATGAATTTATTTTAACATTATTTGCTATAAAGTTCTATTTTAATTCCCTGCCCCCATTATTTTCTGCAGGAGGATGTTGCAGTACCAGTGGTTGGCCATGTGTGGTGCTGGGCTTACTCCAAGTCTTTTTTTAGCTGTAGTAACTTTGTACTTGTAACTTTGGACCCACCCACTACCTCAGGGGGTGGATATAAGCAAGTCTATAATTTGTAGGTTAGTTGATGGCTGTCCCGCCATCTATCATTTGCTGGATAAATAGGGCTTATAAAAACTGTACTGCTCCCCAAATTACTCTACCTGTTTATTAGCATCCCTCTACCGCTCACCAAATTCCTCTGTCGTCAGATCCGCACACAATTTATCAGACTAACCTAGGCAGGCAAGCAGCCTAGAAGTAAGTGGGACACTCCTACACTTCCAGTTCATCAAGGGGGTTTTCAGGCACCAGAGCTGGAATTGTGAATTTATTAAAAGTGTTTTCGGACCACAATGCAGAGCATGACTGCCTTTCACACAAAAATAATTTTATATACATATAATAAAAGGCTAACATTTTAAGATAAAAAACAAATAGTTAGTGAAGGACATAAAAACTCCTTACATACAAACCTTTAAAAGGCCGGTTCTTCCCAGTTCGACAAAGTTCTGTTTTCGCCTGTAAAGTAGTGAAAAACAGGGAGGGCTGTAGCCGGCACTCTATTACCTCTATGCACAGGTGCAGTTCACACATTATTGTTGCACCCTGTTTTCATCTCCCACACTTTGCAGTTGAAACAGATGTGGCCCATCTGACCCATTGTGGGCTCTGTAAGGGGCCCCAACCCTGCACTGTCCACTTAATATAGCAGCTGCTGCATACACTGCTAGGGCCTTGAGCAATCGGGGCAGAAGAGCTGGCTTGAAGGTTATCAGCACCTACTGGTATCAGCAATGGACAGGCCGAAGGCTATCTCTCAGCTGTGTTACCCAGGGTTGTGTAAGTGGGGGAGTTTATACAAAAACAAGCAATTTATATCAATGAAGGCCTTTGATGGGAATATGCCAAGAACCTCCTTAGATATTTTCCTGAACTATAGACAGAGGGCTGCACTCGGAGCCGCTACTCCTGACTTCCCTATGGAGCGTACAACTTGTCACACACTGGAAAAGCTCCTCATAGCAACCTCTACCAAGCAACTGATCTCTGAACTGTACCGAACTGCACTGGAGGAGGCCCCAGTGTCAGAGCATGCCGCGAGTTCTGGCAGGGAGGACAAGATGGGCCTGGACATATCTGAGGCGATGTGGAAGTTCTGTTGCACACAAACAGGCATGGTCTCTCTAAGCAGCAGGCTACATATCATTCACTACAAATACCCACAGAGGGCACAGCACACCCCAAAACCTTCACATAGATTAACCTACGGGAGGACTCAAATTGTGCCACATGCAGACTGTCAGAGGTGGACTTTCTACATCATGGTCCTGTAGCAGCATTCAGTCCTAAAGGCGGGAGGTCATTGTTGCTTTATCTGATATAACTAGATGTGAATTGCCCTGCAATCCAAGGGTTACAGTAATGGGGTGGGTGTGGGAGATCCAAGCCTCATGCAGGCGCTACACTGCATTGGTGTTGATAATGGCAAAAACGTGTATTGCTTGTTTTTGAGGCAGAGGGAGATCCTCCAAGTATAAGCAATGGCCAGCGTTTTTTGAGAGAGATACTGCCATCAATACGGACGACCGCTGTTGCCCATGATAAGACCAGACTAAGTGCTTTACATCATTACCATTTTTCGCTGTGTGCCTGGGCCACCACAAGGCAGTGGACCACAAATCTATACTCATTAGTGTACATCGTTGTTATACGAGAGAAAACACAGGGGCTTATCCACTCCACAAGCAGACTCAGAACTGCAAGAGAATAGATGGCATTGCCGGAACCTTCATCTGCAACAATCAGTAGCTAGAGATTCTTTGGGTGCAATTTGAATATTGACCAAATAATAGTAATCACTGTGACGGAGTCCTGACGAAGGCCTAGCCGAAACGCGCGTAGTTTGTCAACATGCCGCCAGTCTTTGCACATCACCAACTTGATTTTTGGTTTTAAATATTGAATATCTGGAAATAAGAGATTATTGATATTGTAGAAATGTTTATATTGTAATAATGACATGAAATATGATAACTGTTAATGAATTTTGACAACTGTTTATCAGTTTGAGACAAATATGTATATTCATTGAATTTTTTTTTTTTTTAAAGTATCATGGCAGAATTTTGTTATATCTTTGTAAAAAATAAAATATGAAAAAATAAATGAAGTAAATACACAATGTTTCAAGATCTGTCTTTGACAAATCAATGCCATTATGTTGGTTCTTTAGAATTGATGTGCCCACTTCAAATGTAATTCACCGTGCCCAGGTGTGTCGTTACATGTTACTAAGCAATGGATTGACTCCATAGTATATTGTAATGAACAAGCCGAATTACATGCTGAACATATGCCACCTGCATTCTGACCCAGAGACATTTGGAGACCCCTCAGAAACTTTTTACTATCTACCAATCCATTGGAAATCAGAGAAATTGACATTACGATGGAGTGGTCAATCCTACCCTGAATTTCCTGTTGGGATACAGAAGTCAAGTCATGTGTATGTCTGCTCTGCTTCATTATTATCTTACTATCCAATATAACTGTAATTCCAACATACCAAATGTAGTCACTTTACTCCAATGCTAGCTGTGCTGATTTAAGTAAGCCTCACTGCCGTAAAGAGTAACTGAATGTCTGGTTAGAACTTATTGTATGGAAGCTTAAGTAAGTCATGGTATGTTGTGGATGTGTCATGTGTTCCTACACATACATTTATTTATTTATAAAGTTTTATATAGCGCAAACTTGATCCCGAAGGATATCAGAGCGCTTTACAATTTGAGGAAAAGGAGGTAACAAATCAAAACATGAGTCTAATATGGTGAATCTAATAGGCATTGAATCAAATAGTGCACACATAACAGATCCTTTATAAACCTGAGTGAACGAAGAATGGGCTAGACGATGGCTAGACGAGAGCACAGTGTCATAAGGGGAGTAAGTACAATAATCATATACAGGATTAAAAACCAATACCAAAACAATAATCAAAACATGAGTCAAATGGGGAGTCTAATGGCATTGAATCAGATGGTGAACACCTACCAGATCATTTATACACCTGGGTGAACGAAGAATGGGCTAGGCGATGGGGCATAATGACTTAAGGGGAGTAAATACAATAATCATGTACCGGAATAATAACCAAAACAAAATAATAAACATATACAGGGATAATAACAAATGCTATGGTATGTCCGATGCGCTTAGAGCTAACAAATGTCCCTCATGTTAAGGTAAGAACTTATTCATGAGGAATCTTTTTGCTTCCAGTTTGAAAGCATCCTTGGAAGAGATCCTCCAAATTTCAGGTGGAAGAGAGTTCCAAATTTTTGGAGCAGCGCCAGAGAAGGCTCGTTGGCATGTTCTCTTTTTGCGGAAGATCTGTGGTTTTAAGAGGAGGGAATTTGCACTCCTTGACAGTCTACCCCATCCTGATAGTTCTACTTTTTGTGCAAGGTAGATGGGGGTTCTGAAGTGGAGGTCTTTGTGTGATAGGCAGGCAATCTTCAGTTGAATTCTAGCTTCGTAAGGTAGCCAGTTTAGAGATTTTAAAACCGGGGAGATGTGTGCCTTTCGCTTAGTGCCCGTAATCAATCTGGCCGCCGCGTTCAGTGAAGCCTTTAGGGGGGCCAAAGTGTATTTGGGGAGGCCACATAGCGTAGCACTGCCATAGTCAAGTCTCGGCAAGACAAGCGCTTGGACCACTTGCTTGAAATCTGCTTGAGGTAGGAAAGGTTTGAGATTCCTGAGTGTTCTCAGAAGGTGGTTAGCTCCCTTGCACACGTTGCTAATGTGAGTCTTCATATTCAGATGCTTGTCCAGGGTAATTCCTAGAGATTTGCCTGAGTCGATAATGCGGGGGGAACAGTTGAAGGCGGTGAGTTGGTTCATCCATAGGTCGATTTTAGGAGTATGTTTCGGGGGAGAAATGAGGAGGAATTCTGTTTTGGAGGTGTTTAGCAGTAGGTGGTTCTCAGTTAACCAGTTTTGGGTCGTCAGTAGGGTGGAGTTGAGTGAAGTGATATCATCCGGGAGGAGATTTTCAGATAGAGTTGGGTGTCGTCTGCGTACATATGGAAGCGAATGTCCAATGATTTTAGAACATTAGCTAATGGTTCCAGGAACAAATTGAAGAGAATGGGAGATAAGGAGGACCCTTGGGGAATCCCCCATGCTGACTGGGGATGGCTGGGAGAGAGAGTGGTTCGCTTTAACTCTTTGGGTCCTGTGCTGCAGGAAGGACGAGAACCAATGCAGCACCTGACCAGAAAGGCCCATCCTATGCTCCAGAATGAATAGGAGGTTGTCATGATTGACAGTGTCAAATGCGGAGGAAAGGTCAAGTAGGATAAGGAGGCAGGATTCATACATGCTTTGTCTTTTTGTTTGTATCTTTTTTTCTTTGCAATAAAATTAAAAAGTCTACACCTTATAGTACATTTACATTCAGGAATGGTCAATAGCCAAAAATAGTAAATTTACTATAAAGTATAAGTACATTTACAAATGTAAATTTACTTATGTATAACTTTACCTTAGTGAGTAGGCCTCCTCATTGTTTTGGTACAAACTAGAGGAGAATAGTTCTGACAAGGAGAAGAATGAGAATAGGGAAAGAGGTTTGCTCAATGTAGAGATTAAACAGGTGAGTTTTATAGTTTGTTTACAGAACTGAAGGAGTTTTTGAAGACAACAGAGATCTTCTTTGGGTAGGAAGTTCCACAAAGATAAAGCTTCACCAAAAATGGATAATGGGCCCACAATGACAATTTAGATATCCATTGTAGGAAAGTGCCTCTTTTGACATGTAAGTCCCTAGTAAATGGTACCCCTGGTATCTAGGGCATTGGGACTAAAGAGGGTCAACTAGGGCTGCAGCACGAATTGTGCCACTCTAGGGACTTTTCACCAAGACCATGCAAACTGCCATTACAGGCTGCATGTCTTGGTACAGAGAAAACTGAATACTCAACATGGCACACATCCTTGTGTGCCATGCCGACAGACACTGCATGAGATATAGGTAAGTCGCCCCTATAGCAGGCCGTACTGCCCTAAGGCAGGGTGCACTATATCACATGTGTGGTCATATCTGCCTGAGCAGATATGACCCTACAATATCTAAGTCCATTCTTGGATATTGTAAGAGCACAGGGAAGCCATATAGAGTACATGGGCTGGACACCCGTCATTACGGGTTCCTCAGCACCATGATGGCTTCACTGTATCCAGGGATGTTTGGTACCGTCTTTAAAAAATCCACACTGATGTCAGTGCTGGATTTATTAATTAATGCACACAGAAGGCACCTTAGAGGTGCCCCCTAAGAACCTGCCAAACACTGATGTGGTCTCTGACTAGTCTAAGCCAGCCTGCCACCACAAGACATGTTTCTGACCTCATGGGGTGAGAGCCTTCACTCTCAGAGGTCGGAAACAATGCCTGCTCTAGGCAGAGGTGCTTCACACCTCCTCCAGGCCGGAATGGCATTCCAAGGCAGGAAGCTTCAAAGGCGATGCGGCCTTTGAAATGCAACCCAGGCTCCACTTGTGGCGGGAGGACAGGCAGGAAAATTAGTTAGATTAGGAGGTGTGCCCACATTCAGCCAGCACCACCACTGAGGTGGGGCAGGTGATGTGGACACCACTTTTCCAATTACTCCATCTTGTCTTGGAAGGAATTAGCCAATCAGGGTCAGGGTTATGCCCATCTCCCAACTGAAGTGGTCATAGGAGGGTGTAGTCATCCTAAAGGTAGGTAGCCCATTGGCTACTACCTGGTACTCGCTTTACTGCTCCAAAATTTAGTATTTATGTGGCATGCCTGTGCCCTAAAATCAGATCCGGCTGACCTAAGGAGAAGAAGGACGCTGAAGAGCCATAAAGAGCAAGGGGAAGAGGATGTATGACTGACTGGGCGCCAACCCTGCTGGGCTGCCTGTTGTCTCCAACTCCTGCACCAAAACCGACTCATCCTGCAGCTGTCCTCCAGAAACCTGGGGGTCTGTCTGCCTTTGACAAAGAACCAGGAACTCCTGTGGATTGGTGGAACCAGTCCCCTGCACGTCGCAGGCCAAGTCCGAAGCAGCAACAAAGTGCTCACCATTGGGTCCATCGAGGAGGTGACCCACAGCAAAGAGGCAAGAGCACTTCAAGAGTGTTAGCTGGCTCTCACCGGCCTCACTCCAACCTCCAGGCCGTGAGGTCCCATTCAAATGCATTTGCCACAGACAAGGTTTGGTGGTAGCCAGCCCGGCCACCGACCGCTTTAGTCTTCACTGCAAAAAGAGGGCACTCCACAGAACCTGCGACCAACGTCAGAGATGACCCCGCTCCTGTAATTTTGCATCTCCTGTTGGTGGCATCGGCTGTGTGGCAGAAACCGTCTTGACGCGACCACCGTTCGTGGACGGATCGACCAAGGCTCATCTTTGATGCACCCGCACCCAGTGACGGACATTTCCACGTATCCCTGCATCCAGTGTCCCTGGGAAAGGTAATCGAGAACTGCCTGTTTTACTTGGGTCCTGGGACACCAAAGACCTTTGATCTGAAAGAGTAGAACCCAAATTAAACCCCAAGTGCTGTTGGCACAAGACTGGCAAAAGCCTGTGCGCTTCTCCCAGCGACCGCGACGGTCTCTGATTAATGGTCCTTCCCACCACCCCAAGACTGACCTCCTTACTTTTAGGAGGGGATTGAAAACCTGGCTTTTTAACCTTTAACGTTGCCTCCTACCTAATTTCTCAGAGAATAGTGGTTAGCGCCAGGACACCCTCGGGTAATCGCAGCGCTATAGAAATATCTATAACATAACATAACAAAAGCCTATGTGCTTTTATCGCTGACCACAACAGTCTTTGATTGATGGTCCTGCCCGTCACCCGATTCCCTCCATTGTCTGCAATACTAAATGGTTTGACGGTGACGCAGATTACCACAGTATTTTCTACATTGACCATCACAGTAAATTCTCAACTAAGTTTAAGTATTTTCTACTGCACCTGATTTCTACTGCAACTATATTATACTGCATTTTCGAAACGCAACTGCATCATCAGACTGATTTTATTGGCTAAAACATATATAAAGATACATATTATTTTTGCAAATTGGCCTCGGATTTTTTTTTGAGCGTGGGTCTCATTTATTGCCTCAGTGAGTACAATAAATGCTTAGCACTACCCTCTGATAAGTCTAACTGCTCGCCCACACTACCACAAATAGAGCGTTAGTATTATCTACTTTTGCCTCTGAATGCCAATCTGGGTCTCATTGGACTCTCTGCACAGTGTACTTCATTTTAGTGCACTATTTAGAGAGCCAGATTCCTACATCCACACTATACTATACTACAGTTTCTATCTAAAACAAATTTGGGGTTTGTACAGTTTCATACAAGACCCGCACTTTGAAAGATCCATGTCTTTTGTTGATGTGGCTTTCGTACCAGCCGCGGCCCATGCAGGTAAGAGTGGTGGAGCGGTGGGGCCAGGTTGGGGGGGTGGGGGAGGATTTTGACGGATGATGGCGAGGGAAAATTAAATAAATAATTAATTTCCCCTCATCGTCGTATGTCGAAATCCCGCCCCCTCCCATCCCCGGGCCCCACTGCTCTTACCTGCACGGGCCTTGGCTGTTTCGTACATCAATGCCCTGAATGCAAAGCTTGCTTCCTGGTCGACAAGGAAGCTCTCATTCGTGTGGGATGCAGTCAAGTCTTATGCTGCTTTGAGACCCTTCCCACCATCTTGTATGATTTGCTGTGGTAACTGTATTCCAAGACAAATTCATGTTGGATGAATTGACTTTAAAAAATATACACAGTGTTGGTCCTTATATTAACAATCTCAGCTGGTGCATGTTGGGGGTGCATTCCTCATTTGCAAAAAGTGGGCCAGCCTCAGCCATCAGTGCCTTTCTAATACTAATGCGTTACATATAAGGGTAAACCCAATTGGCACTGGGACCTGGGTAACGAACAGTACAATATAGAGTGGTTCCAGTATGCAATAGTTCAACAACACACAGAGACAATTATACATGAATACGTAAACAAATTAGAAATGACCACGTTATGTGAATGAAATGTCAGTGTTATTTAATCACACTGTACAGACATTATTTTTAGATGGACGATGCCATGGAATACTTTAAAGGAACAGCAAGTGCCCAGAGGAAAAGGAAAAGGGTCTGGGAAAGTGGGTGATTTGAGTGAAGATAAAAGAGTACACAAAGAAAAAGAATATTGTGCAAATCACATAGTCATGTTTACATCAAACAATGGCTCATAGTTTAGCCAGAAATTTCTAACAGTCTGCATAGATTATTGTGTAGCCATGATACAGAAGAAAAACACAGTAGATCAATCACTGTTGATTATGCTGGCAAAGAGAAAAGTGTCGACGTTTCAACCCCAAGTTGATGTAGGCTCTTGAAAACCTTACGAAGGGGTCTTCCTCAGGACTGTGATAAGGGTGAAGGGCACCATGTACAGCCCTACATGGAGGGTAGGTTTGCCGGAACTTGGGCACGTGGGCTCCAAAAGGACGAGAGCGGGATGACTGCACTTAAAACGGATCGATATCCAGCATGTCCCTTCCAATTCAACGCCTGATCAAGCCCAAATTACTTGGCTTAAATCCCTCAGTAAGACAATCTGGTAATAACTCCGATTGCAGATAAACCCAAAGGGCATGCAGTCGCACAATGGGGGGGGGAGGGGTGTTTTGGTTAAGCTTTGAAGAGATCAGGCGCCCCAGCGGTGCAGAGTCGCTACACGCGGGGAGGCTCCAATGTGCGACTGCGTGCCCTTTGGGTTTATCTGCAATCGGAGTTATTACCAGATTGTCTTACTGAGGGATTTAAGCCAAGTAATTTGGGCTTGATCAGGCGTTGAATTGGAAGGGACATGCCGGATATCGATCCGTTTTAAGTGCAGTCATCCCGCTCTCGTCCTTTTGGAGCCCACGTGCCCAAGTTCCGCCAAACCTGCCCTCCATGTAGGGCTGTACATGGTGCCCTCCACCCTTATCACAGTCCTGAGGAAGACCCCTTCGTAAGGTTTTCAAGAGCCTACATCAACTTGGGGTTGAAACGTCGACACTTTTCTCTTTGCCAGCATAATCAACAGTGATTGATCTACTGTGTTTTTCTTCTGTATCATGGCTACACAATAATCTATGCAGACTGTTAGAAATTTCTGGCTAAACTATGAGCCATTTGTTTGATGTAAACATGACTATGTGATTTGCACAATATTCTTTTTCTTTGTGTACTCTTTTATCTTCACTCAAATCACCCACTTTCCCCAGACCCTTTTCCCTTTTCCTCTGGGCACTTGCTGTTCCTTTTCCCTTTTCCTCTGGGCACTTGCTGTTCCTTTAAAGTATTCCATGGCATCGTCCATCTAAAAAATAATGTCTGTACAGTGTGATTAAATAACACTGACATTTCATTCACATAACGTGGTCATTTCTAATTTGTTTACGTATTCATGTATAATTGTCTCTGTGTGTTGTTGAACTATTGCATACTGGGACCACTCTATATTGTACTGTTTCTAATAATAATAGCGCCCAGAAAGCCTTTGGCATACCATGGACACATTTTAGACTGTCCAATAAGCTATTTAAAAATGGCTTCTTTCTACTCCTCCCTTTGGGAAAAAGGGTATACAGAAGTCAAAGAACCCTGCCTCATCTACTCCTATCCATCCCTACCAGTGCGTAGGTGAAGTAAGCAACAGCAGCCCCTCAGGGAAGCCCTCTGCCCCCCACCTCAAAAGGAGACGTGAAAAACTAGGCTACAAAAATACATAAAATACTTAAAAATAGTAATATAAAATAATAAAAAATATAGAGCCCTAAAAATGTGCACTGCAAAAACATGGACCTTATTAACATATCTATATAAAAATATATCAACAAATTCCTAATCCAACCAGCTGTGGCCTCTCATCCAAAAAGGTGAACCAGGCGGTGGCCAAGAGCGTAAGTGGGTGTCAGAAATGTGTGGGCGCCGACTGCCTGGTTCTCCTGGGGTGCCAGTTTCTAAAGGCTAGTATAGCGCCCTCCTTTTTTTTTTTTTGCAAATTTGTTTTTATTGTTTTAATCACAAAAAACAAAGACAATCGCGTGCATCACAATTTAGTCCGTTCTGCCATCAATCTACACAGATGGCCTACATATATAAGATATTTTTGCTATTCAGCAGCTGTGTCTCGCTGAGACGAATGATTATCATAATAACTTATAATGCCTGAGGCCATTAATACAGTGTTAGTCAACTGGTGGTACAGTTGTTCTTCTGCTTGCCATGACAAAACATCATTTCGAACCTCATAAACACCCAACAATCGGTGCACGCTCTAATTCCCCCCTCTTATCCCACCCCCCTTTGGCACAACCGCTATGTACAAGCAATAATGGCAACAAGATACAACTGCATGGAGGATGAAAGATCAAAATACAGGGCAGCAAACAGGGCGATGGCTTCTCAGCGCCAAGGGCAGGGCACATAGAATAAAAAGGCTCAATGCAGTGAAACCACAAACAGGACCATCCCTTTCTTCCAGTCATTGTTAGGCTGCGCCCTCTATTTCATCGTCAGTCTCATTTATCGGGGCCCTCAAAAGCTGCACCAATGCTTCCCAAGCCCTCGCCAACTCTAGCGCCTTCTCATTCTTCGCGCGGCTCGCCGCTTGCAATCTTGTAACCCCCTCGCAGTCCGCCCATTTAACGAACTCTGCGCGCCATCTCCCATAACTGGGGCCCCTTTCTGCTTTCCAGTGAAGGTTAATCCCCCTCTTTGCTAACAAAAGCCCCAGGTCTATAAATTTACTTGTTGTTTTATTCCTGTAGTATAGCGCCCTCCTTACCACCTGCCTCTTGCCTTCACACGTACCTGTGCGAGATCTAGAAGAGGGATTAGATTTAGCTGTGCGCTAGATGTGAAGTCAATTTGGACGGATTTGGGGATTTCTGAGAGATTTAAATGTAGTTGTTTTATATTTTTATTCTATTTTTTTAATCGGCATTTTGGAGTATTTTTAGGCAAAACCTTCAAAAAAAAAAGTTGCTAAAAAAAAAAATGCAAATCTGGTATGTTGCCATAGGTGCAAAAAGCCACCAAATCACATTTAGAGAATGTACACTGGGGTGGGAGGCGGTGGGCCCGAATTCAGTGTCATTCCAGTGAAGGACAGCCTGGTTTGGGTGGAAACCTTTACAAAATTGCTGCAGGCCCCAGTTGTCAAAAAATGAACTCAATTCTGAATCGTTTTCACTGATATCTTAGTAATGGCTATGAGGCCCCGAACTGTGGCGCCATTGAAAAGCAGCACTGACAAAACAGTCGTGAATAAAACATGCACCCTTTCACCAATTGTAAACAGAGAAAAATCACCTTCCTAGAAAAAGGGAAATTGCTACATATTTTTTTTTCTCTAGTTTCATGAGGTTCACCACTTCCTAACCGTTCCATGCACTGCACTGACTACATTAGTAGTTGGTCAACTTTTGCGAAAATGTCGACATGGTCCGCCCGCCAGGAGAAAAGGGCTACCTCGTATTTATTTCCAGTGCATTTTCTGAAACGCGCCATTAAAAGCGAAGCCTTTCTTTTTTCTACCCACGGGGTGTCCTAATTAAAATGGACTCCATCTTCACAGACAGCGCGCGGCCATGTTATCGCGAAATGCGCATCCACTCAATTTTCTGCATAATGTCCATTGCTGGTGTTGCCACGCATGAGGGAGCCCCGTCTTTGTCCTGTCGCCGCCACTAATAGGGCCCGTTCCGCCACAGTGGGCCGGAAAGGATGGCGGTATTTTTAATTTCCTCTGTTCAGTGGAGAGCGCTCGGCTTCGCCATATTAATGCCCGAGCAGCTGAAACGCTGCTTCTCTGGTGACATCGAGCCGGGGACCCATCTCAAAAATCACGGGTACGTTGTATCACGGAAAGATTAGCCGGAGAAATGATGTTCGTGCTGTAGATATTAATGAGCGTCATAAGCAGTGCTTGAACTGGAAGAATAGAAGTGCAGGTACGTACCCTACACCAGAGTGCCTCATGCTTCTGAAAAGTGCTGGTACTCTCCAATTAGAAGTATTGCACCTCTGCTGAGAAGTGCAGGTACTATCCCTCTCAAAATAATGAAGTGCAGGTACCCTATACCAGAGTGCCTGCATGCTTCTGAAAAGTGCTGGTAGTCTCCAATCAGAAGTATTGCACCTCTGCTGAGAAGTGCAGGTACTATCCCTCTCAAAATACTGAAGTGCAGGTACCCTATACCAGAGTGCCTGCATGCTTCTCCAATTAGAAGTATTGCACCTCTGCTGAGAAGTGCAGGTACTATCCCTCTCAAAATACTGAAGTGCAGGTACCCTATACCAGAGTGCCTGCATGCTTCTGAAAAGTGCTGGTACTCTCCAATTAGAAGTATTGCACCTCTGCTGAGAAGTGCAGGTACTATCCCTCTCAAAATAATGAAATGCAGGTACCCTACACCAGAGTGCCCTCATGCTTCTGAAAAGTGCTGGTAGTCTCCAATCAGAAGTATTGCACCTCTGCTGAGAAGTGCAGGTACTATCCCTCTCAAAATAATGAAGTGCAGGTACCCTATACCAGAGTGCCTGCATGCTTCTCCAATTAGAAGTATTGCACCTCTGCTGAGAAGTGCAGGTACTATCCCTCTCAAAATACTGAAGTGCAGGTACCCTATACCAGAGTGCCTGCATGCTTCTGAAAAGTGCTGGTACTCTCCAATTAGAAGTATTGCACCTCTGCTGAGAAGTGCAGGTACTATCCCTCTCAAAATAATGAAGTGCAGGTACCCTATACCAGAGTGCCTGCATGCTTCTGAAAAGTGCTGGCACCTCTGCTGAGAAGTGCAGGTACTATCCCTCTCAAAATAATGAAGTGCAGGTACCCTATACCAGAGTGCCTGCATGCTTCTGAAAAGTGCTGCCAACTCTGCTGAGAAGTGCATATACAATCCCTCTCAAAAGAATGAAGTGCAGGTACCCTACACCAGAGTGCCTGCATGCTTCTGAAAAGTGCTGGTAGTCTCCAATTAGAAGTATTGCACCTCTGCTGAGAAGTGCAGGTACTATCCCTCTCAAAATAATGAAGTGCAGGTACGTACCCTACCTAGAGTGCCTGCATGCTTCTGAAAAATGCTGGTACTCTCCAATTAGAAGTATTGCACCTCTGCTGAGAAGTGCAGGTACTATCCCTCTCAAAATAATGAAGTGCAGGTACCCTATACCAGAGTGCCTGCATGCTTCTGAAAAGTGCTGGTACTCTCCAATTAGAAGTATTGCACCTCTGCTCAGAAGTGCAGGTACTATCCCTCAAAATAATGAAGTGCAGGTACCCTACACCAGAGTGCCTGCATGCTTCTCCAATTAGAAGTATTGCACCTCTGCTGAGAAGTGCAGGTACTATCCCTCAAAATAATGAAGTGCAGGTACCCTATACCAGAGTGCCTGCATGCGTCTGAAAAGTGCAGGTACTCTCCCTCTCAAAATAATGAAGTGCAGGTACCCTACAGCAGAGTGCCTGCATTCTTCTGAAAAGTGCTGGCACTCTCCAATTAGAAGTTTTGCACCTCTCCGGAGAAGTGCAGGTACTCTCCCTTACAAAATAATGAAGTGCAGGTACCCTATACCAGAGTGGCTGTATGCTTCTGAAAAGTGCTGGCACTTCTTCTGAGATGTGCAGGTAGTATCCCTCTCAAAATATTGAAGTGCAGGTACCCTACACCAGAGTGCCTGCATGCTTCTGAAAAGTGCTGTCACCTCTGCTGAGAAGTGCAGGTACTATCAAATCTCAAAATAATGAAGTGCAGGTACCCAACACCAGAGTGCCTGCATGCTTCTGAAAAGTGCTGGTACTCTCAAATCAGAAGTATTGCACCTCTGCTGAGAAGTGCAGGTACTCTCCCTCTCAAAATAATGAAGCGCAGGTACTTGGTACCTGACAGTACCGGCCCATTTAAAGCACTGCGCAGCAGTCGAAGTGCATTAAAAAAAAGTATGGGAACTGTCATCCTGAGTGCGGTGGGGGGGCGGGCTCACTGAGTGTGGGTGCGCAATCAAAGGCTTGGCTAAAAATAACAAAATATTCTGTAACTATTTTGTTGATATTTCACCTTTAGGTAACTGTCCGCAAAATAATGCCCATGTTAAATGAAAATAAATGCAAGTTAAACTAATCAGTGACGGATGCACTATTGTACATCATGAAACGTCTATTGGGTAAGGACAGGTGCAGTGGGTAATAGTAACGTGTTTTTAGTGTTATGCGGTCCCAGCCTGTGACAGAAAGCATTGGGAATATAAAATTCATAAGTTGAAGCCTGCATTAAACACAGTATAAGATAGGCAGCCACAAAAAGCGCAAAAAATATTTAGGTATAAGATAGAAAAAAAAGTGCTTGCTACTTGTTTAGCTGTCTGTCCCTCCCTCGACTTCATAGCACTAGAGACTCCCTCCCATCCACTTCAGCTGGAGTGTCTCAGCATTAGGAATTACCCGTCCGGGGACTTCTTTTAAGAAGACGTAGGGGAACTATTTTTGTCAAACTTAAAAAGTATGGGCACGTTGTGCCCTCAGATCCCGCCCCCTTCGACCTTTGAATGAGCGTCATAAGCAAGGCCTAAAAACCAGCGTGTACTGGCACCGCCTATCTACGACCAGTCTGTTGCACTGGCCGGTCACACAGTACCATAAGATATTATTATATAATGGGAACAGGTCTCCAAATCCTGCCAGTAACGGAGAGGCGTGAATAGATGTCCAGTAATAACTGTTATCAGGACAATTATTTTGCTCTCCAATGTGATGGTCTACAGACCACCCCTGAGGCCCTCATTACTAGTTAAAAGCTAAATTCAAGCCCTGTGCCAATGACAGATCGGAATTACAAGGTGTGTGATAATTATCAGACCCTCCCATTTTCCCCCTGATAGATTCCAGCGACCAAACTCGCTGAAATTCATCAGTGGGTCATGGGGGAGAGCGGCGGAAGGCGCTGAAAAAGGCAAAACGTGTTTTAAAACCAATTGCACATGGTAAGCCACATGGTAAGCTTGATTTTCAAGTTGAAAACTTGGGAAAGGAAGTGTTTAATACCACGCCCTGGGGTAATGATATTAGTGGTAAATACCCCACCCTATTCCGCCCAGCGTGTAATGAAGTCTTCAGGCCCTCTCTACAGGTGGCCTGGCCCTACATGCAATTATTACTGTATCTTTTAAAATAGAATACCCCCGCTGATGGGAAATCTACCAGCTGCAATAATGACCGCAGCTACCAGAATTTCACCGGCCACTCATAATGCGGGCCTAGCAGTAATCTTCTCCAATGTTTCCACAGCCTTTAGCTGCAGAAGTTTAGATGCAGGGGTGACTTGTGGTAACGCCTGGTTATGCCCCTATTTTCGCATGCGTCAATACACATAAGGCAGAAATGGCTGATGGTAATTATAATACCGGGCCATCCATTTGCAGGGCATGTTCTAAACAATTGTACTATTAATTCAATAGCCCTTTGCACAACAGAGCTATACTAAATACATGCTTATTGTAGTGGAGTAGTGAATGATAATGATGAGGTTTACACACTTCTCAATTTGCAAAAAATAAAAACATAAGTGCAGGGGCCAAGAATCTTTTTAGTAGCCTGACTCTAGTGCTGCCAATTGCCAGAGTTGTCAACTTCCAAGGCTGCCTAGTCTTGACTCCACCTCTTCCACCACGCTACAAGTGTCTCTTTATGTCAGTCACTGTTTTGGGACCTTGTGCATGCCTGCTTTCTCTCGTTACCACTCTTTCCACATCTTTCTCTTCCTTCACTTTCCTCCCTTTCTCTCTCTTACTTCGGATCAAAGTCTAATGATGAAAAATAAGTCCTGATTCCACAAAAAGGAGTGCTGGTAGGCCCCATCTGCACCTGAACAAAGGAAGCACAGGGACTTCAAACACGAAGTGGCAAAACTACACACGAAAAAGGAAAAAAGAGGAGGTGTGGACCCTCAAAGTAAGCACTGCAGCTGCATAGTCTGATAGCCCAAGGGCATAAAGCCACTGCACCGGGACATATGTTGTAAATCACACCATGTCAGCACTTCTTTCAATGGCTTGTACAGGACAGTGCTGTGGAAATGTCTGCTTTTTTTGATCATTTTGTCTTGGACGTAGACGTTTTCATACAAGGTATAACAACATGTTGTATTTGTTGCTTATGTTGATTTGAAGCTGATGAAATCAGGTGCCTGGTGAAGGTATGTTGGTAGAGATATCGACGAATCGCGACATTTACTTGATGGAGCGGGTTTCGTAGACCAGTGAGCCACAAGTCTGGCTGCCAGAGCTGCAACAAAAGAGGAGTTTGGAATTGGAAAATAAGCTGAAGCTACAGCCAGATTAGTTACGGACAAAAAGAAATACAGCCCCATTATGCCGGTTGTACACAATCTACACTGGCTCCCCCTGGAGGACAGAACCAAATTCAAAATTGGCTGTATCACTCACGAAGATATCCACAAAGAAGACCTCACTACCTCAGCAACCTTGTGACACACTATGGTGGATCAAGAGACGTCAGAAGACAAACATCAAACTACTAGAAGCATCCAAGTTCAAAACAGAACAACCAGAGATAAGATCCTTTCCAGGCGGGGCAACAAGCCAATGGTACTCTCTACCAACCTACCTGAGGCCCTAATCGGACTTATCTTTAGAAGGGGCTTTAAAACGTTCATATTCACAAAGCACGTAAGCGAAATACTTCCTAGATCGTCGCATATTGTTTACCGCTCAACACTATATAACTAGCGCCATCAACGTTATGGACCACTTGTCGATTCCTATTTACAAGTCATACTCTCCTGTGTCCCACCCCTAACCTCGGCTTCATGATGTTTTTACTTTTATAAGTCTAAAGCATATATTTCTAGTATCGTTCATAAAATTGTGAAACACATTAACACTGATATGTGCGGATGATAACATAAAAATGCCACACAAATAAATGTAATAGCATAATGCCCTCAGTGAGGGTGGTGCAGCATTAGACAACATGTATGCCCTTAGGTTTGACATTTAAAGGGGTGTGGCAAATTCAGAATTGGCCTGTGCAGTAAGGTCCATTCATCACAATTGGCGTATCTCAATGAGGCTGAGTGCAGCTGGGACTGTGCAGGTACGGGACAGGCTGGAAGCTGATGCAGCGGAAGCGTTAGGGAATTTTTCTGTTAGCTATCTATCCACACCAACCATTATATTATGATCAGAAGCGTAACTCTAATGACGGGCCCATAAGTCATTTGTCCCACAATTAACAATATCAAAGGTCCTCCGATGACTCTTTGGTAGAGCTAAAAGGGACTAAGCAATAAAAGACCGAATGCTATTTCTCCATGAGGACCTACAATTAAGAAATACGCTAAACATTTGCCATTATAAACATATCCAAATAACTCAATAACTCTGGAATAAAGACAGACTCTTTCTTTTCTATTAGTTTTCTTGTTATTTCATATACTCTCTCCCCACTGCTCCGCTGTGCCGTCTCTTGCCTCCAGACCCCGACCTCCTCCTTGGGAGGTTCGAGGCTGCTGCCCGCTCCTGTGCCTGCTGCCCGCTCCAACTGGGACCAGACTGCCTCCAACCACCGTAACCTTTCTCAGCCGCTTTTTTTCTTAATTTTTTTCCCTGTTGTGCCACTGTTATTGTGCCCATCTGTGTCTTGCTCTAATTCCACCACTGTTTTTATTTTCTCGTGCCTGCCTCTTCCTTTTACCTTTCGCCGCTGCTGCCCCTGCGGCCCCTCCCCCCCGGAATTCCCCCCCGGAATTTCCCCTCCAGAATTTCCCCCAGAATTCCCCCGAATTCCCCTGCTCCCGCCTCCCAGACTCTCCTCCCTCCCACCTCCCCTACTTAATGGCGGCTGCTGCGGGGAGCGCGAGTAAGACCTCCGACCCTCGGTCTAGGTCCACTCTCTCCCCACTGCTCCGCTGTGCGGTCTCTTGCCTCCAGCCCCCGACCTCCTCCTTGGGAAGTTCGAGGCTGCTGCCCGCTCCTGTGCCTGCTGCCCGCTCCAACTGGGACCAGACTGCCTCCAACCACCGTAACCTTTCTCAGCCGCTTTTTTTCTTAATTTTTTTCCCTGTTGTGCCACTGTTATTGTGCCCATCTGTGTCTTGCTCTAATTCCACCACTGTTTTTATTTTCTCGTGCCTGCCTGTTCCTTTTGCCTTTCGCCGCTGCTGCCCCTGCGGCCCCTCCCCCCCGAAATTCCCCCCCGGAATTCCCCCTCAGAATTCCCCTGCTCCCGCCTCCCAGACTCTCCTCCCTCCCACCTCCCCTACTTAATGGCGGCCGCTGCACGGTCACGCCTCCGGCGCGCCAAAGGCACGCCAAAGGCAAGCCCGTCTGCACCCGTCCGCGACCCGACCGCAGCCAGCGCCAGGAACCCTGGACCTCCCACTACCCATCGCTATGACACCACCACCCTCCTCGCACTCAACCCTGGAAGACTTAGAAAATGCCAACAGGCCTCGCCAAACACGACCCACGGCCAGTTCTCCTGCCTCCACTGCTGCCAGACCCTCACCGCCACCCCGGCCTCCAACACCGCCGACGCCAGCACCAGCGACACCCTAAAATGCATCCTCCTCAACGTACGCTCCGTACACAAACACGCCATGAAAATCTGGAACCTACTTGACTCTCTTTCGCCCGACATCGCCTTCTTCACAGAGACCTGGACCAACGCATCCTCCGCCCCCCACATCAGCACCGCCATCCCAGATGGATACAAGATCCAGAGGAAAGACCGCCCCAACCACCCAGGAGGGGGCCTCACCATCGCCCACAAGAGCACCCTCCGCCTCACCACCTCCCGCGAAACTTTCCCCTCCGCCGAACACCTGCACTTCAAGATCCAGACCACCCCCAAAGCCACACTCCGAGGAACCCTCGTCTACAGACCCCCCGGCCCCCGAACACCCTTCGCCGCCACCATCACAGACTTCATCGCACCCCACGCGATCGCCTCAACAAACTACATACTCATTGGAGACCTGAACTTCCACCTCGACAACCCCAGTGACCCCAACTCCACTATCCTTCGTCACAACCTCGCCAGCATCGGACTTAAACAACTCGTCAACACACCGACCCACAGAGCAGGACACACCCTCGACCCCATCTTCGCGGCAGGAAACAGCGTCCATTTCAGCCTCACAACCCAGCCGCCATGGACCGACCACCACTGCGTACACTTCGCCATCAACAAACCCAAGGCACCCAAACCAGCCCCACACCCACCATGAAGGAACTGGAGCAAGGTTACCGACGAGCAACTTAACTCCACCCTCAACCGAGACAACAACACCTGGGCACCCGACGCAAACAGCGCAAACGACGCAGCCAGAGAACTCCACACCTGGATCTCCAACTGCGCAGATGAGCTTGCCCCGCTATGCAACCCCGACAGACAACGCCCCAGGAAAGCCGCCTGGTTCACAACCGCTCTCCAAGAAGCCAGACGCACCTGCAGACGCCTGGAGAAGAACTGGAGAAACACCAAGACAACCGAAAACCACACCACCTACAAGGAAGCCATGACGGACTACCACAACCAGATCAGAGCCACCAAAAGGAACTTCATCCACAACAAAATCCTGGCCAACTCCACCAACTCCAAGGAACTTTTCAGTGTCATTCAAGAATTCACCAACCCACGCAGCGAAGCCACAGACATCACCCCATCCCAAGACCTCTGCGACAAGCTTGGAACCTATTTCCACCTCAAGATCAAAAACCTCTACGACAACTTCATCGACCATCCACCAGGTGCCACAGATGGCCCCTCGCCCCCCAGAAACACCATCCAGCCCACCATCTCCAACTGGACACCGATCACGGCCGAAGACACCGCCTCGACCATGAAAAGCAGCCACTCGGGGGCCCCCACCGACCCCTGCCCCCCTCACATCTACCACAGAGCCGTGGCCGCCATCGCACCCGAATTACAACGCACCATCAACACCACCTTCAAAACAGGCACCTTTCCAGATGACTGGAAGCGCGCAGAAGTCAGACCCCTGCTCAAGAAGCCCACAGCTGACCCCACCGACCTCAAGAACTATCGGCCCACCTCGCTCCTCCCCTTCGCAGCCAAAGTTGCAGAGAAAACAGTCAACAGGAAACTGACACGATTCATTGAAGAGAACGCCGTCCTCGACCCGTCCCAATCCGGATTCCGAAGCAACCACAGCACAGAGACCGCCCTACTCGCCGCCACAGATGACATCCGCACCCTCCTGGACCAAGGCCACTCCGTAGCCCTCATCCTTCTCGACCTATCAGCGGCCTTCGACACCGTCTCCCATCGCACACTAGTCGTCAGACTACACAACGCAGGCATACAAGGAACAGCCCTGGACTGGATCCGATCATTCCTCACCGGAAGAAGCCAAAGGATCAGACTCCCACCCTTCCTCTCCGACCCCACGAAAATCACCTGCGGAGTCCCACAGGGTTCATCACTGAGCCCCACCCTCTTCAACATCTACATGGCCCCCCTCGCAGCCACCGTCCGACAACACGGCCTCAACATCGTATCCTATGCCGACGACACCCAGCTCATCCTCTCCCTCACCAAAGACCCCACCACTGCCAAACTCAACTTCCAGAAAGGAATGCAAGATGTCGCAGTCTGGATGACCAACAGCTGCCTGAAACTCAACGCCGAGAAGACAGAAGTCCTCGTCCTCGGTACCACCCCTTCTACATGGGACAGCACCTGGTGGCCGACCGCCCTCGGAAGCCCACCTACCCCCTCAGACCACGCCAAGAACCTCGGCATCGTACTCGACTCATCACTCTCCATGAACCGACAGGTCAACGCCGTCACCTCCAGCTGCTTCAACACCCTCCGCATCCTCCGCAAGACCTTCAAGTGGATCCCCCCTGAGTCAAGGAAGACAGTCACCCACGCACTCATCACCAGCAGACTGGACTATGGAAACGCACTCTACGCCTTCATCAACAAGTCCCTACTCCGCAAACTCCAGACAGTACAGAACACCGCCGCCAGACTCGTCCTCGGCATCCACCGACATGAACACATCAGCCAACGAAGTCTCCACTGGCTCCCCGTGGAGAAAAGAGTCACTTTCAAAATCCTCACTCACGCCTACAAATGCCTACACAACAACGGACCCAAATACCTCAACGACAGAATCAACTTCCACGTACCCAAAAGAAACCTCCGATCTTCCAACCTCGCACTGGCTGAAACCCCGCGCATCCACAGAGCCAGAGCAGGCGGAAGATCCTTCTCTCACATTGCAGCCAAGACCTGGAACGAGCTACCGGCAGACATCAGACGCGCCCCCTCCCTGAACACCTTCAGGAAGACCCTCAAGACCTGGCTCTTCGGCTAAACAGATCTGCGGACCCCCCCTCAGCGCCTTGAGACCCTCACGGGTGAGTAGCGCGCTTACAATTCCCTGATTGATTGATTGAATGGTCAAACACAAACACAATACATTTCAAATGTCATAAATTGGTTCATAGAATACAGTATACATTCACAATAATCATCACAGATCATTCAATAAACATCAGAAAATCAAGTATAGAGGGGTGAGAGGAGAAGGAAAAAATATCAGTGAAACAACAGCTCACTTACAGATGAAATACTAATGCACAAAGTGCAATTAGTACGAAAGGCTAACTCCACGGCCGTTAGAGTATAGCAAGGGCAGCACCATCAGCCGATGATGTGCAAAGTCCCCGAAAAGTCTCTTAGGAGCTGTAGGATCTGCCAGCCAGAGAATCAGGAATCAGCACAGCATGCAGCATACCACGAACGCAGGACAGGTCACGAATCTTGTGAACAAGCCGAGGAGCGTTTTCCCACAGGAATCTTTATAGTATGCTACTTCCTTTCCTTAGCAAAAATGTTACTTTCTCTACTCTCTACAAACATTTTCATTGGCTAAACACGATGGTGTGGCTGTCTTCTGACAATGACCTAGGTAATATTTCTAAACACTTTTTGTCTAAAATTGTACAACTTCCAGGAGAGGAAGAAGGAAGAACCTAGATACATTTGTATAATAAATCTAGCAATAGTTACATACAATCCTCGCCAAGACAGGAAAGAACTATACAGCTTCTTTATTCTAAGGAAGTATTAGTTACATTTTCGTCAAGGGCAGAAAGCACAGGAGCACGGCAGCACATCCCCTAACAAACATTTGCTGAGGCCTACACTTATTTTACCAAGAGAGGAAATTATTTCTAAAAAACCTACACTACTTTCACGTAGAATAAAAGCAGAATCTTTGTCGTTTATTTTCTGCAGTTAGGAAGACAGAATAACACTCAGTTAGCAATATTCACATTATTTCAGCTAAGAAAAATCAACTATCGTGCCTTGTGCACATTTTCTCATATTATACACTCTCGTGTTATATTAGTAGTTTCACGTATGTTATTAAAAATACATGCAAATAAGGGAAATTCATCGAGCAGACTTTATATTCAAAAATCGTGCTCCATCAAAGCCATGTGGGGTTTGGGGTGGGGTGGGTGGCCTGTGGAAGACTGCACATGGTACTGTGTGCCCATTACTTATGATATGCAGACCACCCATTGGCAAGCACAAAGGATCATTAAAAAGTAAGATCTCAAGCAATCAGGAGTTTTGGCACACCAAACAATGCACAACAGACTGAGTTCCCATAAAGGTATACAGTGCGATGTGTAGGGGACATGTTATTTGGGGAAGGACAGTGTTTTGCCCTTGGTAGGACATCCACTTTGGGGACTCGAGGCACTTTGGTGAATATCTTTAAATGTGACAGAAAATTCAAATCACCTTGTCAGAGATAAAAAGGAACAAGACAATATTTATTTGTTTATTTTTCAAAGCATTTTTTTCTGACCCTCCACTGAAACCTCCCTGAAGACGAGGAAGGATATGTGCAGCTTGTTCCAGGAAGTGGGCTACTGTCTGAAAAAGAGAGGAGGAAAGATGGAAGCCAAGGTCTATGTCTCTACTGTGCAGAAAATAACTCATGGTCTAGGCTGCCCTGTTCACCTATTTGTCTGGGATTATGAACACACCCGGCAGTAAAGAGAAAGGTGTCATTTGATGGAGGTGTGGTACGTTCTCTTCCTCTGTTCTGAGTTTGCAGAGCCTAAAAACACAATTCATTCTCCTGCTTTCAGTGTACAGCATGTCTGGATCATCCTAGAAGGCATTTTAGACCAACATGCACTGGTGGTTCCACACAAGTCTAGATTATTCTAGATTTTTCATGGATTGGGCTTCAATTCCTAGTCAAACACAACACCAAGCATAAGTGAAGTCAGCTGTTTATAGAGCATCAGCTTCCTATTCTGCTTTCTCTGAACAAACTGTGCTTTGCATGTCCAAATAGAGGGCTTTCTTGGCCTTATGTCAGTTATTGTAAGGTGTTAGGGGTCAATCTTGACCACATCTGTTACCTTTCCCTTGGCCCTAAAGAAAGCACAAGTATAACAACTTACCATTCAGATTAGGGAAAGCAGACAGGTGGTGTCTAGGACAGTTTAAAGATGGTGTCCCTGATTGATTTACCAAAACAGTACTACTTTTGACGTTTCTGTGTATGGAAGTCGGTCGCTTGTCTCTCTTTTACTTGCTGCAATTGTAAAATTAAGCAAAAATACATTTATAAGGTAAGTGGCATGCTGTTTGTGTGTTTCATATTTCCCTGCTGCAACCTGTCTTTCCTGGTTCTTTGTGTCTCATCTCCTATGTCTCCTCTGCTCCTCCAGTTGAAAATGATGCTTTTCGTGGAATACGGGACGTCTACGTGAAGTTTGAAACATCTCGCTGTCTTAGAACCATTTCCAGAGAAGCTACAGAATCAGCCATTGAAAATGTACTTTAAAAGATAGTGTAAATGTTTGCAAATCTGTATCTGGATTGACTGAAAGCCGAGAGTGGAACAAGAGTGGGTTCCGTCTTTGTCTCTGCCAATGATGTACTCTCCAATCAAGAAAATTCCCTGAGGATCTTCCTAGAGTAGTGAATCCTCTGAAGAGACTGGTATTGAGCTGTGTCCCATGACAAACATTATCATGGTCATATGTGTCCAAACATTAGTCACAATATTTCCCCATTTCTCACTCAGATCATGACACAAAACATTTCCGGGTACAAAAAGTGATGTGTAACAGCCACGTCTAATACTTAAAGAGGAAGGATCAGAAAATCTCACATTTTCATCTCTGAAGCAGAAGCTAAGTTAGTCCCACAGACAAGTTCTGAAAGAGGGTATGCCCCTATAGCATTGGGATGTGGGAGAGATAGTCCCCACGGGCTGTGGTGGATATGCGACACTTGTGGTTTGTTGTCTCTTACGCTCCTAATGTGAAGGCCTTCTCTTGGAGATGCCCTGCTTTTTAGCTGTCTTCTAGTGTCTGTCCTTATCTTCTCTTCTTCTAGAATAAGGCAGACTGTGGCACTGTGTCTGAGAGTCTCTTATGGGTGGCCCAAAGAGCATGTATTGAAATGCTAACTACCAGTTTGTGATAGTGACATCGCTTGTCTGTACTCATGCTTGAGGCAATGATTACATCGCTTGTTTGTACTCGTGTTTGAGGCAATGATTACATCGCTTGTTTGTACTCGTGCTTGAGGCAATGATTACATCGCTTGTTTGTACTCGTGCTTGAGGCAATGATTACATCGCTTGTTTGTACTCGTGCTTGAGGCAATGATTACATCGTTTGTTTGTACTCGTGCTTGAAGCAATGATTACATCGCTTGTTTGTACTCGTGTTTGAGGCAATGATTACATCGCTTGTTTGTACTCGTGTTTGAGGCAATGATTACATCGCTTGTTTGTACTCGTGCTTGAGGCAATGATTACATCGCTTGTTTGTACTCGTGCTTGAGGCAATGATTACATCGCTTGTTTGTACTCGTGCTTGAGGCAATGATTACATCGTTTGTTTGTACTCGTGCTTGAAGCAATGATTACATCGCTTGTTTGTACTCGTGCTTGCACGTGTATTCTGTCATGTGCATTACTGTATTCATATAATTCTTGTATTCATTCATTCATAATTCCACGTTCGAGCCTAACGCTAACAGGAGTTCCTTACTGCTAGCCAGCCAATCGGTTGGAGATCTTCTGGAGGTGGGCAGCTGCAAACATGGGCTCCTATATATAAATTAACTAGACTTCTTTTATACTTACCTGCTACAAGACCCATCATTACACAGTCACACAGAGGCAACAGCCCCATAACCACTTTCATTTTTACCTTACAGACACTCTTCTCAAAGCAGTAGCTATGTCAAGAAAGCACTCAGAGTTTAGCAGTATCCAATATCATGTTACATCTCTTTTTAAAGTCTGAGCTCTTGAACCCTAAAGTGTTTCCTACTTAGATATATACATAAATATATGAAAGGTACTATTACTGCAATTTCTACAGGGCTGGTTCGCAATTGTAGGTTTGTTTGCTCCTGAGCTAAAATTTGTAAGTTAAACACAATCTATCTAAAAGGTCCTCCTGTGCTTCTGTGGAAAACACATTACTAATTATTGGTGAATAACATCTTGAATATAATTTGCTAAATGTGTATACTTTTCCTATAAATTTCCTTCTTAATAAACCTCTGCATGTCTATTGGACTGGCATCTATTTTGTATCAATGTGTTAAAATTTAAAAATAGATGCCAGATAATATTTGTGCCTGCTCATCCACACCCACACCAAAGAGGCAAGTTGGCCACCTTTCTATTGTAGATCGCATACCGAGTGTCCTGGTTTGTAGGGAACACCAGCAAATTTACTTCATAAACAGGTAGGCTTTGTCTGTGACTGCAAGGATCGGAGCAAAAGCCTAACATGACCGTTTTGATGGGTCACTTAACCATATTTTTATTAATTTATTTGAATTGACACTTTCTATATAATATAAGCAACCCACAGATAAGAAAGCACTTTTAAGAGAAGAGTTGAATAATGATAGGAAGAAAAGAAAATACTGTTGGGACAAGCAAGGTGCTGCAAAGAACCGCTGTACTGCTGGTAGGAACAGCCCAAGAATGTTGAATGAGCTTGCCTTGGTGAAACAGGTGTAATTTCCAGAGTTTTCGCTCAATAGTGAAAGATAGGGGGAAGTATGATTTTTTTTTAAAGTTGAGTTTTTTTGAGAAATAGTCTGCAAGGGAACAGATATGGGGAGAGCCACATTCCAGATCGGGGAGAATGCCTACAGAGACACTCTTGTATCATCGCAATTTAAGATAGTAATTCTTGATAGCTTTGATTTGCAGGTTTGGAGTAAGATGCCAGAGATGGAGACAACAATGTTAGCTTTCTGGAGCTTGATTGTTTTAAAGTGATTTAGGCAGGTGATGCTTGTCTAGATGGGTAACCAGTAGATGTCAACATGGAGATGTGACCAAATATGTTCTTAGGTTAAGGCAAGGTTAAGTATAGAGTGAAGCCTTAAGAGGTGAAGAGGTGTGAGGGAGGGTTAAACAATGAAAGACATTAAGGTGGTTCCATAGTCAAGATGAGAAATGATCATGGCTAGATCTATGGAGTGAAACTCAGAAGAGGGAACTAAGGACTTGATCTTTCAAAGGAGTTAAAGTTGAAAGAGACATGATTTGTAAGTTTTGCTCAAGTTTGCTTTGAGACTGAAAGAATAGTCGAGGTGATGCAGAAGGAGTTTGTGATCAAAACAATTTAGGTCAATGGTCATAGTGTTAAAGCATGGAAAGCAAGCTCGTTTCCTCGAAGTATAAAATGTGGCAAAAAAAGAAATTTTGTTTTGTAAGGATTGATTTTGAGGATGTGAATTTACAACGAGCTCTGGGTAATATCAAGGCAACTCTTGAGTTTTCTTAAGGAAAAGTTGTACATCATTGTACTGAATATAGAAGGAGACAGGGTAGATTCTTGGGAACAGTCCATTGCATGAGGAGGGAATTACAGCTGAAGGAGAACTCACAAAGTGAGTACGGTCATGGAGGCATAAAGTAAGCCAATCCAGAAAATTACCTTTGATACCCATGTGTACGAGGTATAGAAATGAGTGGTCCATGATAAATTATGTCAAATGCAGAAAACAAGTCAAGGAGGACAAGTAAACAGGAGGCTCCATTATTAAGCTGTGAGAGTTCTTCATCCACAACTTGAAAAGTTGGTGTCTCCGTGCTACACTTAGCTTAAATCAGGATTCATGCTCAGCACAGATGCGTAAATAGGCATAGGGCTCACAATTGGTGTATATACTTTTACCCTTTCTGAGGGCTCTTATCTTCTTATTCACTCTTCTCTGACAGGTCGAAGATTGTAAACGAGTATGGTACTCCCTCAACTCCCTCATCTGATGGAGTGAAGAACTGGCTTTTCAACTAACCAACCCACTATAGGCAGGACTAAGTGCACACACCTGCTCAGTGCCAGGATACCCTCGCGAATGATGGTGCGCTTTACAAATCAACATAACATTTCCTCAAGTTGATTGATTTGTATGGCTTTGCCGCATTTAAAAACTGACACCCCCTACTCCTGCCGGTTTGCCATTATGGCATTTTGCTGCCTCTATATTGATGTCCCAAAATGCCCTAAAGCTGTTTTCCTTTGTGAATGATGCTGACCCCATACCCAACCTAAATCTGCCACAGAACCATCTTCAGGAGCCAGCTGGTAGTTTTCCAAGAGGTATGCCTGGTATATCGGCTGTGGCTTGAGAACTAGGCAGGATGGTGGTGTTTGTAAACATATCTCCAGACAATTTCTACTACTTACAACAGAAAACCAGGTTGGTAAGTTCCTGAACACTGCCCTGTTCTGTCACATACCCCCATAGAAACTCTGTGAAGTTTAGAATCTGTGATCTGTGCTTGTCTGCACACGAGACTCACTCTCATCTAGCGCCTCTAAGTCTGGATTTTGGAAAACGAGAGGGAGCCTAGTGTGGGAGTCGTGCTGTGCTCCTGAGTAAGCCTCCAGAGGCCACTTGTGAGAAACGTGCATGAACTTTCATTGACTGTCTATGCAAAATGGAGAAGACATGTGGAATGGAACTGTGACTTTGAAACTCTCTATTTTTGAAGTGGCTGATTCAATTGTTGTTGTTTTGGTCTTATTTTAATCATAAAATACTTCTTGATTTTATTACATTGGTCTGGGAACTTTACGTATTGGTTTCTTGATTCAAGTGTTGTGTTGGTAAGGCTGTACCTTAGCATACATTCTCTAGAGTAGCCTTCAATTTCAGACCTTGCTACTGAAGGTTAGACAAGCTGGTTGGAGAAACAGTGTTTACTATACTAGGAGCTAGTTTTGCGCAGTAGTGGGGGAAATTCCCCCACCAAGCAACTTGGCTGCCTACAGTATGTTATTTCTCTATGTTTTTCTGTAACAGTACTGCTGGCTTCCTTTTAGACTGATAACTGGGACACAAAGTGAATGACTGCACGACTGAATGATTTGTGATGACCTTGTTTGACCTTCTGAAACCCCACAGTTTCCCATCTTGGGATTGTTTTAGTACTGTAGCTCTGTGCTACCTGCCCATGACCATGTCCTCAGAACTGATAGGACAGACACCCTCTTTATATGTGGCACAGATTTTTCCATCCAGTAGCCACAACTCTGCATATTTACTGGTACCTTGAGTCAGTATTCTTCATCCCCTTTGGTTTCTGAATAAGATATATGCAGGGCCACAGGAATTCTGCAATTCTGCAGCTGCAGCGTTTTCCACATAGTTATGTATTTGCCCCATTTTTCACAGAATCCATCATGCTACATAATCTGCAGAATTTAACAAAGACATTTAGTTGCTAGCTCAAATGAATCAAAAATTACTAAAAATGCAGCAACACACATTGCTGCGCAGTGGAAGGCCCCTCGCAAAGGTCAACTGGTTCCATTTCAGTTGCATATTGATATGTTTGGGTGTAAAACTGGTTCTAATGCCAGTGCCAGTGAACGATCGCTCTGTTGTTGCCGCCCCTACCTGCTGAAAATGCCACGCCAAGTCACGCCACGCAACCCGCGTCGATCCACGCAGTCCACTTGGAGCCGCGTGCCGCGAGACGCGAGAGACGCGAGAGAGCAGATAGACGCGCCGCGCACCGGCTTTCCAGATTCGGATTCGCGGATTCGGTGGACCAAGGGAAATACCGGGTCTCGCCGAAAACTGCAGGGTGTTTTGGATACCACGGGAGGAAAGAGACGCGGGAGCCGTAAGAAAAGGCTCAAGATAGATAGGTGTGGTTAAACTGCACCACAAAACGCGCCTTGCTCTACCTGGAAGAAAACAGCGGGCAGGAGAAGATAGACAGCCCCGGAGTAAGAAAGGTGGAGAAGGCTGGAGAAGGCTGCGAAGGAAAAGGAAAAGGAAAAGGTAAACAGGCAGGCACGGTGGGCTAAAGGCACAACAGAGGTAAGTGCAAGGACGAGGGCACGAATGATTGCAGCACCCTAATGCCCCTTTAAGTGTCAATTAATTGTTAAATTTGGCTGTTTAGGGGGCAAGGTAAGGGGGAAAAGCAAGGAAGTGCACCAAAATTAGACCGTATGGTAAAACTGGAACATATAAGAGTGCAATAAAAAGATACAGGTTCGCGACACACAAGGGACGATGGCACCAAAAGGAAGCAAAAAACTCGCAAGGAGCCTACGGAGCAAAGCTCTGGAAGGAGAGAGTCCTCTGGGGAGATCCGGACCCTGGAAGAGAGCCAGGAGAGCCAGGCTAGTAGCAGAGAAAGGTCTAAAGAGGCGCCTCAAAAGAAAAAAGTCATTAAAAAGACCTTGGAAGTGACCAATGGAAGTATGTTAGCTTCTAAATCCATAAAGGACTTTTTAGGTAAACACTATAAACGGATAGATCAAACAGTGAAACCTAAGGAAGTAGAAGCAGAAACAGCGCAACATAATGGGAATGGCACGGTAGAACTTTTCGAAGAACCATTGGAGATATCATTCCTGATAAACCATTCCCTTTTAAGTCAAAACGATTTAATAACAGCTCCGCGACTATCATCATCCCCCAAATTATTTTCGATGCAAGCACAGGAACCAGTAACTACAGGCCAAATGGAGAATAATAGTCAAGGGTTGAGAGCCGACTGGGGGGATTTATCAAATACATCGGCATCACGCTCAAAAGCGAGAAGAAATCAAATCCAGCAGGAAACAACGAGAATAGAAAGAACAGGCGATCCTGAGAGAAATAGTCTACAAGACCTAGACATTTCTGCAACTCCTTCCTCTTCAATGATGGACTTACTGTTGATGCTTCAGAAAACCCTGCAGGGGATATTGGAAGTAACAATGCTAAATAACGGGGTTCTGAAAACGCAGAAGTTATATTTAAAAAAGATTGAGGAGGAGCTGCAAGGCATTAAAGGTCAAAGGCCGCACATGATGAGACCAGTAACAGACTCTCAGCCTAC
This sequence comes from Calotriton arnoldi, assembly GCA_963921515.1. Lineage (NCBI taxonomy): Eukaryota > Metazoa > Chordata > Amphibia > Caudata > Salamandridae > Calotriton > Calotriton arnoldi. The sequence continues at coordinate 5,844,878 of CAWUFW010000138.1, forward strand.
AGAACAGAAAGAAACCATAGAAACAGTAGAAACCTCACATAATGTATATATATCTAAATGCCCGATGTTGATAAAAAGAAGAGGGGAAAATGTAAGATATAGCTTCTGGAATAATAGGGGCCAATCTAAAAGAAAGTTATGCAGAAAGTCAAAAACTAAAGTAGAAATAAGGGGAAAAATTAAGGAAAAGGAGAAAGTGGTTAACTTAAAAACCCCGTACCGATAAGGTTATCTGCTAAGACCCCTAGAGTTGAGGGTAAGAAGAAGGGTCTCTATAATCAAGTAAAGGAACAGAGTAGTACAGGACCAAGAAAGGAACGATTAAAAGCAAAACCCGTAATAAAATTAAATAATGCGGGCTATAATACAAATTTTCAGAAGTATCAAAACCAAGAAATAGCAGTCCCACAACGAGCTAAAACAGAAGTAAAAAGCAAACAGGGGAATGTTATGTGGAAAATTACCGGGCAGGCGGGTATAGAAGCCCCTAAGACAGGGAAAGAGGAAGGAAGTAATAAATGGCTGTACTTTGAACCAGAGCAACCTGAAAAAAAGGGGGAAAAAACAAGGAAGATTATACCTTTAAATAGGTCTCAAATTCTATTTTCATTTTCTAAATGCCCGAGCCTGAGGGGAATAGGAACAAAAGATCTGAGACAGGTGGGCTTTATGGAAAATATAAATGGAAAGGAAATTACAAGAGTACTACTCTACTCCGACCTAGTAAAATTTGCAATTTCGAAAGCGGTGAGGGAGATACAGCAGGAAGGTATACGGCTAATCCCAGAGAGAGAATTAAAGGGAAATGACCATTTAGGAAGTAGCTTTCTAAAATGTCATGCAGGTCTTGGTAAGAGACAGGTGAGGCTTCTGGAGGAAAAAGAAGAGGGGGAAGTATTTTGAATGTAGTAGTTAATAACTCAGTAACCGATAATTTATGGGGTAACTGGAGTCAAAGAAGTAGCCCCGCAGGCCCCTCCCAGTGGTATAGGGAAGATTTGGATGAAGACGGAGGCTTAAGTGAGGTAGAATAGGATGGAGGGGTGTTGCATAGCCTTAACCTTTTATCTTGGAACATAAACGGTCTTGGAGACATAATCAAACAAGAATGTATAAATAAGTTAGCAAAAAATGTGGAAATTATTTGTCTGCAAGAAACCTGGCTATGCGACGAAACCCCAATATTTGATGGCTTTCTCCAGCTCCACCGACCGGCCAAGAAAAAAAGGTTTGGACGTCCGGCAGGGGGGATTATGACTCTATTGTCTACAAAAGTATCAAAGAATGTGATCTTGTTGAAATTAAAATGTAAATGGCTCCTGTTATGTAGACTATCCTTGCTGACTTTAGATAAAAAATATGAAAATGTAATCATCATAAATGTGTATATGCAATGGGAGAATGCCAAGGAGTACGGAACAGAGTTGGTGTATTTTAAAGACGATATAGACTTTCTATGTGAAAAGTATGATTTGGATATATTCTTTATTGTGGGGGATTTTAATCATAAATTGTACCCAAAGGAGGTAGACATCTGGCACAGGGATATATTGGATGCATATGAAATAAAACAAGCAACTTTTCCTGCCTGTGAACCCTTAAAACAGGATAAAGATCTGGGAAATTATCTAGGGACGAAGGGTTTATTCTGCCTGAATGGCAGGTTAGAATCAGATTGCCCAGCAAAGAAAACATTTAAAATAGGCACTCAGAATTGCCCAATAGATTATGTTTTTATGTTTGCTTGGAATTTTTCTCTTATAAGGGAATTTAAGATACTTCTGAAAGAAGGTAGTGACCATAATCCCCTGAAGTTGAAGATGCAAGGGGGAATCCCGAAACCTCGAGATAAAGTATTTCCACAACAGGTTGAATACCCCAAAAGAGTGACTACTAGATTAATGGAAGAGTACATGGAAAAATTAGGAAAATTTCAACAGAAAGTACTCTTGGGAGAAATAGGGGGCCAGAAATTGGAATGGTATGAGGGAAAAATAGATCAAGTGGTGCAATGCCTTCGAACGGAACTAAAAAAAGACAAAATAAACCAACATATAATCCCAGTTAGACGATCAAAATGGTTTTCTGTAGACTGCCTAAAGAAAAAAAGAGAGATAAGGAAAGTAATAAGAAGCATTAGTAAAAAACATGATCTGACGAGACAAAGTTATCTTAATAAATTGAAAAGAGAGTATAAAAAGTTAATTATAAGTGCAAAAAGGGCGTATAAAGATAAATGCTGGAAAAATCTACTGGAATCTATTGAATCGAAAAATATAAGACAGTTCTGGAAGCTGGTAAAAGCAGGAGCCGACCACCCAGTGGGGGCAATGAACTGTGTAGTAGACGAGGCAGCATGGGAGAAGTACTTGAAGGAATTGTATGGTCCTCGTAGAGAACTAGAAGTAGAAGAGTACCAGCCTTGGCAAGAGCTAATGGAAGAATTAAAACCTGACTTCTCAGAACAGAATGTCAAAAATACAATAATTAAATTAAAATTAACACGAGCAGCAGGACCAGATAATCTCCCAGCAATAATAATAAAGTCACAGATGAAGTGGTGGGCGAGATTTTTTCCCATATGTTCCTGGTAATTTTAGATGGAGGGAAAATACCAAAGAGTTGGAAGGGGGCTGTAATAAGGCCAGTCCATAAAAAAGGTAATATGAACGCACCACAAAACTATAGGTTGATTAATCTGTTAGACATAGGGGAAAAAGTCTTTTCAAAAATAATTCTGAATAGACTACAGGATTGGGTGGAGGAGTTTTCAATTGTGCCAGTCGAACAGGGGGCTTCAAAGAAGGCCACTCCACGATTGATCACTGCTTCGCTCTGTGGGCAGTGGCATGCAAATCAATAGAACAAAATGGTAAGCTGCGCTGCTGTTTTGTTGACTTCCGAGCAGCGTTTGATTCAGTTGTACGGAAGTTGCTTTGGGAAACTCTTGTAAATAAAAATATTCCCGAAGGTTTGCTGGCTATAATAAAAGGCTACAAAGCGGAAACTGGGCACAAATAATTAGAGACACAGAAGGGTCATTGACCCCCAAAATAGCAATTGAAAATGGCCTTAGACAGGGCTGTGTGTTGGCCCCGCTGCTATTTGCCATATTTTTAGGAGATCTACCGGCAACTTTAGAGGTTGAAAGAAGTGCTAGCCCGCGAATGGACGGAAATAAAGTGTCCTGCCTTTTGTATGCAGACGACTTGGTAATCTTGGATCAGACTGAAATTGGCCTCCAAAGAAAGTTGAATGTTTTTAGGGAATACTGTGAAAGGAAATTTTTTATTGTAAATGTGGAAAAGACAAAAATTTTATGTTTTGGAAAGAAAGAGATTAGTTTTAATTGGTTTTTAGGAAACTTGAAACTAGAAACGGTGAATGAATACCGCTACCTCGGGATGTGGTTTGATAGGTCTTTAAAGTGGCACACTCACATAGAAGCCCAGAAAGCGAAAGCCTATACATCGATCTGTGGACTGAAAACATTTAACCAAGATTATGGAGACATGTCCCACAGACCGCTGTTAAAGGCTTTTAGCGCAATGATACCTCCACAAGTACTCTATGGAGCAGAAATCCTCTATCTAAGTGGTAAACGCGATTGGGATTTAGAGGAAGGGAAGTGCCTGAAAACATTGCTGTCATTACCACACTCGTCAATGATACAAGCTATAAGAACTGAGATAGGTACAACCGCCTGGAGTGTACAGGCACAAATGATTTTAATTAGATTCTGGAAACGTTTGGTCATAGAGACAGGCCAGAAGGTATCTCAATGGTGTAGAAAAGAGATTCAAATTAGCAACTTAAAATGGGCTAAAAAGGTAAGGAAGGAAATACTATTGGCCTGTGAGAATATAAAGGTGAAAATTTGCCAAGAATCCCTGTATGTAGAATTCACTTTTAGAAATCATGGACAAGAAGTCTCCAGACGAGCAGATATGGATTATCTGGCTAAGAAAAAATCTGTGCAATTTATGAGGGTTTCATGGCTAAATGAAAATTGGTTCCCTTATTTGGATATTTTACCTAACCATTGGTACAGACAGGAGATTTTAAGATAGAGAATTGGTATAAACCCCTGGCTGGCAAATGAAGAATTAAAAACAAAAATGTTGAATCACGATGGTCATTGTAAGTGTACATTGGGAACAAAAGGTGACATATTGCACATTTTGTTAGATTGTGCAATAGTATTAGAGCAGCGTAAACGATATCTCCGCCCAATATTTTTAAAATATGAAATAAGGCTACGGTCACAGGCGGTAGATTTATTTACTGAAATGCCTAATCTTGAGATCGTGATTGCACTGGGGAACTATATGAAGGTAATCAAAAGGTTCCTCAGAGAGAATTAGCTGTTATTTTTAGAGATTTTAAACTATCTTAATTTTTATACAAGGTTAATTATTTATATAGTATTTTAAAGAATGTTTTAAACCATGTACATCTATTATAAAGAGCTGTGATGCCATGTGCAGAAAAGGCATTATTATTACCCCATTTTTCTGATAATTTATTAACTTTTGACATTGAGAATGTATAAATTGTGCTGTTTTATCTTTGGTTCTATAACTGTTTAAAGACTAAGGTCTAAATAAACATTGTTTTGACTGACTGGTTCTAATGAAGTGAAATCTGTGCCCATACAGTTTTAGCTTAAGTAAAAACTACAAAGCAATGAAATAATACTATCACAAACTTTTCCGCATTATGTCACATAATTGGCCTTTTCTTGTTGCATAATGTAGTCAACCTTCCACATAATTTAGCCCGCCCCGGCACATAATTCCAGTGGCCCTGGGTATATGTAGTTGCTTTCATAAAGATGTGGGCCAGTTACAGAGCCTTCTGTTGCAGTGACCCTCAAAGCCAGGACTAGGCTTACAACTACAAAGCTGCTAAAGATGCTGAGCCTTGTTTGGAACAAGGGCGGATGACTTTCAGGAGCAGGGAAGTCCTGGTCTGACCTCTGTGGACCAGGCCTGAGGCACAGCTGACCTGTTTATATGTCCAGTATGAATGAGAACCAAGAGTACTAACAATAAGGATAGTGGCGTGCAGCCGCAGAGAAACCACCAGCAAACATTGCCTGCTTGGAGAGCCAGCTCCCGAGCTCTACGCTTGTCCTGTCTGCTCCAGCAGCTAGGCGTGTGTGGATTGTGAATGTAGCATTTATCCTAAGGCTCCATCCCTCCATCTCCAATGAGGGAGAAGACTCCCTTAGGCTTCCGTAAGTCCCCATATCCCTCGGCCTTCTGGCCTAGTGGGACACTAGAGTACCCCTGTCTGCACCTGAACCTTCCGGCAGGGTCTATTTTGGGATACGGGCGCTGAAGCTTCAGAACACTAGGAAATCCCCATTTCAACATAAACTTTGACTGGAGATCTCTTTTGCCCCAAATCCTAAGTAGTGGGTGTCTTTAGGAATCATAAAAGAAATCAGTCCTTTGGATGGAGGGTTTGTTGATGGCATTTTGTGTGTTTGCAAACATCAAGCTCTGCGGCTTTGCCCCTTGCTGCTGGGCTACCCAGCTATGATTTGGCTGAGAACTCAGAGAAGCAGAGCAAATCCCATTAGAAGCCACGGCTGCTCGCCTCTCAGTGTCACAAGTGACCTGCAAAGATCTGGTAGACATCCTCCTACTTAGGGGCCGATTCCGATCTCGGCCGGTAGGGCTCCGAATCGGATTCGGCTTAACCGGATCCGATTCGGAGCCCTATTTCCCGACCGATTCGCACGCGCGTCCGGGCGAGCGAGTACGATGCGAATTCGCCGACCGACTCGTCCGGGCGTCCCGACCGCTCCGACCGACTCGATCCCGGGTCTAACCGCACCGACCGACTCGCACGGACACGACTCGCACCGCGCAATGGAGACGTTCCCCGGCCGGGTAAGTACAATGCGCGCCGCGAGCAGTCCGACCGAGCCGCGCACTCCGGCTCGAAAGAGCAGTCGGAGCCGTACTTTGGGGGTCTGTGTCGGACCCCCCTGTACGCGTAGCCGCGCGAGTCGCACACAGGGGGGACCCATGGGTCCCCCCTACCTGTGCGTGTACGGCACGAATCGCTTCGCCGCGTACACGCTGTAGGGGGCGCCCTTGTCCGCCTCGCACCCATTGAGGCAATGGGAGCCCGCGTACGCGTTGTACGACCGGCTCCCATTGACTTCAATGGGAGTCCGACCGACTCGAGTCCGATGGCATACGTGCGCATCGTACTCGTTCGGTCGGGCTGCCAGAGTCCGATTCGGTCCGAAATCTCTCCGAGTCTGGCTCGGTCGGAGAGATTTCCGGCCCGAATCGGAATCGGCCCCTTAGTTGTGAATTTCTGAGATTTAAAGAGGCTGTTGGGTGAATGATGGCACAATAGATCATCATTAGAGAAAGCACCATTCTGGTGAATGTTAGAGGTGCATGCCTTGTGAGAAGTCTTTTTTGCCTACGCTGGATGGCCACTTTAAAGACTATTTCAGTAAACTCAAACTTCATCAGTAAATTACATCAATAAAGTTCAAGAGAAAATCCAAGCCTGCACAACACCTTTATTTATATTTTCCTATTTTTTTCATGCAAACATTGCAATTGCTTTAAACTGCGAACCCTTTCTTCTGTCTGGAGTTGCTATAGTGATTCAAAAGGCATACATTAGGATCCATTCTCTACTGGCACTTGGTTTTGCTTTCAGCTCACAATGCATTTCAAGAATGTTTTGAGCTCCGTGGTAACCACTGCACATTGGTCCCTGAAATAGCTGCTATTCATGCCTCAGGCCAATCAAATTGTCTCTATACCTGCACCTTTGAGGAACAGACATCACAATGTATGGCAGCTTGCACCTGAAGTACTGTTGCATGCAGGGCTTTATCCCGACACATCTATAAGAATGTAGCAGGCACAGTGATGTACAAATATTAGTCTGAATATAATTTTCATGAGATAGGGTTGCTCTGCCGTTGGGTTGTTATTCTCAACCCACTTGCTCAGATCTCAAGACACGCACTAGGCAAGTTTGCTTCGCTGTGCAGAAATGTATACAAATTGATAAACTTGGCCATTTACTTTTTTTTACTCTAAAACCACCTAAGCCTGATAAATCTATGATCAGTTGCCCAATATTAATTCTTATTAGCCTTTTAATCAGATCACTTCATCTGAAGCTCGCAGGGCTGTTCATTGCGACAAAGGCAGATTTATTCATTAGACTTTGTACTTCTTGAGCAGCAGCAATGGCTGTTCCTCATCTTCACAAGATGGGGGGGGAGGCCCGCAAAGTTCTGTGGCAGTGTGCCTTTAATTCCATAAGAAGCCATGAATAGGACAACACGCTCCGCGCCGCGTGCCCAACCACAGCCGCGCGCTCAGCCGCTTTGTTTCCACACAGACGACATCTGCTCTTGGCTGACCTCAGGCCTTCAATCGACAGCCTGCCCTGGTTGGGGGTTATTAATATGCGCATGTATTAAGGTTTTAGGTTTGACAACGCTTCCCGAGACCTTTCACTAATTGTATGAAAAATGGCCATTTCTTGTATCCTTAAGGCTGATTTTATAATATGCTGACATCACCTAGCTGCTTTTGCATATTACAATGAGCCCGCTTCCAGCGGTCTCCTAAGCGGCTCTTCAACCCAGAGATTAAAGGTTTCATAACATGACTTCAAGGCCCCTAATCTTTAGTCGCGGATCGTCTATGCCGCAATTCTTGACGTGTTTTACTCCAAAGGCGATACCTCCCCCTTAGGATCCAAGAATGAGAGAGAGATGGAGTCGGCATGCTGTGGTACTGAAGGTTAGGTAGGATACTCTTAATAAAGGTATGTGCACTTGCACATAACCAAGACCATTCAACTGCAAGAGTCATTGAAAGATAAAAACAAATGACAGAGGATCACCACATCAGATCAATGGCGCAAAACACAACAAAACAAGAATAACATGAAAACACAGGAATATTACCAGTTTAAAGAAAATAATAAGAATCAAACCAGCACTGACATGAGATTCGGAAAATTATATCTGAAGATGGTGAGGGCTCTTTCGAGAACTAAAAAAGTGAGAGTGCAGGCTAGAGGTAAAGGTAGAGAGCTTCCAGTAGGGAAGGAGGCACCCAATGGCATATTCAGAAGCATTGCTTCGATTAAAAGCATGATTAAAAAGCTAAGTACCTAAGTAAGAAATATAATTGGATCACAGAGTTTTGTAGCAATCAGGGATCATTTTGATCGATGTGTCCAAATCTAGCTGTCCCGCCCACACCAGCACTGATAAACTCATTGTTGTAACAATTTTTTGCGTGAAGGCGTACTCCTATAAATTAAAAAATAGCGATCTGTGGCCTCACTCAAACAAATCAGATTGCTTCTCTTTATTTAACTGAATGCCCTAAATATGGCACCATTGGGCACATTTATAGATGGAGGATGGAAACGCTTACTACTAACTTTAATGTTTCTACACCTTCCACTACCTCTAGAAATGATGCCATAACAGCAGATTCCGGTTGGAAGAATGAAGAACACATTGTCAAGCTGAACGTTAGAAAGTCACATACCAAAGAGATGCCATAGTTAAAGCATACGAAGTAAACCACAACCGGTAGTTTGATTTATTTTTAAAACCAGCATTCTATCAGTTCTGATACTATGAAGAATTGGAGTGTCCAATAAAAAGTCTGCAAAATCGGAAAACGTAAGTCTTTCAGAATGCAAAGGAATAGAATCAGCACAAGTTAAAAATTGGTGGCTGGGAGGGTAATGGGTTAGCAGCAGGTTCGTTTTTGAAAAAAGACAGAAAAAACATTGCTGTTAGCTTTAATGTGTCCCTTGAATCATATCAGATGACGATACATTGAACTTGAGCTAAGTTCTTAACAACTAGGAATATCTTTCTTACACTGATTGACAATGCTAGACAATAATAAACAAATACAGTCCTTCTAGGGTTTTAAGATGTCACCTACACAAATCCAGGGAGATGTCTGCATGAGGATGTATAGGTAAGTGCCTGATTCTGACGGTAGTCAATGTCCAGAGTTTCAAGTTGCAACAATAGGAACCACCATTCGAGCTGCATGTCAAAAATCTCATTCCAAAAGCTGTCCCAAATGAAAGGTTTCACATGCGATCCAAAGATAGTCCTTTGATCAGAAGGCCATAGAGTCAGTTGCTTAGACTGGCTAGAGCTGCAGCGACTGCTGCCAAGCAGCCAGGGTGAGTCAAGTGATACAGACCCATTAGGGCATATGAAAATGAAGGAAAAGTGGACAATGCAACATCCACAAAAAATAGTCCTAGCTTAGGCAGCATGCAAGAAGTGTAAGCCTGGCATGGACTTACAGAGGATGGAGGCAGTATGAACTCCTGTGTTTACATATGTTGCAGACTGTCGCAGTTCAGCAGAGCATATGTATCCAGAGAATATATAAGTTGTGGAATGGGGATCAGCAGACAGGGCCTTCCTGCTGACCCAGGTTCAACAACATCCAAGTTCAGGTCTGCAGCATTATAAATATTAAGGGAATCTTACACGGCCTCTTTACATGCTTATGCTAGTTATAGTGATGCCCAGCATCCAGACTACAAAACCGGTGCATTGGCATCTGGAATTCTCCAGATGTCAGTGCCTCTATCCTGAAATGTAAACGTTGCATCTTAAACAAGATCTGTTTATTCACTGGTAACCTGTGGAGGAAGTCCAACTGGGATTTAACAGAGCACACTAATGTAAATTAAGTAACAGATATGGCAACTGCATTTTGCACAGTCTGAAACTGATAGATAAGATATTAAGGTAAGACATGCACAACTGTATTCCTATAACCCAAACAGGATGACATAACTGCTTGGAACAAAAGCTTTCTCTCTTCACCTCTGAGGCAAGAAATATCTTTTCTAAAGCCTTCAAAAGGGAGTAAGATATACCAGTGATCTTGTTAACAAGCAGACAGAGGGTAAGATCAGCGCTGATAACACCAACATTTATGGTCGTAATAGAAGGGACTGGGGGTGGGACAAGAGCCATTGACTATCAAATGGAAGACGAGGTTATAAGCCTGATTCCCTAGAATGAACATCTACGTTTCATCTGCATTCAACTTCAAAACATGATTAGTCACGAAACATGTGACCAGAGCAAGCTATTCCGGAACTTACCACCACTTTGAAGTATCAAGGATTGAATATCAACAGTGTAGTTGTCAAAAGGCCAAATTAAAGCAAACAAAGTGGTTAACCAAACGCTGAAAAGCTCTGCAAAGTTCACAACAATTATTAATTAATTAATCAATGTTCAATGTCTGTTAAAAAGAAAAAGTACTTTAATACACACACAACTAAATACTAAACATAAAATTACACATGAACACAATTAAATTGAGACTGCTCTAACACCACCAAAACTGGAGGCCTGAGTCAGAAGGTCGCTTAGTGCTAAACAATGCATAGCCCCTCCCTGTGGTGTTCTTCAAGGAATTTACAATAGAAAGTCCATCCAACTATAGTTGTCACAGACCCCTGTCCTCTTGCATTTGTCAGAGAGTTCACAATGTAAACACCCTTCCTAGTGCATTTGTCAAAGAGTTCACCCTTTAAAACCTGACTCTCAGGGAAATTACACGAGGAGATACTGTGGGCTAGAAACCCATGCTGAGCAACACACAAAAATAATACATAATAACTCAATGCCCCCAAAAAAAAAAATTCTTTAAAAAGGAAAATGCACGCACAACTAAATACTATACTTAAAATGACACAGATTTACAAGGTTTAAGGTGGAATTACAAATTGGAAACGCTCTTTGGGGGAAGGGGTGCAGATTAACCAGGGTGCTATTCACGTGTCCTATAGAAATATTACATGGAGCAACAAACTCTGTAAACGAATTCTGCTCCCATAATCTGTGAGGTACTATATGGTAGTAGAAGCATCAGCAGGCCTTCATCCTAAAGTCCAGAAATGCTCCAATAAGGAAGGGTACATTTTATAATGTGAGGCATTTCACAAACAAAAAGCTTTAGCCTACATGCTTTGTCACATAGTTCAAAATGCAAAATAAGAGGTCTACTGCCTTTGTCACTACATTTAATAACTGATAAAAACAAGTCTGTTGGCTATAGCATGAAAATAAGTCTACATGACTGTTAAACCTGGCATCCTTGGCATGATTTTCCCCCTAACATTTTGCCTTCAACCCTCCTGTTTGCTGACTTTGTTTTTGCTGGCTTTAGGACTCTGGACACTTTACCAGTGGCGTAACACAGGCCCCCGCAGCCCTCGCGGTGCGGGGGGGCCCCGAGCTGCAGGGGGCCCCCTCAGCATAGCACTCAGGCCTGAGAGCTCCGGATTAAATCCGGAGCAGGGGCCCCTCCGTGTACCTTGCAGGGGGGCCCCCTCAACCTTTGTTACGCCATTGCACTTTACCACTGCTAACCAGTGCTAAAGTGCTTGTGCTGTCTCCTTAAGACATGGTAGAATTGGCTTATACCCAATTGCCATATTTAATTTACTTGTAAGTCCCTAGTAAAGTGCACTACCTGTGCCTAGGGCCTGTAAATTAAATGCTCTAGTGGGCCTACAGCACTGATTGGGCCACCAACATTAGCACTTTAAACATGTCTCAGGTCTGCCACTGCAGCCTGTGTGTGCAGTATTTTAACTGCCATATCAACCTGGCAAATTACACCTTTTGCCTGGCTCCAACCTTCCTTTTTAATACCTATAAGTCACCGATAGGGTAGGCCCTGGACAGCCCGGTGTATTTAAAAAGTGGGACATGTACATTTTAGTTTTGCATGTCCTGTTAGTGAAAAACTCTTAAATTCGTTTTTCACCACTGCAAGGCCTACCACTCCCATAGGCTATCATTGGAGTTACCTTATTATATCTAATAAGTGATCATTTCCAAATGGAAGCAGGTAGCCAGTACATGTTTGGTGTCTTTGGAATTGTAATTAAAAAACCTCTCTCATGGTGAAGATGGATTTTAAATTGCAATTTTGAAAATGTCACTTATAGAAAGTTGTCATTTTCCTGCCTCAGTATTTAGTGCCTGTAGCCTGTCTCTGGGTCAAATGACTGGGTGTAGCTGTCAGTTGGGCTTTGTGCACTCCTCCTAGACAGCCACACACAATAGAGAGGTTAGGTGTGCCTGGAAGGCCATCACTGGCAGGATGGAAGGGCGGAGCTGGGCACAGCCCTATTTACACATGATAAGGTGGTGTCCTGCCTCAACACAAAGGGCTGCATACCCCCTGTAGTTAGACTGGAGCTACGACAGAGCAGAAGGACTTCAAAGAGAAACCTCTAGAAGCTTCTCACACTTCAAAGAGTTGCCCAAGGTATAAATATTGGACCCCAGACATCAACTCTTCAGTACACTTCTGGACCTGTGGATACTTTGCCAGGAAAAAGGACTGCTGTGCTGCTGAAAGGACTGCCACTCTGCTGTGCTGACCTGCTGCCCTCTTGCCTGGGTGAGAAGGACAGTACCTACATCTGTTGAAACAGGACCCTAGAGTGACTCCAAGGGCTAGTGGGTTGGCCTCCTGACTAGAGCCTCTAGGGACAAAAGGCTCCAACAACCATGAACACAGCACCTGGACTCTACCATATGTGTGTCCTACCTGCCACGTGGTGCCACCCCAGTCCTGGACCCTTGAAGGTGGGGCTGAAGGTGCTCTGCCCGCCCATTTGTGATTCACCAGAATCGATACATCACCTCTGCTGTGCGGCGCAATCCCGAGCAGAACCGACGCATCCCCTCTGATGCGTGGGTTCTCCAAGCTCAAAGACTCCTCATCAACCTCACATCGGAACAGCTGATGTGCGAAGCTTCATAGATGCACGCCTTCACATCGTAAATCCCTCATCGACGGCAGCCTCAACAACGACACAGGTTCTCGCATCAGAGCTCTTCGGGACCGACGCGTCACCTCGACTGTGCAATGCATCCTCGACGCTGGACTTCACATCGCAAGCCCACATTGACAGTATTCTTGACAACGATGCAGGACTTCTCATGGCACTTCGCAGCTTCTCAGAACCGGTGCATCACCTCGGCTGCGCAAGGCATCCTCAAAGAGGGAAGTCACAACGCTCCACAGCCAGGAATTAAGGTGCTCTTTTTCAGCGGGCCTTACTGGTAGCAGGCCTGCACTCCATCGCAGTCGGCCCAAACTTGTGACTTGGTCCCGTTCCGGCGCAACCAGATATCCACAGTTAGTGCTATGTACTTTTTGGGGCTATATTCACTCAAATCTTTAAAATTGCATCTCTTAGGTTTTACTGATTGGATTTTTGTTGTTTTGGTCTTAATTTATTTATTACAATTTGCTCTATTTTACTAAATTGGTGTGAGATTTTCCTTGTGTTGTATTTTTTTTTGCTTTAGTGCTGTTTGAAATGCTGCATAAATACTTTACACATTGCCTCTAAGTTAAGCCTGACTGCTCCGTGCCAAGCTACCACAGGGTTGATCAAAGGTTAATTTGGGGTTTGCTTGTGCCTCACCCTGACAAGGATTGTGGTTCCTGCTTCAGAAGGGTTTCACCCCCCTCAACCAGTAACCCAATTTCTTACAATGACCTTGTCGTTTTTGCCTATAGAGACCCATCAAACATTTTAGGATGAGTCAAGGTATACAGTGACATGAACCTTAAATCTCCCTCTAGAAATATCAAGCATTTTCCGCTGTCAGACTAAAAAAATGGGCACATGTATTAAAAGCCATTCGGATTTCATTTTTCTGGGAGTTGACAATGTAAAGGCCTATCCTAATGTAAAGCCTTTTCCTATCGTATTTGTCTTGATGTTCTTAATGTAAAACCCCTTGCAATTGTATTTGCCAGAGAGTTCACCACATCAAGCCACTTTATTGCATTTGTCAGAGTTTATAGTGTAATCCCCTTTCCTACTACATTTGTCAGAGGTTTCACTTTATAACGGCTCTTCCGTTGGGGTTTGCAATAGAGTTCCCAATGTAAAAGCTCTTTCTGTTGTATTGGGCACAGTTCACAATTTGAAACCCTTCCTCTTGAAGTTGTCAGGAAGTTCACATTGCCCAAATACTTCCTATTGTATTTGTCAGAGTTGACAAGTCCCTTCTTATTGCATTTGTCAGAGTTCACAATGTAACCCTGCCCCCTGTAATGGGGCCGAGGCCTACACACATCAGCCTCGGTCCCTTGGGTCGACAGAGTGGACACCAGACAAACTTGGTTCCCTGACTGGGTGTGGCCACGAGCCGTCAATGGCCTGTTTATTTATACCTGGAGGCCGCGCCCGGGCTCCGAGGGGGAATGCAACACGTTGCGTGGGTAGAGGCCGGATGGCACGCTACATCCCTCCCAACATTAGTCCATAGCCTACCTTCCTGGTTACCCCACACAGTCTTTGAGGATCCGACTGGGCTCAGGGTTCAGTCTTAGAGGGTACAGTAGCAGGGGCTGGCTTTGGGATCTCGCGGGTCGCTTGAGCAGAAGGTCCACAGGAGCACATCCTGAGGTGCTGTGCAGGGTCGGTCGGTACGCCATCAAGAATAGCTGTAATCCAGCTTGAAGGTCTTCACCCAAATTGACTTTGATTCTCAGTGTTTTGTTGAGACTCCTCATAAATCGTTCAACTTCTCCATTGGCTTGGGGCCAGGTGGGGTGAATTTTCTGTGCTTTACCCCAAGGCTCAAGAGGTACCTTTGAAAGTCTCGGCTTTGGAATGGGGGCACGTTATCCATCCAGGTCCCTTCTGGTAACCCAAATAGTGTGAACGTCTTCTCTAATATGGGTTGAAATATTCAGAACGCTGTAGATTGGGTCACCTCCGTAACCGGGTGACTGGAGTGATCATGCATAAGGATGACCATGGCTCTACCATCGGGGAAGCTTCCAAAGACCATGCTGAGGTGTGTACATGGCCGTTGGGGGGATGTCGTCTATGGCAACTGGGGAGGGGGCTGCTCCACCCCCTGTGATTTGGCAGGGCACGCAGTTGCCAACCATGTTGTCAACTAGCTTGTCCATCATCGGCAACCAGACTTTTCTCCTAAGACAGGCTTTGGTCATGGCCTTGCCTTGGTGCCCTTGATGCGCCATGCTGATCACAGTTGACCACAGGCTCTGTGGCATTATGATCCGAGGCCCTGTCAACAGGAGCCCATCTACTGTGTAGTTGAGTTCATGGCGGACGTGCCAGAGCTGGCTTAGGATGGCTGTATCCTGGGTGTTCCATCTCTTGGCTCCCTCTAGGAATCGGTTCCATTGGAAGAGGTGTGGCGTCGCGGCCAGGGCGACTGACGCTGGAATCTGGGGCTCACGGTTCGATCCCCGGCACCGGCGGCAGGTCAGCCCAGCACCATGTGACTCTGGGCAATAGCTTGCTTAATCTTCCCGACGGCCCCCAGCGCCGGGATGCCTTCGGGTAGCTGTTCGCGCTTTACAAATACTGGATTGGTGTCTCTGTAGGGCCCCTCAAGCTCTCTGGAGGCAGGGGTCTACCTTGGCTGCCTCCCTAATGTCCTCCACCATCATTGCCACTGGCAGGCACTCTGAATAACCAGGTTCACAACCTCCTCTGCCCATTCGGCTTCGCCTCTGGCTTTATTCGCCCCATCAGCGGGTGCCGTGAGAGAAAGTCGGCTTGGTTGTGGGCCCCAGCCTAGTATGTCACTGAGAAGTTGTACATTTGGAGCTGGACCGCCCATCTCTCTATCTTGGTGGTGGGTTCCTGGACGTGCCAGCGAATAGGGGGACAAGTGGTTTGTGATCCATGACTGCTCTGAAGTGACGTCCGCTTAAGTACACATGGAAGTGCCAGCAACCCCACCGGATAGCCAGGGTCTCTCTCTCGATCTGAGCGTACCAGGCCTCTGTGGCGGTGAGAGCCCTGCAGATGTACGTGACTGGGACCTATGTTTTGTGGGCTGTTTCTTGCATGAGCACTGCTCCTAGCCCCACGGGGATGGCATCAACGACTAGTTCTGTGTTGCTGTACGGGTCATATGCCATGGTGACATCACTCATCAGGGCGTCTTTGACCCGTCGGAAGGCATCATAGGTCTGCATGGTCCACTCCAACTTGGCATCCAGCTTTGTGAGGGTTCTCAGGGGTTCCAACAGGGTCGACAGGTCTGGGTTGAACTGTCTGCAGTACGTTGCCATCCAGAAGAAGCTGCGTATTTCTCCGGCTGTCTGGTGTGTCATGGTAGAGCGGATGGCCTCTTCTTTCTTGAGGCCGATATGCATTCTTTCTTTTGAGAAGACTTACCGAAACAACTCAATCGATTGCTTGAAAAACGAGCACTTCTCGTTGTGGAAAGTCAGCCCATGCTCCACCAGGCACACCAGCATGACCCGGAGGTGGCGGTGGTGCTCTTCCACAGTCTTTGAGAAGATCAGGATGTTGTCTCTCACGTTGAGCACCCACTCGAGATCAGAGAGTACACCTCTTATGGTGTCCTGGTACACTTCGGCAGCTGACGATATGCCAAAGTTGAGGCGCTTGTATCTCTGGAGGCCGAGGAGTGTGAAAAACATGGTAATGCATCGGGAAGCTGGTTCCAGTTCAAGATGGTGGTAGCCCACGTTTTAATTTTGAGAACTGCTGTGCCCCAAGAGGTCTGCAATGATATCGTCCATGGTTTGTGTCAGGTGGTGTTCCCTCCGAATTGCCGCATTTGTGAGGCGAATGTCCACACAGAGGCGCACT
This sequence comes from Calotriton arnoldi, assembly GCA_963921515.1. Taxonomy (NCBI): domain Eukaryota; kingdom Metazoa; phylum Chordata; class Amphibia; order Caudata; family Salamandridae; genus Calotriton; species Calotriton arnoldi. Next base: position 5,861,579 of record CAWUFW010000138.1, read on the forward strand.
GCACCCGGTTGTCTCGGCTTTGGTGCCACGGCCAACGGGGATACCGGTGGAGTGAGGCAGGACACCTTCTCTATGACATCAAGTTATTCCAGTTTCTTCAGTTCCTCTTCCACCTGGGACCAGAGGTGGAACGTGGACATGCTGATGTCGTAGGGCCACAGTCTGACAGTCGGGTCGATGTGCAGCTTTACCTGAGTGTTCTGCAGGTGGCCGAGACCCTGGAAGAGGCTCCTAAAGTCTTTCATGATAAGGCTGGCCTGATCTAAGTGGATGTGTTGAGCAAAGAAGGATATGACCAGGCTTTCTGGGGTGTGGCAGCTCAGCAAAGTGCCAGTCCCTTCTTTAATGATGTGGAAACAGGTCTGGAGCATGCGATCCCCACTTCTGATCTGTAGCTCTGCGGCGCCTGCCAGCGGTAGCGGACGTTTGCTGTCGTAGGTGAAGATCTTGTGACTGACTTGTATCCACTTGGGGCGGGCTGTAGCTTCTCGAATTGCTCAAGGTCCATGATACTGACGGAGGCCCCGGTGTCAATCAGGGCGGCACTGCTAATTTGCCTATTATGACGTGTACATGGGGGCCAGTTTCTTGCCCCCTTGTTCTGGGAGTGTGGTGAAGATGTTGAAAACGTCATTGTCCTCACTCCTCAGGGTTCCTCTCACAGAGTGGGGTCCACTCCAGCTTCCTTGGGGCGTGGAGTCATCTAACCTGAGGCGTTTCAGTGTGGTTGGGGGCCTGAGTTTGCTTTGAGGTTTGCGGATCTGCTCTTCTACAGAAATGGACAAAGTGGTTTGCCTTCCTGCACTTGGAGCAAGTCTTGCCTTTTGCAGGGCAACCCTCACCTTGGTCTGCGTCGCTATTGTCGCACCTCTATGGAGCTGGAGTAGAGTGAGGACCACTTGTTGCCCCCTTTTCATCCGATAAATGGCATCGACCCTTTCTATCTTGATTCCCGTGGGGCTGTAGTCAGGCCTGCCTGAGGTTCCGGGTGGTTTGTTAAGGGCCAGTTCCATCTCCTCAGCCCACCTTTTGGACAGTCCATGGAAGCGGGCTAATACAAGGATGGCGTCGAGCGAGATGCCCGGTTGGCACAGGATGAGCCAGTGGAGCATGGCAGACCTGCAGCCTTGAATGAGATAAGCATGGAACTCTTTGGGTTGGTCATCATTGACACATGTGCTGGCGAGGTGGCATAGACGTGTATGAAAGTCGATGTTTTCGTCGTCCCTGTGCCTGGCTTGGCGTAGGTTGAAACGCTCAAAGTCAGGGTTCATCTGCTGGTCAAAGTACGCATTAAGCGTCCTCACTGCTGCATCGTACAGGCAGGGTCTCGAACAAGTTGTATAATTCCTCCCCTAAGACGTGTGGGAGGAGGGATCTCTTCACTGTGCTGCCTGTCTCACGCATGGCGCGGAATTAGTTGTTGAGCCATCCGGTCCACGAGTGTCATCTGAGTGCCTCTGTGGCTGGGTTTGCCAGGATACTGACGGGTGGGCAGAGATGTATGCGGGCTGTGTCCTGCCAGCGCCGGGAGTCCAGAAACTCCTGTGCTCTGGTTATGTACCATGGCATCCAGGGATGCACATGCTGGGGCGAATGGGCTCACTCACTTGGCAGCAGGCGGCGTTAGTGCATTGGATTGAGTGAGGCTGCGTGGCTGGTCAGGCGGGTCAGCATGCCACTGGATTAAATAGGGGCCTGCAGTCCTGGCTGTCCTCTCCTGAGGTTGGGTGTAGTGGTGATGGACAGCCACTAGGTGGTGCCAGAGACAAGCCGGAGAAGCAATACTCTCTCTGAGTGCAGTGCAGAGTGTCCGCCGCTAGGTGGCACCAGACAGCCGCAGGCAGTGCTCGGCAATGCAAAGAGTAACTCGCCAGTGGTAGCAGGGAGTGAGCTCACTACAGATCTGCAGTTGGGAAGGCGGGCGGGAGCTTGTTGGCCAACAGCGTGGCAGGCAAGGGTCCTACTACCTTGTCGCCAGTATAATGGGGCTGTGGACCACACGCAACAGCCTCAGTTCCTAGGGTAGACAGAATGGACTCCTGACACACTTGATTCCCTGTATGGGCGTGGCGATGAGCAGTCCACTGTCCATTTATTTATACCTGGGGGCTGCGCCCGGCCTCCAGGGTGTGTGCAACATGTTGCATGGGTAGAGGCCGGGTGGCACTCTACACCCCCTAGTGTTGTTTTGATGCATAGTTCACAATATAGAACTCCTTCCTATTCTGTTTGGCAAGGGGTTCACAACGTAAATTCCCTTCCTATTGTATGTATCAGAGATTCACAATGCAAAACGTCTTCCTAAAAGCTGGTTTGGCATGTGCCATGGCAGTCGGTATTTCCTGGGCCAAAATGGTGTCAATGGGATTCTTTCATCTTTGGTGCCATGGAACCTCTGTAACTTGGTCCTTCCAACTGGAGACCAGGTACCCCTTTTAGCACTTGAATCTCAGAGTAATGAGGCAAAGCAATCTGAGGCTCACTCAGGGAGGTGATGTGGACTATAAAATGAAAACTCAGCAACGCACACAAATAACAATAAATCAATGGCCAGCCAAAGTTTCTTTAAAAAGGAAAAGTACTGTAATAAACACTAACCTAAATACTATGCACAAAACTACATATATTTATATGATTTCAAGTGGCATTGCCTATAGAAACCCCTCCTAAAGGGGCCTCACAGAACCGCAGAGGGTCAATCACGTACCCTAAATACATTTCACAGGGTGCAACCAACTCAGTACACCTAGTCTATTGCCGTTACCTGTTTGGTAACAGGTGATAATTTGTGCACCAAGAGACTCTAACCCTAAAAACCAGCAAATATGGGCCTACCGCAACAGATATAGCTTTTCTCAGTCAGTAACTTTAGGCCCACAGGCTTTGTCAAGCCCTTCACAGTGTAAAATGAGAGACCTGCTGCGTACTAAACTGTCACCACGTTAAGAAATTATTAAAGTAAGTCTATTTGCTTTAACATAAACATGACAATGTGGTCTCTGCTTGGAGAGACCATTGAATATTTTAGGCAGACCCAAAGAATACAGTCACATGATGATAAAGTCTCCTTCTCAAGACACCAAGAATTTCGGTGATCAGACCTAAAAAGGCATGTGTGTCCTACTGTATTTGTCAGAGAGTCCATAGCATAAAATACAATACAATACATTTGTAAAGCGCCCAGCTACCCTAAAAAGGTGTCCCGGCGCTAGCAGCAGAGGGTTCCACATCGTTCAAATACAGGAACCGACTTAGGAAATCCCCTTCCTATTGTATTAGTCACATAGTTCCAAATGCAAAGCCCCTTCCGATGGTGTTTGTCATGACGTTCGTAATGTAAACCTCCTTCCTACTCTATTTGACCCCCGTCAAGCAGATAGGAACTCGCACTAGGAGGCAAGCGGTGCTTGCATGCTGTGATCTGGGGGCCATACAACTGAATTGTAGTGTAGTAAAATTCCTCACACTGGCTGAACAAAAAATTATTGTGCAATAGCAATTTTAGCAATAGGCGGATAAAAAAGAATTTGACTCGCTAACCAGACGCTGTCTTTTAAAAAACAAATTGCTATAACTCAAAAAGGAGCCCCCTATGATGGGAAAAAATTCCTGCTTTGCCTTACATCCACTAAAAGCCTCCTCCTGACATATACGCACTTCACTGCACTTTGCTATGTGGTCGTCTGGTTTCATTGGCATTTACAAATGGTGTACACTGATGGTTTCAACTAATTTTACACTAGTCATGTTGTATTGTACTGCACACTTCCAGGATTCTTGTTTTTACTGTCATACACCAATGGTGCATATTGAATGTTTTTATCAGCCATTTTTATACTAGCTATGTAAGCACTGCACAGCATTTTTATCATGTGTACCAACGGTTTTACTGGTGAACAACAATGATTTTTATAGGCAGTTTTATAACGTTACAATGGTTTTAAGTAACTATGCAAAATAAAATAAACTTGAAACTTGAACTATTTCATAGAGGGTTCCCAATGTAAAATCATTGCTTTTGTTAGAGAGTTCACAATGTCAGAGGGTTCGAAATGTTACAAGCACCAAAGGTGTCAGTGGGGGTCTTTCACCTCTGGAGTCCTGGAGCATCTGTACCCCAGACACTCAAACTGGGGAATGAGTGCCTCTTTTTAGCAGTATTCTCAGAGGGTAACTAGGCAGAGAAATCCAGGGATGACCCAGAGAGGTGTTATGGGTTTGAAACTTAGAACACAGCAACACATGGCATTACCATTCAATAAATCAATTTCCAACTAGTGTTTTTTCATTAAAATGGGAAAGTATTTTAATGCACACAACTAAATACTGTCATCAAATATGTACAACATTTCAGGTGGACTTACAAATGAGTACCCCTCCAATGGGCACCTTGCAGATTAACCAGAGAGGAAATTATGTAGACTAAAGAAATATCACACAGGGGCATCCAATCTTGCGAATGCAGTCTTCTCCTGTTATCTGTGAGATACCATGTGACAATTTAAGCACCTGTAGGCTCTAATTATGGAAAAGCAGGTCTGAAGCATGTCCCCACTTCTGATCTACAGCTGTTCCTATTGGAAAATATGAGGCATTTCATAATCAAAAATGTTAGGACTGTGTAAAGGCCTTTACTGCCTTTGCCACCTCACTTAACAATCAATAAAGCAAGCCTGTAAGCAAGGATTTAACTTGAACATAAACATGACCATGTTGTCTCTGCCTAGAGAGACCCATCAAACAATAGAGACAGATCCAACGCAGACACTGACATGAACATTACTTCTCTGCCGACCCACTGAGCATTTACTGTAGATCAGTGGTTAATTAGTAAAATAAATAAGTTCCTGGGCTCTCGTCGGGAGGCAGCTTGCACCAGCCCATTTCTCCTGTTAGCGCTGCCTAAAACAGAACCAACTACTAACCATGAAATTAGGGAGAGGGTGTAGAGTAATGGCCAGAGCTGCCAACTTCGGAGCTGGGGAACTAGGTTTGAGTCTCGGCTTCGGCTCAACATTCTGTGATTCTGGGCAAATCACTTAATCTTCCATGTAAAGGAATGTGTCCTTAACTCGTGCTCATTAAAAGCGCCAGTGTTGATAATTAAGTGCCAGTGCTGAGCACTAGAAACCACTGGCTCAAATTAAGCACTGCTCTGGATGGACCTGAAAAGGTATATATATACTAAGTCTGTTCTTATTGCATTTGTCAGAGTCATGACAATGTAAAACCCATTTATAAAGTGTTTGTGAAATTGTTCAAAATGTAAACCCTTTTCCTATGCTGTATTTCATACAGTTGACAATGTAAAACCCCTTCCTATTGCATTTGTTAAAGGGTTCACAATGTAAAGCCCTTTCCCATTGCATTTGTCGGTGAGTTGACAACATAACAGAATGCAGCTCAGTGTAAAACTCCTTCCTATACCATTTGTGAAAGAGCTCACAATGTGTAACCGCTCCTACTGAATTTGACATGGAGTCTGTGTTAGCAATACCCCATCAGTTGTGAGCAATGGAACTACTTCTTAGGAAGATTAACAACAAATTTTCAGTAAAATCCTTGCGTAGAAAATCAACATGTGGGCGGAGCCACGTTCCCTCTCTTAGTACTACTTCTTAAAGCTGTTTTTCTAGTGCTAACATAAGCAGTGGCCGACAGTTATGCTAGCAGGCCTCTCCTAAAAACCAATGAAATTCCAAAAAAAGGTCTGACAGGGATACCTAAAAGCTTTGCCGGCTAAGGTATTCTACGGTAGTCCATGTTGGAAAATATTTGTTAACAGGTTTTAATATAGGGTAATAACAATCTATCCATAAAGGCCTTTAGGTTTCAACACTTGCTTTTCTCAATAAATAATTCAGGGCTACTGCCTTTTCATAACTTTTACATAATAAATAGATCTGATGGCATTTAACATACCTATTTTCCAGAGAAGCAATCAGGCCTCTAGCCTTGATCACTTGGAGGCCTGATTCACAAAAGTAATCTGAGACAAAATTCTAAATTTACGGCTTTTGGTATTCACAGAAGGCACTTACGATTTTTGATATTCACAAAAATCACTTACGACTCCTATCTTTACGTCCGCACTCGGGCCGGAATTTCCGTACCCGGGGCGGATCTTCCGCACCCAAGGCGGAAATCCCACACTTTGGCCGGAATTTCCGCACCCGGGGCGGAATCTCCGCTTCTGGGCCGGAATACCCGCATTCGGGGCGGATGATCATTTTCTTCAATGCTAAACACCTGTCCAAGTGCTTACCATCCCCCCACCTGCGTCAGAGGAAATCAATTAACACCAACAGCAAGACCAGCACCACAAACCACATAAAAGCAGCACACATTCAAGGAACAGGTTTGGCCACAGAGAGTTCCTGTTTTCCTTCTCTGTGCATCACTACTGGAAAATGTACCAACTGAGGAGGAAGAAAAATTTCACAGATGAGGAGACCACTATGATTGTGGAGTTCATTGTGATGCACCACAAACGGCTACATGTTCTCCCCCCTTACTGCACAAGTGGCACACAGAAGGCAGCTCTATGGCAACATTTAGCCACTGCTGTCACAGCATTGGGGGAGGATGTGCGCACAGTTCGTGACATCAAGAAGAAGTGGCAGGACAAAAAGAGGCAGGTGAAGGAGAAGTACGCCAGGATTGAGTTGGCCAGAATTCTCCCTGGCCCACAATCCAGAACCTAGCAAAACCAAAGGGGATGATGGACGGAGTGTTGAACATTGCAAGCACTCACCCCCAGTCAACTGATCTGGGTTTAATCCATCATCATTCTTTAGCTCACTCCGCCACCCCAGTTCAGACATGGCCATATGCAAATCAGTCTGACCCTGTGCCTCATGGGAACAGTCCAGCCCGAACTGCCAAGCCATGTCTTCCCTGGACCGGAAACAAGCATCCTGGGACCGGTTTCTGGCTTACAGCCGTCATCAGCCAGGCTATCTTGAATCCAGTGGCAAAGTGAACAAGGGACCCACGTCTGGGCATACCCTGCCAACTTAGGGCGAACATAGCAAAACCAAAGGGGATGATGGACGGAGTGTTGAACATTGCAAGCATTCACCCCCAGTCAACTGATCTGGGTTTAATCCATCATCATTCTTTAGCTCACTCCGCCACCCCAGTTCAGACATGGCCATATGCAAATCAGTCTGACCCTGTGCCTCATGGGAACAGTCCAGCCCAAACTGCCAAGCCATGTCTTCCCTGGACCGGAAACAAGCATCCTGGGACCGGTTTCTGGCTTACAGCCGTCATCAGCCAGGCTATCTTTAATCCAGTGGCAAAGTGAACAAGGGACCCAAGTCTGGGCATACCCTGCCAACTTAGGGCGAACATAGCAAAACCAAAGGGGATGATGGACGGAGTGTTGAACATTGCAAGCACTCACCCCCAGTCAACTGATCTGGGTTTAATCCATCATCATTCTTTAGCTCACTCCGCCACCCCAGTTCAGACATGGTTTTGCCACAATCCAGAACCCGCATCCGTCTCACCACACTTGAGGAGGATGTCTCACAATCCACCCCCACATGCTCCATGGGCTTCCTGTGAGTGATGTCCGCAACGTGGTACCAGGTAAATGTGATGACAAGAACAAGTATATAAAATGACTGTCTGTGTTGCACCCCCATTGTGATTAAGGAAGTTGTCCAAAGTGTATATAAATATATAGTTAGCCAAAGGCTCATGTGTTTCCCTCTGTATGTTGCACCACAAGTCCCAGAATCCTTTGGATTAGAAATGGCAACGTGGGCCTAGTACTGCTGCCGTATATACCTAACACTGTTAAGTAGCAATAGACCCGGTGCCCCTTCCACCTATCCAGATGCGGCCGGATCAGTCAAGAACGTCGGGGGGGGGGGTGCAGTGCAGAGGAAAATCTACAGACAACGGAATAGGGAAATTAAAAAACAATCATCCAAAAAATAACTCACCTTGTGCTTGCTGCATCACCGAGCACAAGGTGAGAGAATCCTTATTCTGAGACATTTCTTTCCACTATTCTGTTGTCTATTTCCCACCCTGCCCCGCCATTACACCCCGAACGCCCCACTGCTCCTACTTGGACCCGCCGCGGCAGTGCTTCACAATACTGTTAGCATGCGGAAGATATGAGGAAATGTCAGACAAGTTACACATGTACATTTTCGATTTGGTTACTTTTCTCTCTTCTCACCTATTGACACATTCAGCCAGAGTACAGACAACCACAGTAGCAGAGGTCCCTACATCTTCTGGGAGGAAACAACATCATCGAGCAAGGCATACCACCCTCACTAACTGGTAAGTCAAACTGGTCAGGAGATGGTCAAAATGCATGCATTGTAAGCAGACAACAGAGGGACGTATAGGGCCCGAATCTCAAAGGTAGCCGGAGATGGAAACCTAACTTTAAAACTATTGGAATTCTTAAAGGACATTTACCTTTAGCAAATTACATTTGTGAATAGCGAAAGATGAAAAATAAGATATCTATGCTCATTATACCTTTGTGATTTGGGAACATTAGATGTATTCCATCAACAGTTCCAGAACTGTGAACTCAATCCTGGAATTGAGTGCCACAAGTCAACAAGCATTTGCAATGCAATAGGTCTCGCATTTACGCAAGTTTGAGCTATTGGCATTGTAAATGACAATACCTTTTATTTATGTTTTGGTTTTTAAAACATAAATAAAAGACATTGTCATTTACAATGCCAATAGCTTCAACTCGCGTAAATGTGAGACCTATTGCATTGCAAATGCTTGTTTCATCCCAGCTACTTGGCGCTGCCCTGCATGGGAATTCCTACCTGGAGAATGACAATGCTGTCCAGAACTGCCCATTCCTTCCTGACTTCAGTGACCTTGCATGGCCTCCACTTTTACCCTTACTTTATCAGTACCACAGAATCAGTAATTCAATGTTATTTTTTGCCCAAATATTCTTCTGGGGGGCAGTTCCATGGATTTACAACACAGTTAGTAAATCAAGGCCATTACACTACAAGTCTTTGCTCATAGGCAGGACCACTGGAATAACGCAATATTGTGGCCGCCGCGTTCTCGGAGTATTTACATATTTTCCACACTTGCCGCATGATTCAGATCTTCTGTATCAGTTGCAAACATGATTCTAGCTCAGATGGATCAAAAGAGGCTTTAAAAAGCATCAGCTGTGGTCCCCCGGGGGGACAGACGCTTTGCAAACATTAACTGTCACCATTTCGTTGCTGACGGCTGTATTCGGGTGTTAGAGTGCTGCTAATGAGGAGAAACGTTTGCCCAGACAGTACTACTGTGTTGTAAAACGACAAAATAGCAAAATATTGTGACAGAATGTGCCATATTACGCTGCATCATTGCACCTCTTCTGTGTCTGATTACGTTTGTACCTCTCCAGTCCCTGCAGCACCTGTTCTGACCTGGGTCTCAGGCTCTAGAACAGCTCTGCTGACCTGGTTCTCTGGCTCTACAGCAGCTCTGCTGACCTGGTTCTCTGGCTCTACAGCAGCTCTGCTGACCTGGTTCTCTGGCTCTACAACAGCTCCGCTGACCTGGTTCTCTGGCTCTACAGCAGCTCCGCTGACCTGGTTCTCTGGCTCTAGAACAGCTCTGCTGACCTGGTTCTCTGGCTCTACAACAGCTCTGCTGACCTGGTTCTCTGGCTCTACAGCAGCTCTGCTGACCTGGGTCTCTGGCTCTACAGCAGCTCTGCTGACCTGGTTCTCTGGCTCTACAGCAGCTCCGCTGACCTGGTTATCAAGCTCTAGAGCGGTTCTGCTGACCTGGTTTTCTGGCTCTACAGCAGCTCTGCTGACCTGGTTCTCTGGCTCTACAGCAGCTCTGCTGACCTGGTTCTCTTGCTCTACAACGGCTCTGCTGACCTGTTTCTCAGGCTCTACAGCAGCTTGAAGACCTGGTTCTCTGGCTCTAGAGTGGCTCTGCTGGCCTGGTTCTCTGGCTCTAGAGTGGCTCTGCTGACCTGGTTCTCTGGCTCTAGAGCGGCTCTGCTGATCTGGTTCTCTGGCTCTAGAGCGGCTCTGCTGACCTGGTTCTATGGCTCTACAGCAGCTCTGCTGACCTGGTTCTCTGGCTCTAGAGCGGCTCTGCTGACCTGGTTCTCTGGCTCTACAGCAGCTCTGCTGACCTGGGTCTCAGGCTCTACAACGGCGCTGCTGACCTGGGTCTAAGGCTCTACAACGGCTCTACTGACCTGGTTCTCTGGCTCTACAGCAGGACTGCTGACCTGTTCTATGGCTCTACAGCGACTCTGCCGACCTGGTTCTCAGGCTGTAGAGCGGCTCTGCTGACCTGGTTTTCTGACTCTACAACAGCTCTGCTGACCTGGTTCTCTGGCTCTACAGCAGCTCTGCTGACCTGGTACTCTGGCTCTACAACGGCTCTGCTGACCTCCTTCTCAGGCTCTACAGCAGCTTGCTGACCTGGTTCTCTGGCTCTAGAGTGGCTCTGCTGGTCTGGTTCTCAGGCTCTAGAGTGGCTCTGGTGGCTCTGGTGTGGAGAAGTGTGGCTCAATGGTTAGAGCGGCAAACCCTGATGCAGAGATCTGGCCCGGGACCAGGGTTCAATTCCCGCCTCGGCGGGTCTTGGGCTCAATTTCCTCGGACCTGATAATTCTCGCCTCGGTGCCTATTCTAATCATGGGTCCCACTCTGCAACTCTGGGCAATAGCTTGCTTAATCTCCACAACGGCCCCAACAGCGCTGGGATGCCTGGCTTCACCCTGGGGGTGCCCAGGAGTGGACATTTCACAGGGAAAAGCCAGGAAGGGTTCCACAGCGGTATGCGTACAGCGCCTGGACACCCCTTTGGGGGTATGGGTGCGCTTTACAAGTACAAATTTCATTTCATTTCATTTCTGCTGACCTGGTTCTCTGGCTCTAGAGCGGCTCTGCTGACCTGGTTCTCTGGCTCTAGAGCGGCTCTGCTGACCCGGTTCTCTGGCTCTAGAGCGGCTCTGCTGACCTGGTTCTATGGCTCTACAGCAGCTCTGCTGACCTGGGTCTCAGGCTCTACAACGGCTCTGCTGACCTTGTTCTCTGGCTCTACAGCAGCTCTGCTGACCTGGTTCTCTGGCTCTACAGCGGCTCTGCTGACCTGGTTCTCTGGCTCTACAGCAGCTCTGCTGACCTGGTTCTCTGGCTCTAGAGCAGCTCTGCTGACCTGGTTCTCTGGCTCTAGAACAGCTCTGCTGACCTGGTTCTCTGGCTCTACAGCAGCTCTGCTGACCTGGTTCTCTGGCTCTACAGCAGCTCTGCTGACCTGGTTCTCTGGCTCTACAACGGCTCTGCTGACCTGGTTCTCTGGCTCTACAGCAGCTCTGCTGACCTCGTTCTCTGTCTCTAGAGCAGCTCTGCTGACCTGGTTCTCTGGTTCTCTGGCTCTAGAGCAGCTCTGCTGACCTGGTTCTCTGGCTCTACAATGGCTCTGCTGACCTGGTTCTCTGGCTCTACAGAAGCTGTAGCTGACCTGGTTCTCTGGTTCTAGAGCAGCACTGCTGACCTGGTTCTCTGGCTCGAGAGCAGCTCTGCTGACCTGGTTCTCTGGCTCTAGAGTGGCTCTGCTGACCTGGTTCTCTGGCTCTACAGCAGCTCTGCTGACCTGGTTCTGTGGCTCTAGAGCAGCTCTGCTGACCTGGTTCTCTGGCTCTACAGCAGCTCTGCTGTCCTGGTTCTCTGGCTCTACAACGGCTCTGCTGACCTGGTTCTCTGGCTCTACAACGGTTCTGCTGACCTGGTTCTCTGGCTCTACAGCAGCTCTGCTGACCTGGTTCTCTGGCTCTAGAGCAGCTCTGCTGACCTGGTTCTCTGGCTCTAGAGCAGCTCTGCTGACCTGGGTTCTCTGGCTCTACAACGGCTCAGCTGACCTGGTTCTCAGGCTCTACAGCCGCGTGCTAAAACCCCCGAATACAAATACCAGACAAGCTGTCGCCATTGTGAAAAAAAATATAGTGCTTACCGACTAATGAAGGAGACAGTGTAACGCCGCAAGTAAAAGATCCAGTCCTGATGGGCGGTCCCAAAAGGAGACAGGGCGGTAACAAGGAGGGACTAAGAAGCCTCATTATCAATCGGAAGCAAGCATTTACCATGGACTATGAAGCCAGCCAATGAAAAATATGGGCGGGGCTTCCACACCACTTCTAAAACGTACCCTAATACAGCATGCCTCGCAAAGCCAGCAGCGCATGCGCTGTAACGCTAGGCTCGACCTAAAAAGGAGTCTCCATCAGATTGTAATTGTTTTTGTAGACAAAATTTAGAAATCCAATGTTAACAAATATAACAATGATGAACAAGAAGTGAGATTCAATTGTCAGGAGTATTGAGAATGCGTCCAGTGTCCAAATAATAATGTTTTTTCAATACATGAAATTGTCCAGTCAACCCAGCTGGTTATATTTGTTAACATTGGATGACATGTTTTTTGGCCATAAACAAAACACTATAATGGACCTTACTTTAGGAATTGTTGTGGTGTCAATTTGATAGACGTTGCTTCTAGGCAGTGGGGCCATCATAAGTTGAATGTGGGATCACTCATGACATTTAGTGCCACACACTTCTGCAACGGTAGTGCCCACACTGCTTGTGCTTATCCTTTGTGCCTGAAGTTGAGTGCATCACATGTGGCAGCTGAAATGTAAAGTTGCAAACACACTTATCATTGTAGGTCCAATGATGTCGTCCCAGATTCCAGTACCCCATCGACTTCTGCTACAAGGTTGGCTGTGACATCTGGTCAGGGACCACACACTGGGCAGGTGCGGGTCCATGGTAAGTAAACCCAAGAATAATGTACCTGAATGCTCATGAAATGTGCCTTTAATCTCCGCTGTATGTTGTATGTGTTCTACATCACTGTTGTCCTGCATCACAACATGCCTACATATGGAATTTAACCACATACCAGATCACACCATGGTGGCTAGTGAAAGGATGACACAAAATGTATGCCAAGTGAGTGCAGTATAGACATAAAATAGTACATAGTGTCATATGAAGTGTACTAGACACAACTGGATTGTAATTCAATGATATGAAAACTCTTTTGCAAAATATCAATGGACAAATCCTATTGAAATTGGTGTGGATGAGGGTCACACTGATGCCAGTTCTGTACTTTTGTGATGGATGTATGGGCTGCTAAGGTGAATCTTGAGGAAGTGAAATTTTCAAATCTCTTGGCTGAAAAGCACAACGAAAATCCAGTGTAGGCGGCAACCATCAACGCTTCTCAACTTACCCGCAATGTGGGATCCTAGTCAAATGTTGCATTCTGCTTTCCCCTTCTTCTACTGTATTCACCTATATAAGCGAGTGTATAACATATGAGGTTAGGATGTCTGCTGTACAAGACATCATCCGTTGTCAGCTAAGTACTACCATGATGTTGTAAATGGACTATGGGAACAGAGGACACTCAAAGAATGGACATAACAAATTTGTGATCTCTCAGTCCAAAATGAGCTTTGTGACTTCATGTGAAGGGAAGCAAAAATGAGCCACAAAATCTACCTGCCTATTGCACATCTCACATATGAACTCTGCAATGCAATGTTTGATCTGATGTGCAAATGTTAAACTGGTCAGCCTGGTAATGTACACTCCTTTCGACTTGTCAACAGACAACACTATACTCATGAGGCATGATGGTATTAACGGTGAAGGTGTAATCAATGTAATACGGAGGCGTCCTGATTATTTATCCCCTTCCTTCAAATATCAGTAACCTTCTCATACACGTTTGTCTGTTGATGTGTCATCTCATTGATGTCAGTGCTGTGTGGAGGTAACAGCTGACAACTGCTGCATGTGAGCAGGGGCCGACATGTAAAGTCCATGAGGTAAACATGCTGCACATTGGCCAGGAATATCATATCAATGGTCATTGAGAATGACACATACATGTTAGCTCATAGCTACCATTTGGTGTACTGAAATATGGATAGGTATTTCTGATCACAGCTGCTGACAGGATGACACCAGTGCAGCGTACAACACCATCCCGGGGAATGCAAGGCATCCTGGCTGCAGCAGTGAAAGCCTCTCGCACCTGTCCATCAGGTAAGTGTGGCGTTAAGTGTTTCCCTTTCATAGATTCTAAAACCATGACAAAGATCCAAATCCCCTTCTGCATAAAATCTGCAATCGGTGTTTACAAAGTTACATACATACCATTTTATTTCCATAAGTGTCACATGTGCCTGTTTGTAAATTAGTAATGCAGATCATTGAGTATGGTGTCACTTCCTTCTCCAGCTACTGGATCAGGGACCACTTCATCAACTACACCTATGAGGAGCCAGGTTCAGCAGCTGACATCAGGGGGGATCGCAAAGGGACACAAAGCTGTGGCTGGAGCTGGTGAGTTTGCTTGTGCATTGTACATCTCCGTTCAACACCTCAGTGCTATGGTGTGAGCTGCCACGTGTAGGGGTACCCAAACCAGGCCACATGTGCTTCATCTGTGAGACGATTTGGCTATACGGTGTGAGCGGTTCGACGTCCCTTTTCAAATCGCAATGGGCTAACACCCAATGCTGCACTTGGACAGATGACTTTAAAATAGACTGGGAAGCAGCACGGAAATTATCTGCTCTCCTTTTGTGACGTGTTTGATTGTACAAGGCCTTACTGACATTTACCCAAGAAAAGGGACCGCATTTAGATAACCAGTAGATGAAAGCGGTTTACATATCATTAATGAATGTTGAAAAAGATTCACCATACCGCCTTTGCCCTGAAGAAATCCTTTGGGACGAAACGCGTTGGCTACGGTAGTTTTTAAGAAGAATTTTGAATAAAGAAACTTGGAACAAGACCTGCTGAATGAATCTAATTTTTTGCACATAGCATTATGTACTATTTACTTTATTAATTGGAGTGCTGGATCATGCTGTTGATGCACATGTGCTTCATCTGGTGATGCAAAGTACAGTAGAACCAACCCTTGTGTTGCACCACATCTTATACTAGGTCAATTACTTATCCTGTTGCAACCTCTGTGTTCCAGGTGATGATGACGATGAGGAGGATGGACCTTCCACCAGTGTTGGGCGATGGGCAATCAAAGGGGAAAATCCACTGCTCCTGCAGGCAGTAATGTCGGCTGCAAGTACTGCACAAGAGGAGGAGGCTGAAGTACCTGAGGAGGCTGAAGAACTTGAGGATGATGAAGACTATCTGTCCATCCTCTCAGAGGATGACGATTCAGATTCCACTGCCAGAAAATGTCCCACATCTGCCAAGTTTGGCAAGGCCTCACACCCTCCGCCCAGCAAAGTGCCTCAGCCTCAACAAAGAAAGATTGCCTGTCCTCAGCATAGAGCTAACCAGCCACAGCTCACACGCACCCCAACACATACATCACCCCTTCACAGCCCTCACATCCAGTACAGATGTGGTGGTTCCCCTACAAACTCCTCCCTATACAGTGCATTCCAGGCATTCTCTCCACCATCTGAGAGAAGTACCAACCCTGTTGTGGTGCAGGTATCCCCTGGTCACCATTCTCCTGTTCACAGGCTTCCACCTGCCACCCCCCCCTGCTGTTGGACCTGGCGGTCTCATCCATGGCTGACCCCTGCAGAGAGGGCCTGCACCTGGCCACGGTGGCCAGTGGGAGCAGGACTTCTTCCAACAGCAGGCAGATGTGAGACAGGACATTCGTGTCATATGGGCTACCCTGTCAGTCATGTCTCAGGCCCTGCAGGACATGAGCCAAATCCCTCAGGTGGTGGACAGACTGACCCATGTTTTGGACAGGATGGATAGATCTTGGCAAGACATGTCCAAGAATATCAGAGACATGATATCCATCCAAAGGGAAGAGAGTGCAAGACACCATGCCTTGGCCATGAAGATGATGGAGGGCATGCTTAAAGTGATCCATAGTCTCCCTTCACGGTCAACGCAGGGAGGGGAGCCATCACATCTGCATGCAGCACATCACACCCACACACCTGTACCACAAACTGCACAGGACCACATAAGGGTACACACCCACCACTGCCCCCTATCCAGGCACTCCCCCCACCTGCACATCCACCACCACCCCCTGAACAGGCACTACCACCACCTGCACAACCATCCCCTGTCCACGCACAAACACCAACTGTACAGACATCATCCGCCCCTGCACATGAATTTCACCCTGTACAGGCACATGCACCATACCAACCTGCACCTCAGCGACAACCCAAACATAATCCCTCACAGCGATCCTCACCTCCAAATTTGCGAAGTCGCAAGCACGATCACCATTGATCACATCCAAAACATTTTGACCAGTGTGAATATGTATAAATAAAAAGAAAATCTCATCACAAGTCAAGACTATGTTGCGTATTATGTCCTGATAGGCAAATGCTTACCAATTGTGGTGGCCTAGAGATGTGAGGATATATGTGTGTGTGTGACACATGTACAAGTGTAACCCCATCATTGCAACAAGCTCTCATGTGCACAGCAGATAACTCTCAAAATATATGTCCATATTTTGTACAAGACGTTCACAATGAAGTCAAACAAGATAGAGAAAGTATGATTCAAAATAACATTTTATGGAACAAAAGTGTGGGATTAGAAATACAGCAACAGTCCGTTTGGAAGGGAGAAAGTAAAACAAATGATGTTCTTAATACAGAAGGAGAAGGGAACTTGGAGTGGAGTGGGGCAACATAAATATAACACGTCAGGGAGCGTCAGGGAAAGCAGTCTATATACAAAGGGCAAAGTAAATAATTGTCCAAAAAGAAAATTCTGTCCAACAGGTCAAGTGTCCTGGTCATCCTCAATTTGAACAATGTCCAGATCCTCTGAGTCCAAGGTGGACTCCTGGCTGGCCGGTGCAGGACCAGGCACCACACGGGGTTGGGACACACGAAGAGTACGGGGGAAACAGTGTGGTGCAATGGGCAGGGGGAGACATTGAAGGTGGTGTGGGAGGGAGATTGGAAATGGACAGACAACATGGCTGCAGTCAGGGAATTGACACTGGCAGTGAGGGTGGCCATAGCTCGAGCATTTTCCTCTCACATCATGCACAGCTCTGTACACATCTGCAGCATGATGAGAGAGGCCATGTCTGCCTGACCCTCACATGCCCACATCAAGTCCTGTGGTACAGCCACAGGAGTAACAACACAGGGAGGTGTTTGGGTGGAACATGAGGGGTGAGGTGGCTCAGCCTCCACCCGGTCCGTAGCACCAGAGGTGTCTTCCTGCTCAATCCGGGTGGGCGCAATACCCCTGCCTCCTGAATACGTACTCTCCGGTTGCGGAGCGTAGGGTCCGCAAACGAGGCATACGCTCCGCAGACGGAGAGCACGCATTTGTGCCGGAAGTTGCGAAAACAGACCAGAACCCATTCTTTCATACAGGAAATGACATACAGGGAGTGGTAGGCAGGAAATACATCACAGGTAGTTGTTGACAGCCATTTTGTGTTCATTCTGAGTCATCCACCATCACAGATCAAATCCTCTGCCATCCTGTTGTTCTGTTGTGGAGAAACCTGAAATGACAGTGTAAGAGAAAATCATAGATATGATACAAAAGGTGGAACAGACTATTAAATCAGATTTGGGCTTGGGCAAGGGGTCGGGGGGCTGGCACAACTTCACACCCCAGGACAGTCCATATTTAGTGCTCAACACCAGAGTTGTCTGTTGTGTTACGTTAAATTTGGGGGAAGCAGTGCTGTGTATCCCAGACACATAGTGCCAGATTCACCCATAACATCATCACTCACGTTGGGGGCCCATCATTTGTGGGGGAGTCAAATCTGTTGGGGGCAAAAACTGCAATAGTTAGGCCCTTTTGTGATTCAGACACCCATTCTCAAAAGGTCCGGGAAGGTCGCTCAGAACATATACATCTTATCCTCGGAGTCAATAGATTCCTTAGTGACATCCACTACACTGATTGCTGACATCGGCACATGACCTGATGCACGGTCAATCTTTTGACTCCTGTCAACAGCTGTGGTTTACATACAGTTAGTGTGGCTTGCAAAGTAGTCAGGATGGAATGTTTGGACGGAGTCGTAATTATCCAACTTTCATCATTGACAACAGACTGCAAACCACATTGTTTCCATAACACAACTGCTCATGTGAAAAAAGTGGCAACCAGCTGATCACGGACTTGCATACCCTGACCTCTGTTATGTGCAATGGCCCGGTTGCCCGGATTCAGAGCTAGCCGAGGTACAAGAGGTATGTGTAAGCCATGACAAAGCTATGTTGTGCAAAACACAACAGGCTAATATGATCTTGCACATGACTTCAGCGGAGTACATCAGCACACCCCCTGTACGGTCAAGACATCTGAATTGCGACTTCAACAGATCAAAAGTGCCCTCTATGATGGCTCGAGTTTGCATGTGTTCCCTATTGTACCTATGCTGAGGTACAGTGGTTGGATGTCTGTACGGTGTGAGGAGTTGAGGGGAGAGTGCATACCCAGCATCGCCTGAGGAGGGAAGATAGGGCAATAGGTTACATTTCCCTCTTAAATTTAAACAGAACATGATCTATACTTTGGTACATGCAGTGTTTGTTGAGACCGTGTATGTGGCTTGATGATTCTTATTGTACAATGGTTGTTAATGTAAGGTGGCATTCATACATTTCATTTACACATATCTCTAATTTTTAGTGCTTGGTACTTACCCAGTAGCCACATGTTGCCAAATTCTCCCGCAGCCATCCGCCGGGCAAGAGGTGACATGCGGAATACAAAGCTGTCATGGGTACTGCCTGGAAACACTGCATGCACATCAATGAATCTCCCACTGGCATCACAGACACCCTGCACATTGATGGAACGCCATTGGTGTCTGTTGCAGAAGATGTGTGCAATGCGGCGGGGTGGCTGAAGGGCCACATGGGTACAATCAATTGCACCCAGCACAATTCGGAGCGGGAAATGAGATAGAAATCCCTAGCTGCCCTTTGTCTCCTGTCCAGTGTATGGGGCATTCGTATGTGGAGGTAGGCTCTTGAATTGATGCAGTTCAGTACCTGATGCAAGCACCACGACTGGCTTGCCTGGGAGATGCCCACAAGGTCACTGGAGACCCTTTGGAACGACCCCGTCGCAAAGAAACGGAGCAGAAAGTATCTTGAGATATGCTGGAATGGCATGGGAGCAGCAGGTCACAGAGTCATGTTCCTGCTCCCACTTACATACCATCTCCAAGATGACTTCTGGAGGGAAACGGTATCTGGCCCTGACATCTTGGCTGGACATCCCAAATAGGTTTATCCTTTGTCTGAATATCCTCTCTACTCTCTTCCTCCTCCGCCTCAGGTCTTCTTGCCGCATGGCAAGGGGCAGTGCAACAAACACATTCAGCGACATGTTGGAAGATTTGTGTGTGTCTACTCTGCTTTCATATGTCTTGCAGGGCTGTGATTGGCTATTGGGCTGCAGTGTTTCAGCTGGAGCATGGTGGAGGATGGTATGCACTAATGCGGGTATTCCGGTCCGAAAGCGGAGATTCCGCCCCGGGTGCGGAAATTCCGCCCCTGGTGCGGAAATTCCGGCCCGAGTGCAGACGTAAAGATCGGAGTCGTAAGTGATTTCTGTGAATACCAAAAATCGTAAGGGCCTTCTGTGAATACCAAAAGTCGTAAATGTAGACTTTTGTCTCAGATTACCTTTGTGAATCAGGCCCTGGATTCTATATTTACCCCTCAGGTCTACTGTATTGAGCATAATCTCTGCAAAGCAAGCATTTATTTTCCACAGAAGCATGCAAAATTGGCCAAATAAAATCCACTAGGGAAGAAGATCACCAGGAGGGCAAAGCCAAAGCACCTCTTAGTAATGCTTCTTAAAGTTCTTTTTCTGTTGATCACATAAGGTGAGGGAACAGCTGTGCTGTCAAGCCAGACCTAATGATTTATGAACGAGTTTGGAAACTAAATTGTAGTAAACAAATTATAAAAGTGTGGCACTCTGACATGTTCAAATATAAATATCTCTCTTGGTGTAAATGCCAATTGACCTGTCGTAAGTGGTTTCTAATGGGTCCACTTGCTACTATGTTCACTTTTGCACATCGAATGGAAGAACTGGGTAAAAACTATGTGCGATTCCTGTTACTTATTTGAATTGGGTTTTGGAGTCCAATGGTTTCTCTTGGTTTTGGTTGGTAAATAACTTAACCACACAAAATTCCCTTGTTTCATTTACTGGGCATATAGGGCCCGATTCCCAAAGGTAAACTGAGACGAAAGTCTAACTTTACGACTTTTGGTATTCACAAAGGGCATTTACGAGTAGTAAAGTTAGACTTCTGTCTTAGTTTAACTTAAGTTTTGTCTCAGTTAGACTTAAGACCAAAACTTAAATTAAACTGAGACCAAAGTCTAACTTTACTACTCGTAAATGCCCTTTGTGAATACCGAAAGTCGTAAAGTTAGACTTTCATCTCAGTTTACCTTTGTGAACCGGGCCCATAGAGTGCATGTGTCTACAATGGATCTAGTGACCCCATTGGTGTCTGGTGAAACGGAGTTTCCACTAGGGTGAAAACATCACCTTATGTGGGGTGCAAAAACTTGTATTGGCATCTCAAGATTTAAAGAGACATTTGTGATATGCTCAACCATTTGCTGACTTAACTCGAGGTATTCCAGGAAATATTGTTTGATGCAATGTAATGCTTTTGTATTATTTCGAAGCTGGTTTGTCCAGATTGGTCCTGGAAGTCAGGATAGGTCAGCTTTTCAAATTTCAATGTGAGATAAATATGCAGACACCAATGTTAGATGGAAATCATTCTTTTTATTTTTTTATTTTTATTTTTAGCCAAAAGTAAGACATACATTACATATGTACGTTAGAAGTGTTAACAATGCATAAATCTGTATTTTTGACTTACACTGTAGTCAGGAAAAGGAGGCAACAATTAGACCAAGTGTGAGAAGAAAACTATCCTAACCAAAATTTAAGAAACAACAGCATTTTCCCAGAAAAAAGAAACATCTGTCCTAAGACCATAACAGAACATATTATAAAGTGGCAGTGCATCATTACTCCCATTAGAGACTGGTCCAAATCCTATTAAATTTAAGCCAAGAGCGCGGCCCTCTAGCTTTAGCCAAAGCAAGTTCCATCTCGTACACCGGTCTGAGTAAAACCCAGAACTCATTAACACTAGGACTGACATTATCAATCCAAACTCTAGCGACACATAACCGGGCACATGCTATAATAATGGTAGCCAACAAGTTCACATGGCCAGCCACCTCGCTTTTAATCCCCATGAATATTTCTTTCTCTGTAAGCTGGAAGTTTGGGCCGAGGAGCGGGCTGAGAATACTGGAGACCCCACTCCAAAACCTATTCAGCCTTGGGCAGTCGACAAACAGTCGACAAACATGTGCCTGAGGTCTGCAGTGTACAGTTGACATTTCGGACAAAATGACTTTTCGGAAGATCGAGAGGCCCACTTAGATACACTTAGATATAATCTCTGGTGTATAATACAGCATATATACTACCCGATACTGTTGCAGCTTTAAATTAACCGATGATGCCCCTCGGTCTAATACGCCCATGGACTCCTGTATTTCCTCCGCCGCTATTTCAGCCCTAAGAACCCAACTTAATTTAGCCGCGATCTGTAAGCTATCATCACTAGCGCTTGCAAGAAATTTCTGATAGGCTACACCAATAGCACCTCGGCCAGAGCACATATATATTCCGGACAGTATTCCCGACGGGTTAGGCATTGATAATACCTTTTTGCCTCGTATGAAAAAGTCCCTAACCTGTAAATACTTAAAGAACGTGCTTTGCAGAAGACCAAACTCGTCTTTAAGCGAGGCAAAAGAGCGGAACTCCCGTCCATCATATAGTTGACCCAGCCGGGTAATGCCCTTGCGTTGCCAGTCTTTTCCAATAAGGTCTTGAAATATATTAAGCAGCATAGGGTTACCCCATAGCGCCGTGTATGGATGCAGCACAGGAAGCTAGTATTGCTTACAGATATCTTGCCATATCCGAATAATGTCTTTAACTACCTTGAACTTCACTCACTTGTAGTAGTTAGGATCAAAAGTTTTATACAGAATAAACCCGACCAATGGGCCGCAGGCTAACTGATAGCACAGCAGGGTTGGGCCAGCATCCAGCCCACAAAGCAAGCCGTGAATCTGACCAACGAAGACAGCCCAGTAGTAAAGCTTAAAATCTGGGAGCTTAAAACCCCCTCGTACATATGGTAATTTCATAAACTTGAGAGCCCTCCTCGCGCGCCTATAAGCCCAAATGAAACTTCCTATGACACTGTCTAATCTCTTAAAAAAAGACCAAGGAAATATAAACATTTAGGAAGAATGTTCATTCTTATGACGTTACACCTCCTGTATATGCTTAGCGGGAGCCGATGCCAGCTGCGCAGTTTGGCCGTTATTGTCTTCAGAAAGGGTTCATAATTCAGAGTTACAATATCATCAACCTGGCTGCTAAGACATACCCCAATCTAAGTTGCTGTTTGTGTAACCCCTAATGCTAAAGGCAGGGCTTCCGATTGAAAGTTAACAATTGTCTTAGTTTTGGCTAAATTCAGCTGGTAGCCCGAAAAGGAGCCAAATAACTCAGCCTCTTGCATAATGTGAGTAATAGCTTCTCCAGGGTTGGCAGAAAAGACTGCGATATCATCAGCATATCCAGTTACCTTAAGTTCCATGTCGTTAAGACATACAGGGGGAATCCCTCCATTGAGCAACAAATGCCTTATAAATGGCTCAATATAGAGGGCAAACAGCAGGGGGGACAATGGACATCCCTGCCGTGTCGCCGTTGAACAGCAAAAAGGGCAGATGTCATGCCAATCAATTTAATTATGGCAACCGGCTTCTTATACAGCTTCTGTACAGAAGAGAGATGAACCTGGGGCCAAGACAAAATGTCGTCATGGTAAGCCATAAGGCCTCCCAGGCCACTCTATCAAACGCCTTTTCTACGTCTAGTATAACCATGCCAATCTGTTTGTTAAGTTTGTGAGAAACGTCAAAGGCAGCTATAGCAGTGCTAATATGGGCCTCTGCCAGGAACGAAACCATGCTGCTGCTTTGATACTAGCTTATGGATAAGAGGAGCGAGACGAGAGGCCAGAATCTTAGAGAAGATTTTGGCATCTGCATTAATTAAAGATATCGGACGATAAGTGCTTCTATCGTCAATCGGCTTCCCCTTTTTAGGAAATACCACAATATTAGTTACACTCCATGAGGCGGGAGCGTCGCCCCCATTAGTAATATCAGTACTCAATTGCATATAAACTGGTGCCAATAAATCCCTGAAGGTTTTTAAAAATTCAAGTGGGATAGCATCCTCACCAGCCGCCTTTCCGGAAGGTAGGGACTTAATAGCATCTTCAACCTCAATTAGCTCTATATCTTTCTGTAATTCGTCAACATCCAAAGGGTCAAGTTGAGGCAAACGACTCTCCTGCAGATACTCATGACATGCATGTTGACTAGATGGGGAAGCGGCAGAGTATAAGTTAGCATAAAACAATCTGAACTGTTCCACTATATCCTGTGGTTGGGTGAAAGACAGGCCGCCCTCCCCTTTAATGATTTTAATGTTAGACCTGGCCTCTTGCTCGGCGATCTGAAGAGCCAGCACCCGCCCCACTCTCTCCCCATATTCATATTGCAAAGTTTTATGCTTATGATAATTAATAGCGATTTTATCCAATAGCCCTCTATTGATTTTATATCGAGCTTTTAAAAGCCGAAGATATATTGACTGAGCCCCTGGATCCCTGACTGCGATTGCCCCAGCGTGTTGGCACTCTAAGTACTCACGCCGGTCCTGTTCTGCCACTTCTGTTGCCCGCCGATTTTGTGCTAAAATAAATTGCAGAGTCTCCCCCCTGACAAACGCTTTCATACAGTCCCATACACTTGCAATATTAGCCGTGCCAAGATTGTTATTTAGGTATTCCTTCAGTGCCCTTCTGATATATACCTGGTATTCAGGTTTGCTAAACAAGTGTCTGGGAAATGAAAAAGCCCGGGCGCTTTTCTAACTCCAAATTGTTTCTGCAGAGTCAGCATAACTGGACTGTGGTCAGATGTAATTTTAGGGCAAACCTCTACCCGAGCATTTTCCAGTAGTGATCTCTTAATAAAGAGCATGTCGATACGGGAATAATGTTTATGCGGGTGCGAGTAAAATGTATATCCTGGCAGTGTTGGGAACAGTATCCTCCAGGCGTCATCAAGCTGATGAATATTCAACAATTCCCGCAAGGCTGCTCTGGTCCTGACCATTCTGGCCCGTACCTTACTGTTAGCGGTGTCTATTTTGCTGTCCATAATGTAATTAAAATCCCCCAGGATTATCAAATCCCCGTCCCACCCCAGTTATTCGGCACTTAAATAATCAAAAATCTCAGGGCAGTCCAGTTGGGACCATATCCAACACAAATCGTAGCAGTGCGGCCCGCTATCAGCAACTGAGCTATTGCCCATCGTCCCTTGGTGTCCGATAATGTACGCAAAACAGTAGCTGTTAAGTTCCTAGATTTCAGTATGGCAACCCCACGTATGGAAACTGCTTGCGAAGTACATACTAGTATATCATAGCCAAGTTGTCCCATCAGTGACCTATCTTTGTATGCTAGGTGAGTCTCAGTTAAGCCAAGTAAGTGTGGTTTTAAAACGCAAAGTTCCTCCCCAAATAAACGTCGTTTACGAGGTTGATTCAGCCCTGCTACGTTCCAACACATAAATTTTAAGTCAGACATTGCATAATTTTAGCTTGCCCCCCTCCCACCTGATTCCAACCTCTAGTGTCTTGATTTTAGCACCTACACTTCTGACTATTGAATGGCTATTTAACCCCCCTCCCATCACCTGGTGATAAGTCGCTATCAGACATGTTAACCCTCCTCCCTGTCCCTGTAGGAGCCTCACCCCAATACCCCCCCCCGGGTGCCTACAGAAAGGAATCATCCCTCCCCTTGGTGTCGCTGACTGACAGCTTAAGGTGGACGCCCACCCGCACCCCCCAAAGACCCGTGACCACCATCCTCCCCCCACACCCCACACAGAGAAAAAAAAGAAATAACTGCTTCAGGCATAAGACAATGTTTAGCACTCAATTGAAACTTTTCCCCCCCTTTTTCCCCCTCCCCCATCCACCTCCCCCCTAAAGAGGTTTGAAATTACCAAGTCTAGAAGAAAAAAAAGGGGGGGGGTTTGAAAGAAGGAGGAAAGAAAGAGCATGGAACAAAAAAGGAGAAAGAGAAGGGAAAAAAAGAAAATAAAAGAGCAAAATTATTATTGAAAATCGAATCAAAATGGCGGTGTGAGTCCGCTCTGGTGGACGCCGCTCGCTGACCTCTCCAGTTGACTCCATGGCCCCCGGGCTCTCCCCCACCCTATTCCCACAGGCATGAGATCGTGGGAATACTAAACACTCATGCTTCCCAAACTATCTTAGTACGGAAGAGGGGAGCAACTTACCACGGCGGCGATAGCAGTGATGGCGGCAAGGAAGCAGGCATTTTGAATCGAGCTGCTTTCAAACTCCTTGATGTGGCGGCTGGGCTGGGTTATCGTGTGCAACTCCGTGTATGCGAGCAGAGCGGCACGGTGGTTCCACGCCGGGCTGCTCCTTCACTCCACTCCCGCATCTGGAGTTCTAATTGCCATCAGTGGTTGTCTGGGGACGCCAGCAGTATCTGGCAAGGCGATGGCTCCTCTGCGAACCACGGCCCCCAAATGACGGGGGCATGCACGGATACCGGCATGGTAATAGGAGCAACGGGAGCAGCAGGAAATAGCTCTGCAAGGGCTGCGAGTGGCATTGGCACAGGTAGCAGGAATGAGAGCCTCGATGCTGCAGTAAATCCGGATACCTGCTCCCAGCTCGGGCAACCGATCTTACGGCTATTACGTTCTGGCAGGGCCGGAGGGCTGCTCCGGTCCTGCGGCTCAGAAAACTCCATTCCTGGGCTTGAGATGGCCGAAGCCCTGATTTCTGCAGTGCAGGACGGCTGGGGAGGAAAAGGTGATCCTTGCCTGGCTCAACCATGGAAATGGCAACATCTAATCCTGCACAGCAGAGGAGTGGTTCCCCTGCACCAGCCCATGTAGATTCTAATGGCATCGAAGCTCCTTTTGAGACTGGCAGAGAGGGAGAAAGTGAGAGACGTCCTATACAAGTGCAAGCCGGTGTCTTAGAATTAAGTGATTGCTGCCCTCCTGGGGTATCTGTCATTCAATCTACCTCGCCAACATGAGCAATACAAGATCAGCCTCACCAACAGCTCTGTGCCAGTAGTGTTAATATCGGCATGCCCAAAGATGTGGACCTTAACCCCCAAGCCGATTATGATCTCTGGTTGGGAAAGTCAAACGCTATCACCTATACCCAGCAACAACGGAGGGCCAGAGTTATTAGTTGGTTCTTTGCTTACTCACCCTGTCAACGCCCCTTTGGATACTCCAAGTGGTGTTTTGCTGGGGCCTGTGACTCAGTTTGTAAATGCAGTCGGCGATGATGGCGAGATGGAGGACGCCGCAACACTAGATACATCTAAAACACGTACCCCTGTGGGGGAGAAATGCCTAAAGAGGAGAGGTGCCAAAAACACTAGAGGGGCTAAAGGCAGCAAAGGACGCGGTGCTACTAAACTCCTGCTTACTACTACAGTGGCATGACTTAAAGACTCTGCTCCGAGCGGCACAAAGGCAGACTCTGGCTTTAGCCCTCTCCGTAAATGAGTGGCATCAAAGGGAGAGGTAAAAGCCATCATTTCACGGCTCTCTAACACCGGTAATGTTGCATCTATTGTACATGTGGGGCCTGCAATAGCTGAGGGAGAAGATCCACTAATATCCTCTCCCCCTTGTATGATTTCTTCGGTGTCGCCAGTAGTCAACAACCAATTGAACAGTCCCGAAGGGAATTTGGGCAAGGAGCCAGATGTGCTCAGGTCAGCATCTGCTCCCACAATATCAGCAGCGCGTAATAATCCCATGGTAGGGCTAGTAACAGGTCACTCAGAATCTTTTGAGCAAGATGTGCCCTCTCTGTCTGCAATCTCGCAGGCGCTGTCTATTCAGAGGGCCGAGGCTCAGGAATATTACATTCAAGCAAAAGCAGATAGCCGGGACATTAAACAAGCTCTAACAGAAGTCACCTGTAAGGTTGCCTCACTGTCCTCAGATGTCACAGAATTGCAAGAACGGGTTGCAGCAGTCGAAGAAGCTAACACTTACACCACAAGTGCTGCTGATAAAGCATGGGAAACCCAGGTGGCGTTTTTACAATCCAAGATCGAGGACCTTGAAAATCGCCAATGGCGGCATAACCTATGGGTTTTTGGAATACCAGAGGGGAGAGAAGGCTCAGACCCACGGGCGTACATTGTTAATCTGTTTCAGAAAGCATTTCCAGAGCTGGCAGACTGGGACATGGACTCACAAATCCAACGGGCAAACCGATTACCATTTACAATCCCACAAGGGAATCAAGGCAATCCACCGCGACCAAGTCCAGTTCTGGTATTGTTAGGTAACTTCTTGTTATGCCAAGCAATTTATGCTATAGCACGTCCCTCTACTCCAGTCAAACTAGATACTATTACTATGTTTGTGTGCTCAGACCTGTGCAAGTCCACAATGGACAGGAGTTGGAAGATGCAGCAGTTAATCGATCCCTTCAAGTCGGTTTGTTCGCAAGTTTATCTGCAGGAGCCAGCACGTCTGAAGATCATAAGAAATGGACGTTCGCATTTTTAGGTCGAGCCTAGCGTTGCAGCGCATGCGCTGCTCACTTTGCGAGGCCTGCTGTTTTAGAGTATGTTTTAGAAGTGGTGTGGAAGCCCCGCCCATATTTTTCATTGGCTGGCGTCATCGTCCATGGTACATGCTGGCTCCCGATTGATAATGAGGCATCTTAGTCCCTTCCTTGTTACCGTCCTGTCTCCTTTTGGGACCGCCCATCAGGACTGGATCTTTTACTTGTGGCGTTACACTGTCTCCTTCATTAGTCGGTAAGCACTATATTTTTTCCCTATGGCGACAGTTTGTCTGGTATTTGTATTCAGGGTTTTAACGCGCGGCTGTAGAGCCTGAGAACCAGGTCAGCAGAGCCGTCGTAGAGCCAGAGAACCAGGTCAGCAGAGCCGCTCTAAAGCCAGAGAACCAGGTCAGCAGAGCTGCTCTAGAGCCAGAGAACCAGGTCAGCAGAGCTGCTCTAGAGCCAGAGAACCAGGTCAGCAGAGCTGCTATAGAGCCATAGAACCAGGTCAGCAGAGCCATTGTAGAGCCAGAGAACCAGGTCAGCAGAGCCGCTCTAGAGCCAGAGAACCAGGTCAGCAGAGCTGCTGTAGAGCCAGAGAACCAGGTCAGCAGAGCCGTTGTAGAGCCAGAGAGCCATGTCAGCAGAGCTGCCCTAGAGCCTGAGAACCAGGTCAGCAGAGCTGCTGTAGAGCCAGAGAACCAGGTCAGCAGAGCCGTTGTAGAACCAGAGAACCAGGTCAGCAGAGCTGCTCTAGAGCCAGAGAGCCAGGTCGGCAGAACCGTTGTAGAGCCAGAGAACCAGGTCAGCACAGCTGCTCTAGAGCCACAGAACCAGGTCAGCAGAGCTGCTTTAGAGCCAGAGAACCAGGTCAGCAGAGACGTTGAAGAGCCAGAGAACCAGGTCAGCAGAACCGTTGTAGAGCCAGAGAACCAGGTCAGCACAGCTGCTCTAGAGCCACAGGACCAGGTCAGCAGAGCCGCTCTAGAGCCAGAGAACCAGGTCAGCAGAGCTGCTCTAGAGCCAGAGAACCAGGTCAGCAGAGCAGCGGTAGAGCCAGAGAACCAGGTCAACAGAGCCGCTCTAGAGCCAAAGAACCAGGTCAGCAGAGCTGCTCTAGAGCCAGAGAACCAGGTGAGCAGAGCCGTTGTAGAGCCAGAGAACCAGGTCAGAAGAGCTGCTGTAGAGCCAGAGAACCAGGTCAGCAGAGCCACTCTAGAGCCAGAGAACCAGGTCAGCAGAGCCGCTGTAGGGCCAGAGAACCAGGTCAACAGAGCTGCTCTAGAGCCAGAGAACTAGGTCAGCAGAGCTGCTCTAGAGCCAGAGAACCAGGTCAGCAGCGCCGCTGTAGAGCCAGAGATCCAGGTCAGCAGAGCCGCTGTAGAGCCAGAGAACCAGGTCAGCAGAGCTACTGTAGAGCCAGAGAACCAGGTCAGCAGAGCCGCTGTAGAGCCAGAGAACCAGAGAACTAGTTCAGCAGAGCTGTTCTAGAGCCAGAGAACCAGGTCAGCAGAGATGCTATAGAGCCAGACAACCAGGTCAGCAGAGCTGCTGTAGAGCCAGAGAACCAGGTCAGCAGAGCCGCTGTAGAGCCAGAGAACCAGGTCAGCAGAGCTGCTGTAGAGCCATAGAACCAGGTCAGCAAGCTGCTGTAGAGCCTAAGAACCAGGTCAGCAGAGCCGTTGTAGTACCAGGGAGAACCAGGTCAGCAGAGCTGCTGTAGAGCCAGAGAACCAGTTCAGTAGAGCTGCTGTAGAGCCAGAGTACCAGGTCAGCAGAGCTGCTGTAGAGCCAGAGAGCCAGGTCAGCAGAGCCGCTCTAGAGCCTGAGAACCAGGTAAGCAGAGCTGCTGTAGAGCCAGAGAACCATGTCAGTTGAGCTGCTGTAGAGCCAGAGTACCAGGTCAGCAGAGCTGCTGTAGAGCCAGAGAGCCAGGTCAGCAGAGCTGCTCTAGAGCCAGAGAACCAGGTCAACAGAGCCATTGTAGAGTCAGAGAACCAGGTCAGCAGAGCCGCTCTAGAGCCAGACAACCAGGTCAGCAAAGCTCCTTTAGAGCCAGAGAACCAGGTCAGCAGAGCTGCTCTAGAGCCAGAGAACCAGGTCAGCAGGGCTGCTGTAGGGCCAGACAACTAGGTCAGCAGAACCGTTGTAGAGCCAGAGAACCAGGTCAGCAGAGCTGCTCTAGAGCCAGAGAACTAAGTCAGCAGAGCCGTTGTAGAGCCAGAGAACCAGGTCAGCAGAGCCGCTCTCGAGCCAGAGATCCAGGTCAGCAGAGCCGCTCTCGAGCCAGAGAACCAGGTCAGCAGAGCCGCTCTAGAGCCAGAGAACCAGGTCAGCAGAGCTGCTCTAGAGCCAGAGAACCAGGTCAGCAGAGCCGTTCTAGAGCCAGAGAACCAGGTCAGCAGAGCTGCTGTAGAGCCAGAGACCCAGGTCAGCAGAGCCTCTGTAGAGCCAGAGAACCAGGTCAGCAGAGCTGCTGTAGAGCCAGAGAACCAGGTCAGCAGAGCCGTTGTAGAGCCAGAGAACTGGGTCAGCAAAGCCGCTGTAAAGCCAGAGAACCAGGTCAGCAGAGCTTCTCTAGAGCCAGAGAACTGGGTCAGCAGAGCGGTTGTAGAGTCAGAGAAGCGGGTCAGCAGAGCTGCTCTAGAGCCAGAGAACAAGGCCAGAAGAGCTACTCTAGAGCAAGAGAACCAGGTCCGCAGAGCTGCTGTAGAGCCAGAGAACCAGGTCAGCAAAGCCACTGTGGAGCCAGAGAACAAGGTCAGCTGAGTCGCTCTATAGCCTGAGAACCAGGTCTGCAGAGCTGCTGTAGAGCCAGAGAACGAGGTCAACAGAGCTGCTCTATGGCCAGAGAACTGGGCCAGAGAAGCAGGTCAGCCAACCAGGTCAGCAGAGGTGTTGTAGAGCCAGAGAACCAGGTCAGCAAGCTGCAGTAGAGCCAGAGAACCAGGTCAGCAGAGCTGCTGTAGAGCCAGAGAACCAGGTCAGCAGAGCCGCTCTAGAGCCAGAGAACCAGGTCAGCAGCGCTGCTCTAGAGCCAGAGAACCAGGTCAGCAGAGCTGCTGTAGAGCCAGAGAACCAGGTCAGCAGAGCCATTATAGAGCCTGAGAACCAGGTCAGCAGAGCTGTTGTGGAGCCAGAGGACCAGGTCAGAAGAGCTCCTGTAGAGCCAGAAAACCAGGTCAGCAGAGCTGCTGTAGAGCCAGAGAACCAGGTCAGCAGAGTGGTTCTAGAGCCAAAGAACCAGGTCAGCAGAGCTGCTGTAGAGCCAGAGAACCAGGTCAGCAGAGCCGCTCTAGAGCCAGAGAACCAGGTCAGCAGCGCTGCTCTAGAGCCAGAGAACCAGGTCAGCAGAGCTGCTGTAGAGCCAGAGAACCAGGTCAGCAGAGCCATTATAGAGCCTGAGAACCAGGTCAGCAGAGCTGTTGTGGAGCCAGAGGACCAGGTCAGAAGAGCTCCTGTAGAGCCAGAAAACCAGGTCAGCAGAGCTGCTGTAGAGCCAGAGAACCAGGTCAGCAGAGTGGTTCTAGAGCCAAAGAACCAGGTCAGCAGAGCTTCTCTAGAGGCAGAGACCCAGGTCAGCAGAGCCGCTGTAGAGCCAGAGAACCAGGTCAGCAGAGCTGCTGTATAGCCAGAGAACCAGGTCAGCAGAGCCAATGTAGAGCCAGAGAACCAGGTCAGCAGAGCGGCTCTAGAGCCAGAGAACCAGATCAGCAGAGCTGCTGTAGAGCCAGAGAACCGTGTCAGCAGAGCCGTTGTAGAGCCAGAGAACCATGTCAGCAGAGCTGCTCTAGAGCCAGAGAACCAGGTCTGCAGAGCTGCTGTAAAGCCAGAGAACCAGGTCAGCAGAGCCATTGTAGAACCAGAGAACCAGGTCAGCAGAGCTGCTCTAGAGCCAGAGAACCAGGTCAGCAGAACCGTTGTAGAGCCAGAGAACCAGGTCAGCACAGCTGCTCTAGAGCCAGAGAACAAGGTCAGCAGAGCTGCTCTAGAGCCAGAGAACCAGGTCAGCAGAGCCGTTGTAGAGCCAGAGAACCAGGTCAGCAGAGCCGCTCTAGAGCCAGAGAACCAGGTCAGCAGAGCTGCTGTAGAGCCAGAGAACCAGGTCAGCAGAGCCGTTGTAGAGCCAGAGAGCCATGTCAGCAGAGCTGCCCTAGAGCCTGAGAACCAGGTCAGCAGAGCTGCTGTAGAGCCAGAGAACCAGGTCAGCAGAGCCGTTGTAGAACCAGAGAACCAGGTCAGCAGAGCTGCTCTAGAGCCAGAGAGCCAGGTCGGCAGAACCGTTGTAGAGCCAGAGAACCAGGTCAGCACAGCTGCTCTAGAGCCACAGAACCAGGTCAGCAGAGCTGCTTTAGAGCCAGAGAACCAGGTCAGCAGAGACGTTGAAGAGCCAGAGAACCAGGTCAGCAGAACCGTTGTAGAGCAAGAGAACCAGGTCTGCACAGCTGCTCTAGAGCCACAGGACCAGGTCAGCAGAGCCGCTCTAGAGCCAGAGAACCAGGTCAGCAGAGCTGCTCTAGAGCCAGAGAACCAGGCCTCGCAGAGCAGCGGTAGAGCCAGAGAACCAGGTCAACAGAGCCGCTCTAGAGCCAAAGAACCAGGTCAGCAGAGCTGCTCTAGAGCCAGAGAACCAGGTGAGCAGAGCCGTTGTAGAGCCAGAGAACCAGGTCAGAAGAGCTGCTGTAGAGCCAGAGAACCAGGTCAGCAGAGCCACTCTAGAGCCAGAGAATGAGGTCAGCAGTGCCGCTCTAGAGCCAGAGAACCAGGTCAGCAGAGCCGCTGTAGGGCCAGAGAACCAGGTCAACAGAGCTGCTCTAGAGCCAGAGAACTAGGTCAGCAGAGCTGCTCTAGAGCCAGAGAACCAGGTCAGCAGCGCCGCTGTAGAGCCAGAGATCCAGGTCAGCAGAGCCGCTGTAGAGCCAGAGAACCAGGTCAGCAGAGCTACTGTAGAGCCAGAGAACCAGGTCAGCAGAGCCGCTGTAGAGCCAGAGAACCAGAGAACTAGTTCAGCAGAGCTGTTCTAGAGCCAGAGAACCAGGTCAGCAGAGATGCTATAGAGCCAGACAACCAGGTCAGCAGAGCTGCTGTAGAGCCAGAGAACCAGGTCAGCAGAGCCGCTGTAGAGCCAGAGAACCAGGTCAGCAGAGCTGCTGTAGAGCCATAGAACCAGGTCAGCAGAGCCGTTGTAGAGCCTGAGACCCAGGTCAGCAGAGCCACTCCAGAGCCAGAGAACCAGGTCAGCAAGCTGCTGTAGAGCCTAAGAACCAGGTCAGCAGAGCCGTTGTAGTACCAGGGAGAACCAGGTCAGCAGAGCTGCTGTAGAGCCAGAGAACCAGTTCAGTAGAGCTGCTGTAGAGCCAGAGTACCAGGTCAGCAGAGCTGCTGTAGAGCCAGAGAGCCAGGTCAGCAGAGCCGCTCTAGAGCCAGAGAGCCAGGTCAGCAGAGCCACTCCAGAGCCAGAGAACCAGGTCAGCAAGCTGCTGTAGAGCCTAAGAACCAGGTCAGCAGAGCCGTTGTAGTACCAGGGAGAACCAGGTCAGCAGAGCTGCTGTAGAGCCAGAGAACCAGTTCAGTAGAGCTGCTGTAGAGCCAGAGTACCAGGTCAGCAGAGCTGCTGTAGAGCCAGAGAGCCAGGTCAGCAGAGCTGCTCTAGAGCCAGAGAACCAGGTCAACAGAGCCATTGTAGAGTCAGAGAACCAGGTCAGCAGAGCCGCTCTAGAGCCAGACAACCAGGTCAGCAAAGCTCCTTTAGAGCCAGAGAACCAGGTCAGCAGAGCTGCTCTAGAGCCAGAGAACCAGGTCAGCAGGGCTGCTGTAGGGCCAGACAACTAGGTCAGCAGAACCGTTGTAGAGCCAGAGAACCAGGTCAGCAGAGCTGCTCTAGAGCCAGAGAACTAAGTCAGCAGAGCCGTTGTAGAGCCAGAGAACCAGGTCAGCAGAGCCGCTCTCGAGCCAGAGATCCAGGTCAGCAGAGCCGCTCTCGAGCCAGAGAACCAGGTCAGCAGAGCCGCTCTAGAGCCAGAGAACCAGGTCAGCAGAGCTGCTCTAGAGCCAGAGAACCAGGTCAGCAGAGCCGTTCTAGAGCCAGAGAACCAGGTCAGCAGAGCTGCTGTAGAGCCAGAGACCCAGGTCAGCAGAGCCTCTGTAGAGCCAGAGAACCAGGTCAGCAGAGCTGCAGTAGAGCCAGAGAACCAGGTCAGCAGAGCCGTTGTAGAGCCAGAGAACTGGGTCAGCAGAGCCGCTGTAAAGCCAGAGAACCAGGTCAGCAGAGCTGCTCTAGAGCCAGAGAACTGGGTCAGCAGAGCGGTTGTAGAGTCAGAGAACCGGGTCAGCAGAGCTGCTCTAGAGCCAGAGAACAAGGCCAGAAGAGCTACTCTAGAGCAAGAGAACCAGGTCCGCAGAGCTGCTGTAGAGCCAGAGAACCAGGTCAGCAAAGCCACTGTGGAGCCAGAGAACAAGGTCAGCTGAGTCGCTCTATAGCCTGAGAACCAGGTCTGCAGAGCTGCTGTAGAGCCAGAGAACGAGGTCAACAGAGCTGCTCTATGGCCAGAGAACTGGGCCAGAGAAGCAGGTCAGCCAACCAGGTCAGCAGAGGTGTTGTAGAGCCAGAGAACCAGGTCAGCAAGCTGCAGTAGAGCCAGAGAACCAGGTCAGCAGAGCTGCTGTAGAGCCAGAGAACCAGGTCAGCAGAGCCGCTCTAGAGCCAGAGAACCAGGTCAGGAGAGCCGCTCTAGAGCCAGAGAACCAGGTCAGCAGCGCTGCTCTAGAGCCAGAGAACCAGGTCAGCAGAGCTGCTGTAGAGCCAGAGAACCAGGTCAGCAGAGCCATTATAGAGCCTGAGAACCAGGTCAGCAGAGCTGTTGTGGAGCCAGAGGACCAGGTCAGAAGAGCTCCTGTAGAGCCAGAAAACCAGGTCAGCAGAGCTGCTGTAGAGCCAGAGAACCATGTCAGCAGAGTGGTTCTAGAGCCAAAGAACCAGGTCAGCAGAGCTTCTCTAGAGGCAGAGACCCAGGTCAGCAGAGCCGCTGTAGAGCCAGAGAACCAGGTCAGCAGAGCTGCTGTATAGCCAGAGAACCAGGTCAGCAGAGCCGTTGTAGAGCCTGAGACCCAGGTACGCAGAGCCTCTGTAGAGCCAGAGAACCAGGTCAGCAGAGCCGCTCTAGAGCCAGAGAACCAGGTCAGCAGAGCTGCTCTAGAGCCAGAGAACCGTGTCAGCAGAGCCGTTGTAGAGCCAGAGAACCATGTCAGCAGAGCTGCTCTAGAGCCAGAGAACCAGGTCTGCAGAGCTGCTGTAGAGCCAGAGAACCAGGTCAGCAGAGCCATTGTAGAACCAGAGAACCAGTTCAGCAGAGCTGCTCTAGAGCCAGAGAACCAGGTCAGCAGAACCGTTGTAGAGCCAGAGAACCAGGTCAGCAGAGCTGTTGTGGAGCCAGAGGACCAGGTCAGAAGAGCTCCTGTAGAGCCAGAAAACCAGGTCAGCAGAGCTGCTGTAGAGCCAGAGAACCAGGTCAGCAGAGTGGTTCTAGAGCCAAAGAACCAGGTCAGCAGAGCTTCTCTAGAGGCAGAGACCCAGGTCAGCAGAGCCGCTGTAGAGCCAGAGAACCAGGTCAGCAGAGCTGCTGTATAGCCAGAGAACCAGGTCAGCAGAGCCAATGTAGAGCCAGAGAACCAGGTCAGCAGAGCGGCTCTAGAGCCAGAGAACCAGATCAGCAGAGCTGCTGTAGAGCCAGAGAACCGTGTCAGCAGAGCCGTTGTAGAGCCAGAGAACCATGTCAGCAGAGCTGCTCTAGAGCCAGAGAACCAGGTCTGCAGAGCTGCTGTAAAGCCAGAGAACCAGGTCAGCAGAGCCATTGTAGAACCAGAGAACCAGGTCAGCAGAGCTGCTCTAGAGCCAGAGAACCAGGTCAGCAGAACCGTTGTAGAGCCAGAGAACCAGGTCAGCACAGCTGCTCTAGAGCCAGAGAACAAGGTCAGCAGAGCTGCTCTAGAGCCAGAGAACCAGGTCAGCAGAGCCGTTGTAGAGCCAGAGAACCAGGTCAGCAGAGCCGCTCTAGAGCCAGAGAACCAGGTCAGCAGAGCTGCTGTAGAGCCAGAGAACCAGGTCAGCAGAGCCGTTGTAGAGCCAGAGAGCCATGTCAGCAGAGCTGCCCTAGAGCCTGAGAACCAGGTCAGCAGAGCTGCTGTAGAGCCAGAGAACCAGGTCAGCAGAGCCGTTGTAGAACCAGAGAACCAGGTCAGCAGAGCTGCTCTAGAGCCAGAGAGCCAGGTCGGCAGAACCGTTGTAGAGCCAGAGAACCAGGTCAGCACAGCTGCTCTGGAGAGCCACAGAACCAGGTCAGCAGAGCTGCTTTAGAGCCAGAGAACCAGGTCAGCAGAGACGTTGAAGAGCCAGAGAACCAGGTCAGCAGAACCGTTGTAGAGCAAGAGAACCAGGTCAGCACAGCTGCTCTAGAGCAACAGGACCAGGTCAGCAGAGCCGCTCTAGAGCCAGAGAACCAGGTCAGCAGAGCTGCTCTAGAGCCAGAGAACCAGGCCTCGCAGAGCAGCGGTAGAGCCAGAGAACCAGGTCAACAGAGCCGCTCTAGAGCCAAAGAACCAGGTCAGCAGAGCTGCTCTAGAGCCAGAGAACCAGGTGAGCAGAGCCGTTGTAGAGCCAGAGAACCAGGTCAGAAGAGCTGCTCTAGAGCCAGAGAACCAGGTCAGCAGAGCCACTCTAGAGCCAGAGAATGAGGTCAGCAGTGCCGCTCTAGAGCCAGAGAACCAGGTCAGCAGAGCCGCTGTAGGGCCAGAGAACCAGGTCAACAGAGCTGCTCTAGAGCCAGAGAACTAGGTCAGCAGAGCTGCTCTAGAGCCAGAGAACCAGGTCAGCAGCGCCGCTGTAGAGCCAGAGATCCAGGTCAGCAGAGCCGCTGTAGAGCCAGAGAACCAGGTCAGCAGAGCTACTGTAGAGCCAGAGAACCAGGTCAGCAGAGCCGCTGTAGAGCCAGAGAACCAGAGAACTAGTTCAGCAGAGCTGTTCTAGAGCCAGAGAACCAGGTCAGCAGAGATGCTATAGAGCCAGACAACCAGGTCAGCAGAGCTGCTGTAGAGCCAGAGAACCAGGTCAGCAGAGCCGCTGTAGAGCCAGAGAACCAGGTCAGCAGAGCTGCTGTAGAGCCATAGAACCAGGTCAGCAGAGCCGTTGTAGAGCCTGAGACCCAGGTCAGCAGAGCCACTCCAGAGCCAGAGAACCAGGTCAGCAAGCTGCTGTAGAGCCTAAGAACCAGGTCAGCAGAGCCGTTGTAGTACCAGGGAGAACCAGGTCAGCAGAGCTGCTGTAGAGCCAGAGAACCAGTTCAGTAGAGCTGCTGTAGAGCCAGAGTACCAGGTCAGCAGAGCTGCTGTAGAGCCAGAGAGCCAGGTCAGCAGAGCCACTCTAGAGCCTGAGAACCAGGTAAGCAGAGCTGCTGTAGAGCCAGAGAACCATGTCAGTTGAGCTGCTGTAGAGCCAGAGTACCAGGTCAGCAGAGCTGCTGTAGAGCCAGAGAGCCAGGTCAGCAGAGCTGCTCTAGAGCCAGAGAACCAGGTCAACAGAGCCATTGTAGAGTCAGAGAACCAGGTCAGCAGAGCCGCTCTAGAGCCAGACAACCAGGTCAGCAAAGCTCCTTTAGAGCCAGAGAACCAGGTCAGCAGAGCTGCTCTAGAGCCAGAGAACCAGGTCAGCAGGGCTGCTGTAGGGCCAGACAACTAGGTCAGCAGAACCGTTGTAGAGCCAGAGAACCAGGTCAGCAGAGCTGCTCTAGAGCCAGAGAACTAAGTCAGCAGAGCCGTTGTAGAGCCAGAGAACCAGGTCAGCAGAGCCGCTCTCGAGCCAGAGATCCAGGTCAGCAGAGCCGCTCTCGAGCCAGAGAACCAGGTCAGCAGAGCCGCTCTAGAGCCAGAGAACCAGGTCAGCAGAGCTGCTCTAGAGCCAGAGAACCAGGTCAGCAGAGCCGTTCTAGAGCCAGAGAACCAGGTCAGCAGAGCTGCTGTAGAGCCAGAGACCCAGGTCAGCAGAGCCTCTGTAGAGCCAGAGAACCAGGTCAGCAGAGCTGCAGTAGAGCCAGAGAACCAGGTCAGCAGAGCCGTTGTAGAGCCAGAGAACTGGGTCAGCAGAGCCGCTGTAAAGCCAGAGAACCAGGTCAGCAGAGCTGCTCTAGAGCCAGAGAACTGGGTCAGCAGAGCGGTTGTAGAGTCAGAGAACCGGGTCAGCAGAGCTGCTCTAGAGCCAGAGAACAAGGCCAGAAGAGCTACTCTAGAGCAAGAGAACCAGGTCCGCAGAGCTGCTGTAGAGCCAGAGAACCAGGTCAGCAAAGCCACTGTGGAGCCAGAGAACAAGGTCAGCTGAGTCGCTCTATAGCCTGAGAACCAGGTCTGCAGAGCTGCTGTAGAGCCAGAGAACGAGGTCAACAGAGCTGCTCTATGGCCAGAGAACTGGGCCAGAGAAGCAGGTCAGCCAACCAGGTCAGCAGAGGTGTTGTAGAGCCAGAGAACCAGGTCAGCAAGCTGCAGTAGAGCCAGAGAACCAGGTCAGCAGAGCTGATGTAGAGCCAGAGAACCAGGTCAGCAGAGCTGCTCTAGAGCCAGAGATCCAGGTCAGCAGAGCTGCTCTAGAGCCAGAAAACCAGGTCAGCAGAGCTGCTGTAGAGCCAGAGAACCAGGTCAGCAGAGTGGTTCTAGAGCCAAAGAACCAGGTCAGCAGAGCTTCTCTAGAGGCAGAGACCCAGGTCAGCAGAGCCGCTGTAGAGCCAGAGAACCAGGTCAGCAGAGCTGCTGTATAGCCAGAGAACCAGGTCAGCAGAGCCGTTGTAGAGCCTGAGACCCAGGTACGCAGAGCCTCTGTAGAGCCAGAGAACCAGGTCAGCAGAGCCGCTCTAGAGCCAGAGAACCAGGTCAGCAGAGCTGCTCTAGAGCCAGAGAACCGTGTCAGCAGAGCCGTTGTAGAGCCAGAGAACCATGTCAGCAGAGCTGCTCTAGAGCCAGAGAACCAGGTCTGCAGAGCTGCTGTAGAGCCAGAGAACCAGGTCAGCAGAGCCATTGTAGAACCAGAGAACCAGGTCAGCAGAGCTGCTCTAGAGCCAGAGAACCAGGTCAGCAGAACCGTTGTAGAGCCAGAGAACCAGGTCAGCACAGCCGCTCTCGAGCCAGAGAACAAGGTCAGCAGAGCTGCTCTAGAGCCAGAGAACCAGGTCAGCAGAGCCGTTCTAGAGCCAGAGAACCAGGTCAGCAGAGCTGCTGTAGAGCCAGAGACCCAGGTCAGCAGAGCCTCTGTAGAGCCAGAGAACCAGGTCAGCAGAGCTGCTGTAGAGCCAGAGAACCAGGTCAGCAGAGCCGTTGTAGAGCCAGAGAACTGGGTCAGCAGAGCCGCTGTAAAGCCAGAGAACCAGGTCAGCAGAGCTGCTCTAGAGCCAGAGAACTGGGTCAGCAGAGCGGTTGTAGAGTCAGAGAACCGGGTCAGCAGAGCTGCTCTAGAGCCAGAGAACAAGGCCAGAAGAGCTACTCTAGAGCAAGAGAACCAGGTCCGCAGAGCTGCTGTAGAGCCAGAGAACCAGGTCAGCAGAGCCACTGTGGAGCCAGAGAACAAGGTCAGCTGAGTCGCTCTATAGCCTGAGAACCAGGTCTGCAGAGCTGCTGTAGAGCCAGAGAACCAGGTCAGCAGAGCCACTCTAGAGCCAGAGAACTAGGTCAGCAGAGCTGCTCTAGAGCCAGAGAACCAGGTCAGCAGAGCCGCTGTAGAGCCAGAGAACCAGGTCACAGAGCCGCTCTAGAGCCAGAGAAACAGGTCAGCAGAGCTGCTCTAGAGCCAGAGAACCAGGTCAGCAGAGCCGTTGTAGAGGCAGAGAACCAGGTCAGCAGAGCTGCTGTAGAGCCAGAGAACCAGGTCAGCAGAGCTGCTGTAGAGCCAGAGAACCAGGTAAACAGAGCTGCTGTAGGGCCAGAGAACCAGGTCAACAGAGCCGCTCTAGAGCCAGAGAACCAGGCCAGCAGAGCTGCTCTAGAGCCAGAGAACTAGGTCAGCAGAGCCGCTCTCGAGCCAGAGAACCAGGTCAGCAGAGCCGCTCTAGAGCCAGAGAACCAGGTCAGCAAGCTGCAGTAGAGCCAGAGAACCAGGTCAGCAGAGCTGCTGTAGAGCCAGAGAACCAGGTCAGCAGAGCCGCTCTAGAGCCAGAGAACCAGGTCAGGAGAGCCGCTCTAGAGCCAGAGAACCAGGTCAGCAGAGCCGCTCTAGAGCCAGAGAACCAGGTCAGCAGAGCCGCTCTAGAGCCAGAGAACCAGGTCAGCAAGCTGCAGTAGAGCCAGAGAACCAGGTCAGCAGAGCTGCTGTAGAGCCAGAAAACCAGGTCAGCAGAGCTGCTGTAGAGCCAGAGAACCAGGTCAGCAGAGTGGTTCTAGAGCCAAAGAACCAGGTCAGCAGAGCTGTTGTAGAGCCAGAGAACCAGGTCAGCAGAGCTGCTGTAGAGCCAGAGAACCAAGTCAGCAGAGCTGCTGTAGAGCCAGAGAACCAAATCAGCAGAGCCGTTGTAGAGACAGAGAACCAGGTCAGCAGAGCTGCTGTAGAGCCAGAGAACCAGGTCAGCAGAGCTGCTGTAGAGCCAGAGAACCAGGTAAGTAGAGCTGCTGTAGGGCCAGAGAACCAGGTCAACAGAGCCGCTCTAGAGCCAGAGAACCAGGCCAGCAGAGCTGCTGTAGAGCCAGAAAACCAGGTCAGCAGAGCCGCTCTAGAGCCTGAGAACCAGGTCAGCAGAGCTACTGTAGAGCCAGAGAACCAGGTCAGCAGAGCTGCTGTAGAGCCAGAGAACCAGGTCAGCAGAGCTGCTGTAGAGCCAGAAAACCAGGTCAGCAGAGCCGCTCTAGAGCTTGAGAACCAGGTCAGCAGAGCTGCTGTAGAGCCAGAGAACCAGGTCAGTAGAGCTGCTGTAGAGCCAGAGAACCAGGTCAGCAGAGCTGCTGTAGAGCCAGAGAACCAGGTCAGCAGAGCCGCTCTAGAGCCAGAGAACCAGGTCAGCAGAGCCTTTGTAGAGTCAGAGAACGAGGTCAGCAGAGCCGCTCTAGAGCCAGACAACCAGGTCAGCAAAGCTTCTTTAGAGCCAGAGAACCAGGTCAGCAGAGCTGCTCAAGAGCCAGAGAACCAGGTCAGCAGAGCTGCTGTAGAGCCAGACAACCAGGGCAGCAGAACCGTTGTAGAGCCAGAGAACCAGATCAGCAGGGCTGCTCTAGAGCCAGAGAACCAAGTCAGCAGAGCCGTTGTACAGCCAGAGAACCAGGTCAGCAGAGCCACTCTAGAGCCAGAGAACCAGGTCAGCAAGCTGCTGTAGAGCCTGAGAACCAGGTCAGCAGTGCTGCTGTAGAGCCAGAGAGCCAGGTCAGCAGAGCCGCTCTAGAGCCTGAGAACCAGGTAAGCAGAGCTGCTGTAGAGCCAGAGAACCATGTCAGTTGAGCTGCTGTAGAGCCAGAGTACCAGGTCAGCAGAGCTGCTGTAGAGCCAGAGAGCCAGGTCAGCAGAGCTGCTCTAGAGCCAGAGAACCAGGTCAACAGAGCCATTGTAGAGTCAGAGAACCAGGTCAGCAGAGCCACTCTAGAGCCAGACAACCAGGTCAGCAAAGCTCCTTTAGAGCCAGAGAACCAGGTCAGCAGAGCTGCTCTAGAGCCAGAGAACCAGGTCAGCAGGGCTGCTGTAGGGCCAGACAACTAGGTCAGCAGAACCGTTGTAGAGCCAGAGAACCAGGTCAGCAGAGCTGCTCTAGAGCCAGAGAACTAAGTCAGCAGAGCCATTGTAGAGCCAGAGAACCAGGTCAGCAGAGCCGCTCTCGAGCCAGAGATCCAGGTCAGCAGAGCCGCTCTCGAGCCAGAGAACCAGGTCAGCAGAGCCGCTCTAGAGCCAGAGAACCAGGTCAGCAGAGCTGCTCTAGAGCCAGAGAACCAGGTCAGCAGAGCCGTTCTAGAGCCAGAGAACCAGGTCAGCAGAGCTGCTGTAGAGCCAGAGACCCCGGTCAGCAGAGCCTCTGTAGAGCCAGAGAACCAGGTCAGCAGAGCTGCTGTAGAGCCAGAGAACCAGGTCAGCAGAGCCGTTGTAGAGCCAGAGAACTGGGTCAGCAGAGCCGCTGTAAAGCCAGAGAACCAGGTCAGCAGAGCTGCTCTAGAGCCAGAGAACTGGGTCAGCAGAGCGGTTGTAGAGTCAGAGAACCGGGTCAGCAGAGCTGCTCTAGAGCCAGAGAACAAGGCCAGAAGAGCTACTCTAGAGCAAGAGAACCAGGTCCGCAGAGCTGCTGTAGAGCCAGAGAACCAGGTCAGCAAAGCCACTGTGGAGCCAGAGAACAAGGTCAGCTGAGTCGCTCTATAGCCTGAGAACCAGGTCTGCAGAGCTGCTGTAGAGCCAGAGAACGAGGTCAACAGAGCTGCTCTATGGCCAGAGAACTGGGCCAGAGAAGCAGGTCAGCCAACCAGGTCAGCAGAGGTGTTGTAGAGCCAGAGAACCAGGTCAGCAAGCTGCAGTAGAGCCAGAGAACCAGGTCAGCAGAGCTGCTGTAGAGCCAGAGAACCAGGTCAGCAGAACCGCTCTAGAGCCAGAGAACCAGGTCAGGAGAGCCGCTCTAGAGCCAGAGAACCAGGTCAGCAGCGCTGCTCTAGAGCCAGAGAACCAGGTCAGCAGAGCTGCTGTAGAGCCAGAGAAACAGGTCAGCAGAGCCATTATAGAGCCTGAGAACCAGGTCAGCAGAGCTGTTGTGGAGCCAGAGGACCAGGTCAGAAGAGCTCCTGTAGAGCCAGAAAACCAGGTCAGCAGAGCTGCTGTAGAGCCAGAGAACCAGGTCAGCAGAGTGGTTCTAGAGCCAAAGAACCAGGTCAGCAGAGCTTCTCTAGAGGCAGAGACCCAGGTCAGCAGAGCCGCTGTAGAGCCAGAGAACCAGGTCAGCAGAGCTGCTGTATAGCCAGAGAACCAGGTCAGCAGAGCCGTTGTAGAGCCTGAGACCCAGGTACGCAGAGCCTCTGTAGAGCCAGAGAACCAGGTCAGCAGAGCTGCTCTAGAGCCAGAGAACCAGGTCAGCACAGCTGCTGTAGAGCCAGAGAACCAGGTCAGCAGAGCTGCTCTAGAGCCAGAGAACCAGGTCAGCAGAGCTGCTATAGAGTCATAAATCCAGGTCAGCAGAGCCAATGTAGAGCCAGAGAACCAGGTCAGCAGAGCGGCTCTAGAGACAGAGAACCAGATCAGCAGAGCTGCTGTAGAGCCAGAGAACCGTGTCAGCAGAGCCGTTGTAGAGCCAGAGAACCATGTCAGCAGAGCTGCTCTAGAGCCAGAGAACCAGGTCTGCAGAGCCATTGTAGAACCAGAGAACCAGGTCAGCAGAGCTGCTCTAGAGCCAGAGAACCAGGTCAGCAGAACCGTTGTAGAGCCAGAGAACCAGGTCAGCACAGCTGCTCTAGAGCCAGAGAACCAGGTCAGCAGAGCTGCTCTAGAGCCAGAGAACCAGGTCAGCAGAGCCGTTGTAGAGCCAGAGAACCAGGTCAGCAGAGCTGCTGTAGAGCCAGAGAACCAGGTCAGCAGAGCTGCTGTAGAGCCAGAGAACCAGGTCAGCAGAGCCACTCTAGAGCCAGAGAACTAGGTCAGCAGAGCTGCTCTAGAGCCAGAGAACCAGGTCAGCAGAGCCGCTGTAGAGCCAGAGAACCAGGTCAACAGAGCCGCTCTAGAGCCAGAGAACCAGGTCAGCAGAGCCGCTGTAGAGCCAGAGAACCAGGTCAACAGAGCCGCTCTAGAGCCAGAGAACCAGGTCAGCAGAGCTGCTCTAGAGCCAGAGAACCAGGTCAGCAGAGCCGTTGTAGAGGCAGAGAACCAGGTCAGCAGAGCTGCTGTAGAGCCAGAGAACCAGGTCAGCAGAGCTGCTGTAGAGCCAGAGAACCAGGTAAACAGAGCTGCTGTAGGGCCAGAGAACCTGGTCAACAGAGCCGCTCTAGAGCCAGAGAACCAGGCCAGCAGAGCTGCTCTAGAGCCAGAGAACCAGGTCAGCAGAGCCGCTCTCGAGCCAGAGAACCAGGTCAGCAGAGCCGCTCTAGAGCCAGAGAACCAGGTCAGCAGAGCTGCTCTAGAGCCAGAGAACCAGGTCAGCAGAGCCGTTCTAGAGCCAGAGAACCAGGTCAGCAGAGCTGCTGTAGAGC
Organism: Calotriton arnoldi; assembly: GCA_963921515.1. Taxonomy (NCBI): domain Eukaryota; kingdom Metazoa; phylum Chordata; class Amphibia; order Caudata; family Salamandridae; genus Calotriton; species Calotriton arnoldi. The sequence continues at coordinate 5,905,555 of CAWUFW010000138.1, forward strand.
CAGAGACCCAGGTCAGCAGAGCCTCTGTAGAGCCAGAGAACCAGGTCAGCAGAGCTGCTGTAGAGCCAGAGAACCAGGTCAGCAGAGCCGTTGTAGAGCCAGAGACCCAGGTCAGCAGAGCCTCTGTAGAGCCAGAGAACCAGGTCAGCAGAGCCGTTGTAGAGCCAGAGAACTGGGTCAGCAGAGCCGCTGTAAAGCCAGAGAACCAGGTCAGCAGAGCTGCTGTAGAGCCAGAGAACCAGGTCAGCAGAGCCGCTCTAGAGCCAGAGAACCAGGTCAGGAGAGCCGCTCTAGAGCCAGAGAACCAGGTCAGCAGCGCTGCTCTAGAGCTAGAGAACCAGGTCAGCAGAGCTGCTGTAGAGCCAGAGAACCATGTCAGCAGAGCCATTATAGAGCCAGAGAACCGGGTCAGCAGAGCTGTTGTGGAGCCAGAGGACCAGGTCAGAAGAGCTGCTGTAGAGCCAGAAAACCAGGTCAGCAGAGCTGCTGTAGAGCCAGAGAACCAGGTCAGCAGAGTGGTTCTAGAGCCAAAGAACCAGGTCAGCAGAGCTTCTCTAGAGACAGAGAACCAGGTCAGCAGAGCTGCTGTAGAGCCAGAGAACCAGGTCAGCAGAGCTGCTGTAGAGCCAGAGACCCAGGTCAGCAGAGCCTCTGTAGAGCCAGAGAACCAGGTCAGCAGAGCTGCTGTAGAGCCAGAGAACCAGGTCAGCAGAGCCGTTGTAGAGCCAGAGAACTGAATCAGCAGAGCCGCTGTAAAGCCAGAGAACCAGGTCAGCAGAGCTGCTCTAGAGTCAGAGAACCGGGTCAGCAGAGCTGCTCTAGAGCCAGAGAACAAGGCCAGTAGAGCTACTCTAGAGCAAGAGAACCAGGTCCGCAGAGCTGCTGTAGAGCCAGAGAACCAGGTCAGCAGAGCCACTGTGGAGCCAGAGAACAAGGTCAGCTGAGTCGCTCTATAGCCTGAGAACCAGGTCTGCAGAGCTGCTGTAGAGCCAGAGAACGAGGTCAACAGAGCTGCTCTATGGCCAGAGAACTGGGCCAGAGAACCAGGTCAGCGAACCAGGTCAGCAGAGGTGTTGTAGAGCCAGAGAACCAGGTCAGCAAGCTGCAGTAGAGCCAGAGAACCAGGTCAGCAGAGCTGCTGTAGAGCCAGAGAACCAGGTCAGCAGAGCCGCTCTAGAGCCAGAGAACCAGGTCAGGAGAGCCGCTCTAGAGCCAGAGAACCAGGTCAGCAGCGCTGCTCTAGAGTTAGAGAACCAGGTCAGCAGAGCTGCTGTAGAGCCAGAGAACCAGGTCAGCAGAGCCATTATAGAGCCAGAGAACCAGGTCAGCAGAGCTGTTGTGGAGCCAGAGGACCAGGTCAGAAGAGCTGCTGTAGAGCCAGAAAACCAGGTCAGCAGAGCTGCTGTAGAGCCAGAGAACCAGGTCAGCAGAGTGGTTCTAGAGCCAAAGAACCAGGTCAGCAGAGCTTCTCTAGAGACAGAGAACCAGGTCAGCAGAGCTGCTGTAGAGCCATAGAACCAGGTCAGCAGAGCTGCTGTAGAGGCAGAGACCCAGGTCAGCAGAGCCGCTGTAGAGCCAGAGAACCAGGTCAGCAGAGCTGCTGTAGAGCCAGAGACCCAGGTCAGCAGAGCCTCTGTAGAGCCAGAGAACCAGGTCAGCAGAGCTGCTGTAGAGCCAGAGAACCAGGTCAGCAGAGCCGTTGTAGAGCCAGAGAACTGGGTCAGCAGAGCCGCTGTAAAGCCAGAGAACCAGGTCAGCAGAGCTGCTCTAGAGCCAGAGAACTGGGTCAGCAGAGCTGCTCTAGAGCCAGAGAACCAGGTCAGCAGAGCCATTATAGAGCCTGAATACCAGGTCAGCAGAGCTGTTGTGGAGCCAGAGGACCAGGTCAGAAAAGCTCCTGTAGAGCCAGAAAACCAGGTCAGCAGAGCTGCTGTAGAGCCAGAGAACAAGGCCAGAAGAGCTACTCTAGAGCAAGAGAACCAGGTCCGCAGAGCTGCTGTAGAGCCAGAGAACCAGGTCAGCAAAGCCACTGTGGAGCCAGAGAACAAGGTCAGCTGAGTCGCTCTATAGCCTGAGAACCAGGTCTGCAGAGCTGCTGTAGAGCCAGAGAACGAGGTCAACAGAGCTGCTCTATGGCCAGAGAACTGGGCCAGAGAAGCAGGTCAGCCAACCAGGTCAGCAGAGGTGTTGTAGAGCCAGAGAACCAGGTCAGCAAGCTGCAGTAGAGCCAGAGAACCAGGTCAGCAGAGCTGCTGTAGAGCCAGAGAACCAGGTCAGCAGAGCCGCTCTAGAGCCAGAGAACCAGGTCAGGAGAGCCGCTCTAGAGCCAGAGAACCAGGTCAGCAGCGCTGCTCTAGAGCCAGAGAACCAGGTCAGCAGAGCTGCTGTAGAGCCAGAGAACCAGGTCAGCAGAGCCATTATAGAGCCTGAGAACCAGGTCAGCAGAGCTGTTGTGGAGCCAGAGGACCAGGTCAGAAGAGCTCCTGTAGAGCCAGAAAACCAGGTCAGCAGAGCTGCTGTAGAGCCAGAGAACCAGGTCAGCAGAGTGGTTCTAGAGCCAAAGAACCAGGTCAGCAGAGCTTCTCTAGAGGCAGAGACCCAGGTCAGCAGAGCCGCTGTAGAGCCAGAGAACCAGGTCAGCAGAGCTGCTGTATAGCCAGAGAACCAGGTCAGCAGAGCCGTTGTAGAGCCTGAGACCCAGGTACGCAGAGCCTCTGTAGAGCCAGAGAACCAGGTCAGCAGAGCCGCTCTAGAGCCAGAGAACCAGGTCAGCACATCTGCTGTAGAGCCAGAGAACCAGGTCAGCAGAGCTGCTCTAGAGCCAGAGAACCAGGTCAGCAGAGCTGCTATAGAGTCATAAATCCAGGTCAGCAGAGCCGCTGTAGAGCCAGAGAACCAGGTCAACAGAGCCGCTCTAGAGCCAGAGAACCAGGTCAGCAGAGCTGCTCTAGAGCCAGAGAACCGTGTCAGCAGAGCCGTTGTAGAGCCAGAGAACCATGTCAGCAGAGCTGCTCTAGAGCCAGAGAACCAGGTCTGCAGAGCTGCTGTAGAGCCAGAGAACCAGGTCAGCAGAGCCATTGTAGAACCAGAGAACCAGGTCAGCAGAGCTGCTCTAGAGCCAGAGAACCAGGTCAGCAGAACCGTTGTAGAGCCAGAGAACCAGGTCAGCACAGCCGCTCTCGAGCCAGAGAACAAGGTCAGCAGAGCTGCTCTAGAGCCAGAGAACCAGGTCAGCAGAGCCGTTCTAGAGCCAGAGAACCAGGTCAGCAGAGCTGCTGTAGAGCCAGAGACCCAGGTCAGCAGAGCCTCTGTAGAGCCAGAGAACCAGGTCAGCAGAGCTGCTGTAGAGCCAGAGAACCAGGTCAGCAGAGCCGTTGTAGAGCCAGAGAACTGGGTCAGCAGAGCCGCTGTAAAGCCAGAGAACCAGGTCAGCAGAGCTGCTCTAGAGCCAGAGAACTGGGTCAGCAGAGCGGTTGTAGAGTCAGAGAACCGGGTCAGCAGAGCTGCTCTAGAGCCAGAGAACAAGGCCAGAAGAGCTACTCTAGAGCAAGAGAACCAGGTCCGCAGAGCTGCTGTAGAGCCAGAGAACCAGGTCAGCAGAGCCACTGTGGAGCCAGAGAACAAGGTCAGCTGAGTCGCTCTATAGCCTGAGAACCAGGTCTGCAGAGCTGCTGTAGAGCCAGAGAACCAGGTCAGCAGAGCCACTCTAGAGCCAGAGAACTAGGTCAGCAGAGCTGCTCTAGAGCCAGAGAACCAGGTCAGCAGAGCCGCTGTAGAGCCAGAGAACCAGGTCAACAGAGCCGCTCTAGAGCCAGAGAAACAGGTCAGCAGAGCTGCTCTAGAGCCAGAGAACCAGGTCAGCAGAGCCGTTGTAGAGCCAGAGAACCATGTCAGCAGAGCTGCTCTAGAGCCAGAGAACCAGGTCTGCAGAGCTGCTGTAGAGCCAGAGAACCAGGTCAGCAGAGCCATTGTAGAACCAGAGAACCAGGTCAGCAGAGCTGCTCTAGAGCCAGAGAACCAGGTCAGCAGAACCGTTGTAGAGCCAGAGAACCAGGTCAGCACAGCCGCTCTCGAGCCAGAGAACAAGGTCAGCAGAGCTGCTCTAGAGCCAGAGAACCAGGTCAGCAGAGCCGTTCTAGAGCCAGAGAACCAGGTCAGCAGAGCTGCTGTAGAGCCAGAGACCCAGGTCAGCAGAGCTTCTGTAGAGCCAGAGAACCAGGTCAGCAGAGCTGCTGTAGAGCCAGAGAACCAGGTCAGCAGAGCCGTTGTAGAGCCAGAGAACTGGGTCAGCAGAGCCGCTGTAAAGCCAGAGAACCAGGTCAGCAGAGCTGCTCTAGAGCCAGAGAACTGGGTCAGCAGAGCGGTTGTAGAGTCAGAGAACCGGGTCAGCAGAGCTGCTCTAGAGCCAGAGAACAAGGCCAGAAGAGCTACTCTAGAGCAAGAGAACCAGGTCCGCAGAGCTGCTGTAGAGCCAGAGAACCAGGTCAGCAGAGCCACTGTGGAGCCAGAGAACAAGGTCAGCTGAGTCGCTCTATAGCCTGAGAACCAGGTCTGCAGAGCTGCTGTAGAGCCAGAGAACCAGGTCAGCAGAGCCACTCTAGAGCCAGAGAACTAGGTCAGCAGAGCTGCTCTAGAGCCAGAGAACCAGGTCAGCAGAGCCGCTGTAGAGCCAGAGAACCAGGTCAACAGAGCCGCTCTAGAGCCAGAGAAACAGGTCAGCAGAGCTGCTCTAGAGCCAGAGAACCAGGTCAGCAGAGCCGTTGTAGAGGCAGAGAACCAGGTCAGCAGAGCTGCTGTAGAGCCAGAGAACCAGGTAAACAGAGCTGCTGTAGGGCCAGAGAACCAGGTCAACAGAGCCGCTCTAGAGCCAGAGAACCAGGCCAGCAGAGCTGCTCTAGAGCCAGAGAACCAGGTCAGCAGAGCCGCTCTCGACCCAGAGAACCAGGTCAGCAGAGCCGCTCTAGAGCCAGAGAACCAGGTCAGCAAGCTGCAGTAGAGCCAGAGAACCAGGTCAGCAGAGCTGCTGTAGAGCCAGAGAACCAGGTCAGCAGAGCCGCTCTAGAGCCAGAGAACCAGGTCAGGAGAGCCGCTCTAGAGCCAGAGAACCAGGTCAGCAGAGCCGCTCTAGAGCCAGAGATCCAGGTCAGCAGAGCTGCTCTAGAGCCAGAAAACCAGATCAGCAGAGCTGCTGTAGAGCCAGAGAACCAGGTCAGCAGAGTGGTTCTAGAGCCAAAGAACCAGGTCAGCAGAGCTGTTGTAGAGCCAGAGAACCAGGTCAGCAGAGCTGCTGTAGAGCCAGAGAACCAAGTCAGCAGAGCTGCTGTAGAGCCAGAGAACCAAGTCAGCAGAGCCGTTGTAGAGACAGAGAACCAGGTCAGCAGAGCTGCTGTAGAGCCAGAGAACCAGGTCAGCAGAGCCGCTCTAGAGCCAGAGAACCAGGTCAGCAGAGCTGCTGTAGAGCCAGAGAACCAGGTCAGCAGAGCCGTTGTAGAGCCAGAGAGCCATGTCAGCAGAGCTGCCCTAGAGCCTGAGAACCAGGTCAGCAGAGCTGCTGTAGAGCCAGAGAACCAGGTCAGCAGAGCCGTTGTAGAACCAGAGAACCAGGTCAGCAGAGCTGCTCTAGAGCCAGAGAGCCAGGTCGGCAGAACCGTTGTAGAGCCAGAGAACCAGGTCAGCACAGCTGCTCTAGAGCCACAGAACCAGGTCAGCAGAGCTGCTTTAGAGCCAGAGAACCAGGTCAGCAGAGACGTTGAAGAGCCAGAGAACCAGGTCAGCAGAACCGTTGTAGAGCCAGAGAACCAGGTCAGCAGAGCTGCTCTAGAGCCAGAGAACCAGGCCTCGCAGAGCAGCGGTAGAGCCAGAGAACCAGGTCAACAGAGCCGCTCTAGAGCCAAAGAACCAGGTCAGCAGAGCTGCTCTAGAGCCAGAGAACCAGGTGAGCAGAGCCGTTGTAGAGCCAGAGAACCAGGTCAGAAGAGCTGCTGTAGAGCCAGAGAACCAGGTCAGCAGAGCCACTCTAGAGCCAGAGAATGAGGTCAGCAGTGCCGCTCTAGAGCCAGAGAACCAGGTCAGCAGAGCCGCTGTAGGGCCAGAGAACCAGGTCAACAGAGCTGCTCTAGAGCCAGAGAACTAGGTCAGCAGAGCTGCCTAGAGACAGAGAACCAGGTCAGCAGCGCCGCTGTAGAGCCAGAGATCCAGGTCAGCAGAGCCGCTGTAGAGCCAGAGAACCAGGTCAGCAGAGCTACTGTAGAGCCAGAGAACCAGGTCAGCAGAGCCGCTGTAGAGCCAGAGAACCAGAGAACTAGTTCAGCAGAGCTGTTCTAGAGCCAGAGAACCAGGTCAGCAGAGATGCTATAGAGCCAGACAACCAGGTCAGCAGAGCTGCTGTAGAGCCAGAGAACCAGGTCAGCAGAGCCGCTGTAGAGCCAGAGAACCAGGTCAGCAGAGCTGCTGTAGAGCCATAGAACCAGGTCAGCAGAGCCGTTGTAGAGCCTGAGACCCAGGTCAGCAGAGCCACTCCAGAGCCAGAGAACCAGGTCAGCAAGCTGCTGTAGAGCCTAAGAACCAGGTCAGCAGAGCCGTTGTAGTACCAGGGAGAACCAGGTCAGCAGAGCTGCTGTAGAGCCAGAGAACCAGTTCAGTAGAGCTGCTGTAGAGCCAGAGTACCAGGTCAGCAGAGCTGCTGTAGAGCCAGAGAGCCAGGTCAGCAGAGCCGCTCTAGAGCCTGAGAACCAGGTAAGCAGAGCTGCTGGAGAGCCAGAGAACCATGTCAGTTGAGCTGCTGTAGAGCCAGAGTACCAGGTCAGCAGAGCTGCTGTAGAGCCAGAGAGCCAGGTCAGCAGAGCTGCTCTAGAGCCAGAGAACCAGGTCAACAGAGCCATTGTAGAGTCAGAGAACCAGGTCAGCAGAGCCGCTCTAGAGCCAGACAACCAGGTCAGCAAAGCTCCTTTAGAGCCAGAGAACCAGGTCAGCAGAGCTGCTCTAGAGCCAGAGAACCAGGTCAGCAGGGCTGCTGTAGGGCCAGACAACTAGGTCAGCAGAACCGTTGTAGAGCCAGAGAACCAGGTCAGCAGAGCTGCTCTAGAGCCAGAGAACTAAGTCAGCAGAGCCGTTGTAGAGCCAGAGAACCAGGTCAGCAGAGCCGCTCTCGAGCCAGAGATCCAGGTCAGCAGAGCCGCTCTCGAGCCAGAGAACCAGGTCAGCAGAGCCGCTCTAGAGCCAGAGAACCAGGTCAGCAGAGCTGCTCTAGAGCCAGAGAACCAGGTCAGCAGAGCCGTTCTAGAGCCAGAGAACCAGGTCAGCAGAGCTGCTGTAGAGCCAGAGACCCAGGTCAGCAGAGCCTCTGTAGAGCCAGAGAACCAGGTCAGCAGAGCTGCTGTAGAGCCAGAGAACCAGGTCAGCAGAGCCGTTGTAGAGCCAGAGAACTGGGTCAGCAGAGCCGCTGTAAAGCCAGAGAACCAGGTCAGCAGAGCTGCTCTAGAGCCAGAGAACTGGGTCAGCAGAGCGGTTGTAGAGTCAGAGAACCGGGTCAGCAGAGCTGCTCTAGAGCCAGAGAACAAGGCCAGAAGAGCTACTCTAGAGCAAGAGAACCAGGTCCGCAGAGCTGCTGTAGAGCCAGAGAACCAGGTCAGCAAAGCCACTGTGGAGCCAGAGAACAAGGTCAGCTGAGTCGCTCTATAGCCTGAGAACCAGGTCTGCAGAGCTGCTGTAGAGCCAGAGAACGAGGTCAACAGAGCTGCTCTATGGCCAGAGAACTGGGCCAGAGAAGCAGGTCAGCCAACCAGGTCAGCAGAGGTGTTGTAGAGCCAGAGAACCAGGTCAGCAAGCTGCAGTAGAGCCAGAGAACCAGGTCAGCAGAGCTGCTGTAGAGCCAGAGAACCAGGTCAGCAGAGCCGCTCTAGAGCCAGAGAACCAGGTCAGGAGAGCCGCTCTAGAGCCAGAGAACCAGGTCAGCAGCGCTGCTCTAGAGCCAGAGAACCAGGTCAGCAGAGCTGCTGTAGAGCCAGAGAACCAGGTCAGCAGAGCCATTATAGAGCCTGAGAACCAGGTCAGCAGAGCTGTTGTGGAGCCAGAGGACCAGGTCAGAAGAGCTCCTGTAGAGCCAGAAAACCAGGTCAGCAGAGCTGCTGTAGAGCCAGAGAACCAGGTCAGCAGAGTGGTTCTAGAGCCAAAGAACCAGGTCAGCAGAGCTTCTCTAGAGGCAGAGACCCAGGTCAGCAGAGCCTCTGTAGAGCCAGAGAACCAGGTCAGCAGAGCTGCTGTATAGCCAGAGAACCAGGTCATCAGAGCCGTTGTAGAGCCTGAGACCCAGGTACGCAGAGCCTCTGTAGAGCCAGAGAACCAGGTCAGCAGAGCCGCTCTAGAGCCAGAGAACCAGGTCAGCACAGCTGCTGTAGAGCCAGAGAACCAGGTCAGCAGAGCTGCTCTAGAGCCAGAGAACCAGGTCAGCAGAGCTGCTATAGAGTCATAAATCCAGGTCAGCAGAGCCAATGTAGAGCCAGAGAACCAGGTCAGCAGAGCGGCTCTAGAGCCAGAGAACCAGATCAGCAGAGCTGCTGTAGAGCCAGAGAACCGTGTCAGCAGAGCCGTTGTAGAGCCAGAGAACCATGTCAGCAGAGCTGCTCTAGAGCCAGAGAACCAGGTCTGCAGAGCTGCTGTAGAGCCAGAGAACCAGGTCAGCAGAGCCATTGTAGAACCAGAGAACCAGGTCAGCAGAGCTGCTCTAGAGCCAGAGAACCAGGTCAGCAGAACCGTTGTAGAGCCAGAGAACCAGGTCAGCAGAGCTGCTGTAGAGCCAGAGAACCAGGTCAGCAGAGCTGCTGTAGAGCCAGAGAACCAGGTCAGCAGAGCCACTCTAGAGCCAGAGAACTAGGTCAGCAGAGCTGCTCTAGAGCCAGAGAACCAGGTCAGCAGAGCCGCTGTAGAGCCAGAGAACCAGGTCAGCAGAGCCGCTCTAGAGCCAGAGAACCAGGTCAGCAGAGCTGCTCTAGAGCCAGAGAACCAGGTCAGCAGAGCCGTTGTAGAGGCAGAGAACCAGGTCAGCAGAGCTGCTGTAGAGCCAGAGAACCAGGTCAGCAGAGCTGCTGTAGAGCCAGAGAACCAGGTAAACAGAGCTGCTGTAGGGCCAGAGAACCTGGTCAACAGAGCCGCTCTAGAGCCAGAGAACCAGGCCAGCAGAGCTGCTCTAGAGCCAGAGAACCAGGTCAGCAGAGCCGCTCTCGAGCCAGAGAACCAGGTCAGCAGAGCCGCTCTAGAGCCAGAGAACCAGGTCAGCAGAGCTGCTCTAGAGCCAGAGAACCAGGTCAGCAGAGCCGTTCTAGAGCCAGAGAACCAGGTCAGCAGAGCTGCTGTAGAGCCAGAGACCCAGGTCAGCAGAGCCTCTGTAGAGCCAGAGAACCAGGTCAGCAGAGCTGCTGTAGAGCCAGAGAACCAGGTCAGCAGAGCCGTTGTAGAGCCAGAGATCTGGGTCAGCAGAGCCGCTGTAAAGCCAGAGAACCAGGTCAGCAGAGCTGCTGTAGAGCCAGAGAACCAGGTCAGCAGAGCCGCTCTAGAGCCAGAGAACCAGGTCAGGAGAGCCGCTCTAGAGCCAGAGAACCAGGTCAGCAGTGCTGCTCTAGAGCTAGAGAACCAGGTCAGCAGAGCTGCTGTAGAGCCAGAGAACCAGGTCAGCAGAGCCATTATAGAGCCAGAGAACCAGGTCAGCAGAGCTGTTGTGGAGCCAGAGGACCAGGTCAGAAGAGCTGCTGTAGAGCAAGAAAACCAGGTCAGCAGAGCTGCTGTAGAGCCAGAGAACCAGGTCAGCAGAGTGGTTCTAGAGCCTAAGAACCAGGTCAGCAGAGCTTCTCTAGAGACAGAGAACCAGGTCAGCAGAGCTGCTGTAGAGCCAGAGAACCAGGTCAGCAGAGCTGCTGTAGAGCCAGAGACCCAGGTCAGCAGAGCCTCTGTAGAGCCAGAGAACCAGGTCAGCAGAGCTGCTGTAGAGCCAGAGAACCAGGTCAGCAGAGCCGTTGTAGAGCCAGAGAACTGGGTCAGCAGAGCCGCTGTAAAGCCAGAGAACCAGGTCAGCAGAGCTGCTCTAGAGTCAGAGAACCGGGTCAGCAGAGCTGCTCTAGAGCCATAGAACAAGGCCAGTAGAGCTACTCTAGAGCAAGAGAACCAGGTCCGCAGAGCTGCTGTAGAGCCAGAGAACCAGGTCAGCAGAGCCACTGTGGAGCCAGAGAACAAGGTCAGCTGAGTCGCTCTATAGCCTGAGAACTGGGCCAGAGAACCAGGTCAGCGAACCAGGTCAGCAGAGGTGTTGTAGAGCCAGAGAACCAGGTCAGCAAGCTGCAGTAGAGCCAGAGAACCAGGTCAGCAGAGCTGCTGTAGAGCCAGAGAACGAGGTCAACAGAGCTGCTCTATGGCCAGAGAACTGGGCCAGAGAACCAGGTCAGCGAACCAGGTCAGCAGAGGTGTTGTAGAGCCAGAGAACCAGGTCAGCAAGCTGCAGTAGAGCCAGAGAACCAGGTCAGCAGAGCTGCTGTAGAGCCAGAGAACCAGGTCAGCAGAGCCGCTCTAGAGCCAGAGAACCAGGTCAGGAGAGCCTCTCTAGAGCCAGAGAACCAGGTCAGCAGTGCTGGTCTAGAGTTAGAGAACCAGGTCAGCAGAGCTGCTGTAGAGCCAGAGAACCAGGTCAGCAGAGCCATTATAGAGCCAGAGAACCAGGTCAGCAGAGCTGTTGTGGAGCCAGAGGACCAGGTCAGAAGAGCTGCTGTAGAGCCAGAAAACCAGGTCAGCAGAGCTGCTGTAGAGCCAGAGAACCAGGTCAGCAGAGTGGTTCTAGAGCCAAAGAACCAGGTCAGCAGAGCTTCTCTAGAGACAGAGAACCAGGTCAGCAGAGCTGCTGTAGAGCCATAGAACCAGGTCAGCAGAGCTGCTGTAGAGGCAGAGACCCAGGTCAGCAGAGCCGCTGTAGAGCCAGAGAACCAGGTCAGCAGAGCTGCTGTAGAGCCAGAGACCCAGGTCAGCAGAGCCTCTGTAGAGCCAGAGAACCAGGTCAGCAGAGCTGCTGTAGAGCCAGAGAACCAGTTCAGTAGAGCTGCTGTAGAGCCAGAGTACCAGGTCAGCAGAGCTGCTGTAGAGCCAGAGAGCCAGGTCAGCAGAGCCGCTCTAGAGCCTGAGAACCAGGTAAGCAGAGCTGCTGTAGAGCCAGAGAACCATGTCAGTTGAGCTGCTGTAGAGCCAGAGTACCAGGTCAGCAGAGCTGCTGTAGAGCCAGAGAGCCAGGTCAGCAGAGCTGCTCTAGAGCCAGAGAACCAGGTCAACAGAGCCATTGTAGAGTCAGAGAACCAGGTCAGCAGAGCCGCTCTAGAGCCAGACAACCAGGTCAGCAAAGCTCCTTTAGAGCCAGAGAACCAGGTCAGCAGAGCTGCTCTAGAGCCAGAGAACCAGGTCAGCAGGGCTGCTGTAGGGCCAGACAACTAGGTCAGCAGAACCGTTGTAGAGCCAGAGAACCAGGTCAGCAGAGCTGCTCTAGAGCCAGAGAACTAAGTCAGCAGAGCCGTTGTAGAGCCAGAGAACCAGGTCAGCAGAGCCGCTCTCGAGCCAGAGATCCAGGTCAGCAGAGCCGCTCTCGAGCCAGAGAACCAGGTCAGCAGAGCCGCTCTAGAGCCAGAGAACCAGGTCAGCAGAGCTGCTCTAGAGCCAGAGAACCAGGTCAGCAGAGCCGTTCTAGAGCCAGAGAACCAGGTCAGCAGAGCTGCTGTAGAGCCAGAGACCCAGGTCAGCAGAGCCTCTGTAGAGCCAGAGAACCAGGTCAGCAGAGCTGCTGTAGAGCCAGAGAACCAGGTCAGCAGAGCCGTTGTAGAGCCAGAGAACTGGGTCAGCAGAGCCGCTGTAAAGCCAGAGAACCAGGTCAGCAGAGCTGCTCTAGAGCCAGAGAACTGGGTCAGCAGAGCGGTTGTAGAGTCAGAGAACCGGGTCAGCAGAGCTGCTCTAGAGCCAGAGAACAAGGCCAGAAGAGCTACTCTAGAGCAAGAGAACCAGGTCCGCAGAGCTGCTGTAGAGCCAGAGAACCAGGTCAGCAAAGCCACTGTGGAGCCAGAGAACAAGGTCAGCTGAGTCGCTCTATAGCCTGAGAACCAGGTCTGCAGAGCTGCTGTAGAGCCAGAGAACGAGGTCAACAGAGCTGCTCTATGGCCAGAGAACTGGGCCAGAGAAGCAGGTCAGCCAACCAGGTCAGCAGAGGTGTTGTAGAGCCAGAGAACCAGGTCAGCAAGCTGCAGTAGAGCCAGAGAACCAGGTCAGCAGAGCTGCTGTAGAGCCAGAGAACCAGGTCAGCAGAGCCGCTCTAGAGCCAGAGAACCAGGTCAGGAGAGCCGCTCTAGAGCCAGAGAACCAGGTCAGCAGCGCTGCTCTAGAGCCAGAGAACCAGGTCAGCAGAGCTGCTGTAGAGCCAGAGAACCAGGTCAGCAGAGCCATTATAGAGCCTGAGAACCAGGTCAGCAGAGCTGTTGTGGAGCCAGAGGACCAGGTCAGAAGAGCTCCTGTAGAGCCAGAAAACCAGGTCAGCAGAGCTGCTGTAGAGCCAGAGAACCAGGTCAGCAGTGTGGTTCTAGAGCCAAAGAACCAGGTCAGCAGAGCTTCTCTAGAGGCAGAGACCCAGGTCAGCAGAGCCTCTGTAGAGCCAGAGAACCAGGTCAGCAGAGCTGCTGTATAGCCAGAGAACCAGGTCAGCAGAGCCGTTGTAGAGCCTGAGACCCAGGTACGCAGAGCCTCTGTAGAGCCAGAGAACCAGGTCAGCAGAGCCGCTCTAGAGCCAGAGAACCAGGTCAGCACAGCTGCTGTAGAGCCAGAGAACCAGGTCAGCAGAGCTGCTCTAGAGCCAGAGAACCAGGTCAGCAGAGCTGCTATAGAGTCATAAATCCAGGTCAGCAGAGCCAATGTAGAGCCAGAGAACCAGGTCAGCAGAGCGGCTCTAGAGACAGAGAACCAGATCAGCAGAGCTGCTGTAGAGCCAGAGAACCGTGTCAGCAGAGCCGTTGTAGAGCCAGAGAACCATGTCAGCAGAGCTGCTCTAGAGCCAGAGAACCAGGTCTGCAGAGCTGCTGTAGAGCCAGAGAACCAGGTCAGCAGAGCCATTGTAGAACCAGAGAACCAGGTCAGCAGAGCTGCTCTAGAGCCAGAGAACCAGGTCAGCAGAACCGTTGTAGAGCCAGAGAACCAGATCAGCACAGCTGCTCTAGAGCCAGAGAACAAGGTCAGCAGAGCTGCTCTAGAGCCAGAGAACCAGGTCAGCAGAGCCGTTGTAGAGCCAGAGAACCAGGTCAGCAGAGCTGCTGTAGAGCCAGAGAACCAGGTCAGCAGAGCTGCTGTAGAGCCAGAGAACCAGGTCAGCAGAGCCACTCTAGAGCCAGAGAACTAGGTCAGCAGAGCTGCTCTAGAGCCAGAGAACCAGGTCAGCAGAGCCGCTGTAGAGCCAGAGAACCAGGTCAACAGAGCCGCTCTAGAGCCAGAGAACCAGGTCAGCAGAGCTGCTCTAGAGCCAGAGAACCAAGTCAGCAGAGCCGTTGTAGAGGCAGAGAACCAGGTCAGCAGAGCTGCTGTAGAGCCAGAGAACCAGGTCAGCAGAGCTGCTGTAGAGCCAGAGAACCAGGTAAACAGAGCTGCTGTAGGGCCAGAGAACCTGGTCAACAGAGCTGCTCTAGAGCCAGAGAACCAGGTCAGCAGAGCCGCTCTCGAGCCAGAGAACCAGGTCAGCAGAGCCGCTCTCGAGCCAGAGAACCAGGTCAGCAGAGCCGCTCTAGAGCCAGAGAACCAGGTCAGCAGAGCTGCTCTAGAGCCAGAGAACCAGGTCAGCAGAGCCGTTCTAGAGCCAGAGAACCAGGTCAGCAGAGCTGCTGTAGAGCCAGAGACCCAGGTCAGCAGAGCCTCTGTAGAGCCAGAGAACCAGGTCAGCAGAGCTGCTGTAGAGCCAGAGAACCAGGTCAGCAGAGCCGTTGTAGAGCCAGAGAACTGGGTCAGCAGAGCCGCTGTAAAGCCAGAGAACCAGGTCAGCAGAGCTGCTGTAGAGCCAGAGAACCAGGTCAGCAGAGCCGCTCTAGAGCCAGAGAACCAGGTCAGCAGTGCTGCTCTAGAGCTAGAGAACCAGGTCAGCAGAGCTGCTGTAGAGCCAGAGAACCAGGTCAGCAGAGCCATTATAGAGCCAGAGAACCAGGTCAGCAGAGCTGTTGTGGAGCCAGAGGACCAGGTCAGAAGAGCTGCTGTAGAGCCAGAAAACCAGGTCAGCAGAGCTGCTGTAGAGCCAGAGAACCAGGTCAGCAGAGTGGTTCTAGAGCCAAAGAACCAGGTCAGCAGAGCTTCTCTAGAGACAGAGAACCAGGTCAGCAGAGCTGCTGTAGAGCCAGAGAACCAGGTCAGCAGAGCTGCTGTAGAGCCAGAGACCCAGGTCAGCAGAGCCTCTGTAGAGCCAGAGAACCAGGTCAGCAGAGCTGCTGTAGAGCCAGAGAACCAGGTCAGCAGAGCCGTTGTAGAGCCAGAGAACTGGGTCAGCAGAGCCGCTGTAAAGCCAGAGAACCAGGTCAGCAGAGCTGCTCTAGAGTCAGAGAACCGGGTCAGCAGAGCTGCTCTAGAGCCAGAGAACAAGGCCAGTAGAGCTACTCTAGAGCAAGAGAACCAGGTCCGCAGAGCTGCTGTAGAGCCAGAGAACCAGGTCAGCAGAGCCACTGTGGAGCCAGAGAACAAGGTCAGCTGAGTCGCTCTATAGCCTGAGAACCAGGTCTGCAGAGCTGCTGTAGAGCCAGAGAACGAGGTCAACAGAGCTGCTCTATGGCCAGAGAACTGGGCCAGAGAACCAGGTCAGCGAACCAGGTCAGCAGAGGTGTTGTAGAGCCAGAGAACCAGGTCAGCAAGCTGCAGTAGAGCCAGAGAACCAGGTCAGCAGAGCTGCTGTAGAGCCAGAGAACCAGGTCAGCAGAGCCGCTCTAGAGCCAGAGAACCAGGTCAGGAGAGCCGCTCTAGAGCCAGAGAACCAGGTCAGCAGTGCTGCTCTAGAGTTAGAGAACCAGGTCAGCAGAGCTGCTGTAGAGCCAGAGAACCAGGTCAGCAGAGCCATTATAGAGCCAGAGAACCAGGTCAGCAGAGCTGTTGTGGAGCCAGAGGACCAGGTCAGAAGAGCTGCTGTAGAGCCAGAAAACCAGGTCAGCAGAGCTGCTGTAGAGCCAGAGAACCAGGTCAGCAGAGTGGTTCTAGAGCCAAAGAACCAGGTCAGCAGAGCTTCTCTAGAGACAGAGAACCAGGTCAGCAGAGCTGCTGTAGAGCCATAGAACCAGGTCAGCAGAGCTGCTGTAGAGGCAGAGACCCAGGTCAGCAGAGCCGCTGTAGAGCCAGAGAACCAGGTCAGCAGAGCTGCTGTAGAGCCAGAGACCCAGGTCAGCAGAGCCTCTGTAGAGCCAGAGAACCAGGTCAGCAGAGCTGCTGTAGAGCCAGAGAACCAGGTCAGCAGAGCCGTTGTAGAGCCAGAGAACTGGGTCAGCAGAGCCGCTGTAAAGCCAGAGAACCAGGTCAGCAGAGCTGCTCTAGAGCCAGAGAACTGGGTCAGCAGAGCTGCTCTAGAGCCAGAGAACCAGGTCAGCAGAGCCATTATAGAGCCTGAATACCAGGTCAGCAGAGCTGTTGTGGAGCCAGAGGACCAGGTCAGAAAAGCTCCTGTAGAGCCAGAAAACCAGGTCAGCAGAGCTGCTGTAGAGCCAGAGAACCAGGTCAGCAGAGTGGTTCTAGAGCCAAAGAACCAGGTCAGCAGAGCTTCTCTAGAGACAGAGAACCAGGTCAGCAGAGCTGCTGTAGAGCCATAGAACCAGGTCAGCAGAGCTGCTGTAGAGGCAGAGACCCAGGTCAGCAGAGCCGCTGTAGAGCCAGAGAACCAGGTCAGCAGAGCTGCTGTAGAGCCAGAGACCCAGGTCAGCAGAGCCTCTGTAGAGCCTGAGACCCAGGTACGCAGAGCCGCTGTAGAGCCAGAGAACCAGGTCAGCAGAGCCGTTGTAGAGCCAGAGAACTGGGTCAGCAGAGCCGCTGTAAAGCCAGAGAACCAGGTCAGCAGAGCTGCTCTAGAGCCAGAGAACTGGGTCAGCAGAGCTGCTCTAGAGCCAGAGAACCAGGTCAGCAGAGCCATTATAGAGCCTGAGATACCAGGTCAGCAGAGCTGTTGTGGAGCCAGAGGACCAGGTCAGAAAAGCTCCTGTAGAGCCAGAAAACCAGGTCAGCAGAGCTGCTGTAGAGCCAGAGAACCAGGTCAGCAGAGTGGTTCTAGAGCCAAAGAACCAGGTCAGCAGAGCTTCTCTAGAGACAGAGAACCAGGTCAGCAGAGCTGCTGTAGAGCCAGAGAACCAGGTCAGCAGAGCTGCTGTAGAGGCAGAGACCCAGGTCAGCAGAGCCGCTGTAGAGCCAGAGAACCAGGTCAGCAGAGCTGCTGTATAGCCAGAGAACCAGGTCAGCAGAGCCGTTGTAGAGCCTGAGACCCAGGTACGCAGAGCCGCTGTAGAGCCAAAGAACCAGGTCAGCAGAGCCGCTCTAGAGCCAGAGAACCAGGTCAGCAGAGCTGCTGTAGAGCCAGAGAACCAGGTCAGCAGAGCTGCTCTAGAGCCAGAGAACCAGGTCATCAGAGCTGCTATGGAGCCATAAATCCCGGTCAGCAGAGCCAATGTAGAGCCAGAGAACCAGGTCAGCAGAGCGGCTCTAGAGCCAGAGAACCAGATCAGCAGAGCTGCTGTAGAGCCAGAGAACCGTGTCAGCAGAGCCGTTGTAGAGCCAGAGAACCATGTCAGCAGAGCTGCTCTAGAGCCAGAGAACCAGGTCAGCAGAGCTGCTCTAGAGCCAGAGAACCAGGTCAGCAGAGCCGTTGTAGAGCCAGAGAACCAGGTCAGCAGAGCTGCTGTAGAGCCAGAGAACCAGGTCAGCAGAGCTGCTGTAGAGCCAGAGAACCAGGTCAGCAGAGCCACTCTAGAGCCAGAGAACTAGGTCAGCAGAGCTGCTCTAGAGCCAGAGAACCAGGTCAGCAGAGCCGCTGTAGAGCCAGAGAACCAGGTCAACAGAGCCGCTCTAGAGCCAGAGAAACAGGTCAGCAGAGCCGCTCTAGAGCCAGAGAACCAGGTCAGCAGAGCTGCTCTAGAGCCAGAGAACCAGGTCAGCAGAGCCGTTCTAGAGCCAGAGAACCAGGTCAGCAGAGCTGCTGTAGAGCCAGAGACCCAGGTCAGCAGAGCCTCTGTAGAGCCAGAGAACCAGGTCAGCAGAGCTGCTGTAGAGCCAGAGAACCAGGTCAGCAGAGCCGTTGTAGAGCCAGAGAACTGGGTCAGCAGAGCCGCTGTAAAGCCAGAGAACCAGGTCAGCAGAGCTGCTCTAGAGCCAGAGAACTGGGTCAGCAGAGCGGTTGTAGAGTCAGAGAACCGGGTCAGCAGAGCTGCTCTAGAGCCAGAGAACAAGGCCAGAAGAGCTACTCTAGAGCAAGAGAACCAGGTCCGCAGAGCTGCTGTAGAGCCAGAGAACCAGGTCAGCAGAGCCACTGTGGAGCCAGAGAACAAGGTCAGCTGAGTCGCTCTATAGCCTGAGAACCAGGTCTGCAGAGCTGCTGTAGAGCCAGAGAACCAGGTCAGCAGAGCCACTCTAGAGCCAGAGAACTAGGTCAGCAGAGCTGCTCTAGAGCCAGAGAACCAGGTCAGCAGAGCCGCTGTAGAGCCAGAGAACCAGGTCAACAGAGCCGCTCTAGAGCCAGAGAAACAGGTCAGCAGAGCTGCTCTAGAGCCAGAGAACCAGGTCAGCAGAGCCGTTGTAGAGGCAGAGAACCAGGTCAGCAGAGCTGCTGTAGAGCCAGAGAACCAGGTCAGCAGAGCTGCTGTAGAGCCAGAGAACCAGGTAAACAGAGCTGCTGTAGGGCCAGAGAACCAGGTCAACAGAGCCGCTCTAGAGCCAGAGAACCAGGCCAGCAGAGCTGCTCTAGAGCCAGAGAACCAGGTCAGCAGAGCCGCTCTCGAGCCAGAGAACCAGGTCAGCAGAGCCGCTCTAGAGCCAGAGAACCAGGTCAGCAAGCTGCAGTAGAGCCAGAGAACCAGGTCAGCAGAGCTGCTGTAGAGCCAGAGAACCAGGTCAGCAGAGCCGCTCTAGAGCCAGAGAACCAGGTCAGGAGAGCCGCTCTAGAGCCAGAGAACCAGGTCAGCAGAGCCGCTCTAGAGCCAGAGAACCAGGTCAGCAGACCCGCTCTAGAGCCAGAGAACCAGGTCAGCAAGCTGCAGTAGAGCCAGAGAACCAGGTCAGCAGAGCTGCTGTAGAGCCAGAAAACCAGGTCAGCAGAGCTGCTGTAGAGCCAGAGAACCAGGTCAGCAGAGTGGTTCTAGAGCCAAAGAACCAGGTCAGCAGAGCTGTTGTAGAGCCAGAGAACCAGGTCAGCAGAGCTGCTGTAGAGCCAGAGAACCAAGTCAGCAGAGCTGCTGTAGAGCCAGAGAACCAAGTCAGCAGAGCCGTTGTAGAGACAGAGAACCAGGTCAGCAGAGCTGCTGTAGAGCCAGAGAACCAGGTCAGCAGAGCTGCTGTAGAGCCAGAGAACCAGGTAAGTAGAGCTGCTGTAGGGCCAGAGAACCAGGTCAACAGAGCCGCTCTAGAGCCAGAGAACCAGGCCAGCAGAGCTGCTGTAGAGCCAGAAAACCAGGTCAGCAGAGCCGCTCTAGAGCCTGAGAACCAGGTCAGCAGAGCTACTGTAGAGCCAGAGAACCAGGTCAGCAGAGCTGCTGTAGAGCCAGAGAACCAGGTCAGCAGAGCTGCTGTAGAGCCAGAAAACCAGGTCAGCAGAGCCGCTCTAGAGCTTGAGAACCAGGTCAGCAGAGCTGCTGTAGAGCCAGAGAACCAGGTCAGTAGAGCTGCTGTAGAGCCAGAGAACCAGGTCAGCAGAGCTGCTGTAGAGCCAGAGAACCAGGTCAGCAGAGCCGCTCTAGAGCCAGATAACCAGGTCAGCAGAGCCATTGTAGAGTCAGAGAACGAGGTCAGCAGAGCCGCTCTAGAGCCAGACAACCAGGTCAGCAAAGCTTCTTTAGAGCCAGAGAACCAGGTCAGCAGAGCTGCTCAAGAGCCAGAGAACCAGGTCAGCAGAGCTGCTGTAGAGCCAGACAACCAGGGCAGCAGAACCGTTGTAGAGCCAGAGAACCAGATCAGCAGGGCTGCTCTAGAGCCAGAGAACCAAGTCAGCAGAGCTGTTGTACAGCCAGAGAACCAGGTCAGCAGAGCCACTCTAGAGCCAGAGAACCAGGTCAGCAAGCTGCTGTAGAGCCTGAGAACCAGGTCAGCAGTGCTGTGTTAGAGCCAGAGAACCAGGTCAGCAGAGCCGCTGTTGAGCCAGAGAACCAGGTCAGCAGAGCCGCTGTAGAGCCAGAGAACCGCCGCTGTAGAGCCAGAGAACCAGGTCAGCAGAGCTGCTGTAGAGCCAGAGAACCAGGTCAGCAGAGCCGCTGTAGAGCCAGAGAACCAGGTCAGCAGAGGGTCTGTAGAGCCTGAGACCCAGGTCTGCAGAGCTGCTGTAGAGCCAGAGAACCAGGTCAGCAGAGCCACTCTAGAGCCAGAGAACTAGGTCAGCAGAGCTGCTCTAGAGCCAGAGAACCAGGTCAGCAGAGCCGCTGTAGATCCAGAGAACCAGGTCAACAGAGCCGCTCTAGAGCCAGAGAAACAGGTCAGCAGAGCTGCTCTAGAGCCAGAGAACCAGGTCAGCAGAGCCGTTGTAGAGGCAGAGAACCAGGTCAGCAGAGCTGCTGTAGAGCCAGAGAACCAGGTCAGCAGAGCTGCTGTAGAGCCAGAGAACCAGGTAAACAGAGCTGCTGTAGGGCCAGAGAACCAGGTCAACAGAGCCGCTCTAGAGCCAGAGAACCAGGCCAGCAGAGCTGCTCTAGAGCCAGAGAACCAGGTCAGCAGAGCCGCTCTCGAGCCAGAGAACCAGGTCAGCAGAGCCGCTCTAGAGCCAGAGAACCAGGTCAGCAAGCTGCAGTAGAGCCAGAGAACCAGGTCAGCAGAGCTGCTGTAGAGCCAGAGAACCAGGTCAGCAGAGCCGATCTAGAGCCAGAGAACCAGGTCAGGAGAGCCGCTCTAGAGCCAGAGAACCAGGTCAGCAGAGCCGCTCTAGAGCCAGAGAACCAGGTCAGCAGAGCCACTCTAGAGCCAGAGAACCAGGTCAGCAAGCTGCAGTAGAGCCAGAGAACGGGGTCAGCAGAGCTGCTGTAGAGCCAGAAAACCAGGTCAGCAGAGCTGCTGTAGAGCCAGAGAACCAGGTCAGCAGAGTGGTTCTAGAGCCAAAGAACCAGGTCAGCAGAGCTGTTGTAGAGCCAGAGAACCAGGTCAGCAGAGCTGCTGTAGAGCCAGAGAACCAAGTCAGCAGAGCTGCTGTAGAGCCAGAGAACCAAGTCAGCAGAGCCGTTGTAGAGACAGAGAACCAGGTAAGTAGAGCTGCTGTAGGGCCAGAGAACCAGGTCAACAGAGCCGCTCTAGAGCCAGAGAACCAGGCCAGCAGAGCTGCTGTAGAGCCAGAAAACCAGGTCAGCAGAGCCGCTCTAGAGCCTGAGAACCAGGTCAGCAGAGCTACTGTAGAGCCAGAGAACCAGGTCAGCAGACCTGCCGTAGAGCCAGAGAACCAGGTCAGCAGAGCTGCTGTAGAGCCAGAAAACCAGGTCAGCAGAGCCGCTCTAGAGCTTGAGAACTAGGTCAGCAGAGCTGCTGTAGAGCCAGAGAACCAGGTCAGTAGAGCTGCTGTAGAGCCAGAGAACCAGGTCAGCAGAGCTGCTGTAGAGCCAGAGAACCAGGTCAGCAGAGCCGCTCTAGAGTCAGAGAACCAGGTCAGCAGAGCCATTGTAGAGTCAGAGAATGAGGTCAGCAGAGCCGCTCTAGAGCCAGACAACCAGGTCAGCAAAGCTTCTTTAGAGCCAGAGAACCAGGTCAGCAGAGCTGCTCAAGAGCCAGAGAACCAGGTCAGCAGAGCTGCTGTAGAGCCAGACAACCAGGGCAGCAGAACCGTTGTAGAGCCAGAGAACCAGATCAGCAGGGCTGCTCTAGAGCCAGAGAACCAAGTCAGCAGAGCCGCTGTTGAGCCAGAGAACCAGGTCAGCAGAGCTGCTGTAGAGCCAGAGAACCAGGTCAGCAGAGCCGCTGTAGAGCCAGAGACCCAGGTCAGCAGAGGGTCTGTAGAGCCTGAGACCCAGGTCAGCAGAGCTGCTGTAGAGCCAGAGAACCAGGTCAGCAGAACTGCTCTAGAGCCAGAGAACCAGGTCAGCAGAGCTGCTGTAGAGCCATAGAACCAGTTCAGCAGAGCCGCACTAGAGCCAGAGAACCGGGTCAGCAGGGCCGCTCTAGAACCAGACAACCGAGTAGGCAGAGCCGCTCTAGAGCCAGAAAACCAGGTCAGCAGAGCCGCTCTAGAGCCAGAGAACCAGGCCAGCAGTGCCGCTCTAGACCCAGAGAACCAGGTCAGCAGAGCCGTAGAGCCAGAGAACCAGGTCAGCAGACCTGCTGTAAGGCCAGAGAACCAGGTCAGCAGAGCCGCTCTAGAGCCAGAGAACTGGGTCAGCTGAGCCGTTGTAGAGCCTTAGAACCAGGTCAGCAGAGCTGCTGTAGAGCCAGAGAACCAGGTCAGCAGAGCTGCTGTAGAGCCAGAGAACCAGGTCAGCAGAGCTGCAGTAGAGCCAGAGAACCAGGTCAGCAGATCCATTGTAGAGCCAGAGAACCAGGTCAGCAGAGCTGTTGTAGAGCCTGAGAACCAGGTAAGCAGAGCTGCTATAGATCCAGAGAACCAGGTCAGCAGAGCCGCTCTAGAGCCAGAGAACCAGGTTAGCAGAGCTGCTCTAGAGCCAGAGAACCAGGTCAGCAGAGCCGCTCTAGAGCCAGAGAGCCAGGCCAGCAGAGCCGCTCTATAACCAGATAACCAGGTCAGCAAGCTGCTGTAGAGCCTGAGAACCAGGTCAGCAGAGCCGCTCTAGAGCCAGAGAACCAGGTCAGCAAGCTGCTGTAGAGCCTGAGAACCAGGTCAGCAGTGTCGTTGTAGAGCCAGAGAACCAGGTCGGCAGAGCCGCTGTAGAGCCAGAGAACCAGGTCAGCAGAGTCGCTGTAGAGCCAGAGAACCAGGTCAGCAGAATCGCTGTAGAGCCAGAGAACCAGGTCAGCAGAGGCGCTCTAGACCCAGAGAACCAGGTCAACAGAGCTGATGTAGAGCTAGAGAACCAGGTCAGCAGAGCTGCTGTAGAGCCAGAAAACCAGGTCAGCAGAGCTGCTGTAGAGCCGTAGAGCCAGAGAACCAGGTCCGCAGAGCTGCTTTAGAGCCAGGGAACAAGGTCAGCAGAGTCACTCTGGAGCCTGAGAACCAGGTCAGCGCAGCTGCTGTAGAGCCAGAGAACCAGGTCCACAAAGCTGCTGTAGAGCCAGAGAACCAGGTCAGCAGAGACGCTGTAGAGCCAGAGAACAAGGTCAGCAGAGTCGCTCTATAGCCTGAGAACCAGGTCAGTGCAGCTGCTGTAGAGCCAGAGAACGAGGTCAGCAGAGCTGCTCTATGGCCAGAGAACTAGGCCAGAGAACTAGGTCAGCGAACCAGGTCAGCAGAGGTATTGTAGAGCCAGAGAACCAGGTCAGCAAGCTGCTGTAGAGCCAGAGAACCAGGTCAGCAGAGCCGTTGTAGAGCCAGAGAACTGGGTCAGCAGAGTTGCTCTAGAGCCAGAGAACAAGGTCAGCAGTGCTGCTCTAGAGCCAGAGAACCAGGTCAGCAGAGGTGCTCTAGAACCAGAGAACCAGGTCAGCAGAGCTGCTGTAGAGCCAGAGAACCAGGTCAGCAGAGCTGCTGTAGAGCCAGAGAACCAAGTCAGCAGAGCTGCTGTAGAGCCAGAGAACCAAGTCAGCAGAGCTGTTGTAGAGCCAGAGAACCAGGTCTGCAGAGCTGCTGTAGAGCCAGAGAACCAGGTCAGCAGAGCCGCTGTAGAGCCAGAGAACAAGGTCAGCAGAGTCTCTCTAGAGCCTGAGAACCAGGTCAGCAGAGCTGCTGTAGAGCCAGAGAATGAGGTCAGCAGAGCTGCTCTATGGCCAGAGAACTGGGCCAGAGAACCAGGTCAGCGAACCAGGTCAGCAGAGGTGTTGTAGAGCCAGAGAACCAGGTCAGCAAGCTGCTGTAGAGCCTTGGAACCAGGTCAGCAGAGCTGCTGTAGAGCCAGAGAACCAGGTCAGCAGAGCTGCTGTAGAGCCAGAGAACCAGGTCAGCAGAACCATTGTAGAGCCAGAGAACGAGGTCAGCAGAGCTGCTCTATGGCCAGAGAACTAGGCCAGAGAACTAGGTCAGCGAACCAGGTCAGCAGAGGTATTGTAGAGCCAGAGAACCAGGTCAGCAAGCTGCTGTAGAGCCAGAGAACCAGGTCAGCAGAGCCGTTGTAGAGCCAGAGAACTGGGTCAGCAGAGCTGCTCTAGAGCCAGAGAACAAGGTCAGCAGTGCTGCTCTAGAGCCAGAGAACCAGGTCAGCAGAGGTGCTCTAGAACCAGAGAACCAGGTCAGCAGAGCTGCTGCAGAGCTAGAGAACCAGGTCAGCAGAGCTGCTGTAGAGCCAGAAAGCCAGGTCAGCAGAGCTGCTGTAGAGCCAGAGAACCAAGTCAGCAGAGCTGCTGTAGAGCCAGAGAACCAGGTTAGCAGAGCTGCTCTAGAGCCAGAGAACCAGGTCAGCAGAGCCGCTCTAGAGCCAGAGAGCCAGGCCAGCAGAGCCGCTCTATAACCAGATAACCAGGTCAGCAAGCTGCTGTAGAGTCTGACAACCAGGTCAGCAGAGCCGCTCTTGAGCCAGAGAACCAGGTCAGCAAGCTGCTGTAGAGCCTGAGAACCAGGTCAGCAGTGTCATTATAGAGCCAGAGAACAAGGTCGGCAGAGCCGCTGTAGAGCCAGAGAACCAGGTCAGCAGAGTCGCTGTAGAGCCAGAGAACCAGGTCAGCAGAGCTGCTGTAGAGCCATAGAACCAGGTCAGCAGAGCTGCTGTAGAACCAGAGAACCAGCTCAGCAGAGCTGCTGTAGAGCCAGAGAACCAGGTCAGCAGAGCTGCTGTAGAGCCATAGAACCAGGTCAGCAGAGCTGCTGTAGAGCCATAGAACCAGGTCAGCAGAGCAGCTCTAGAGCCAGAGCACCGGGTCAGCAGAGCTCCTCTAGAGCCAGAGAATCAGGTCAGCAGAGTCACTCTACAGCCAGAAAACCAGGTCAGCAGAGCCGCTATAGAGCCAGAGAACCAGGCTAGCAGAGCCGCTGTAGAGCCAGAGAACCAGGTCAGCAGAGGGGTTGTAGAGACAGAGAAGCGGGTCAGCAGAGCTGCTGTAGAGCCAGACAACCAGGTCAGCAGAGCTGCTGTAAGGCCAGAGAACCAGGTCAGCAGAGCCGCTCTAGAGCCAGAGAAC